>HG995307.1:3072028-3672028 GCA_905332915.2 Hecatera dysodea
CTTAATAATTTTATGATCCTGGTACAGCTTCCGCATACACTTGAAGATAAACACAAAGCTCATTCCTGAGAGTATCAGTGAGAAGATGATGAGAATCACCATTATATGAGGCTGGTTTATCGTTGATTCTGTCTTTACCTGTAACAATAATGTGTCACTGAAGCATGCCTACTGAAAACCAGCGCCGGTTGTTTGACGCCCAGCAAATGCTGAGATGGTGAGGTATGGGCACGCTCAGCGCAATTCTGTACCTACTTTTATTTCTGTTACTTTGTTTGTGTCTGTGCCGAACAAATGTTTTTTTTCTATTTTAATAAAAGGTGATACTGATGGACTTGATTATTAAATTTGTTAATTTTATTTATAGTATAAATGTTAATATGTACTACTGATTTGATTTGATGAACATGTATTTATCTCAGTATATTTCTCTAAACACAGTAAACTCTCGATAAATGGTCAACTGAACATTTGGGATCTAAATTTCACAACACTTTTGCGGATCTAAATTTGATTGTCTATAATCTCTCGAAGTCATTCCGAGAAATAGGGTATTTTACTAAATATAAAAATAATAATGAAGAATGTTACTAGGTATGCCAAATCGCTTGAAATTTTGTCTCAGTAAAGCCTGTATGTATACAAATACACTAGTTTTTGTTGTAGTCAAAAATACCTAGGAGTTTAGATTTTATAGGCATTCAAAGTTTCGAAAAATATCGAGACCCGCTTACAGTCACGTGACGCCTATGACGTCATATTACAACGCGCCTCGCGGGCCGCGGCCCGCTTCGTATGCAGTGGCCAGCGGTTATATTAGGTGTAATAGCTTGCGCAGTATTTTGTTGTGTTTTCGTCCGCGTATTACGTTAATAGTCTAATAATAGTAAATATTATTCGATTAATAAATTGATGAAGGATTCGAAAAAGGGCTATCGGATAATCTACCTAAAATAGATGGATTAATGGTTGCGCATTCATTATTTATCAACAAATAGTAATTCCGTTGCCGCCGAAATTCGAGAAATAAAAATGAATAAAAATTTATTATTGTTTTATTAAAATGAATAAAATGCAAAAATACCTACCTAAGTAAACTTTCCTTGCTACTACTTAAGCTTAATAGTTTATCTGTTCTAAATTGTTTTATCAAAACAAAATACCCAACTAATATCGTACTGGAAGAATGCAACTCAAATAGTAGAAGTACCTACCTACCATTAAATTTTACGTTAAGACAACAAATATTATGTATTATAGTTTTGTAGCTATAGGTAGGTACGTATGTATATATAGGAGGTACGTATGTACATATATAAAGGTAGGTTCCGCTCTTCTTAGTAAATTTATATGAATACATACATACATTGATTTATTGCAAACTAGCTTCCGCCAGCAGCTTCGCCCCCGTTTCCCTCGGGAACTGTACATTTTCCCAGGATTAAAAGTAGCCTATGTGTTATTCCAGACTTTGTCCAGATCCGTTCAGTAGTTTTTGCGTGAAAGATCACAAACTTTCGCATTTATAATAGGTATTAGTAGGAAGTAGGATAGGTACTTATGATGTAGATGTAGTGGATTGAACGTTACAGATGTACTGAACCTTTTTTTTATTTGTATTTTTTTTACTAACAAAATACGTAAGGCCATTTATTTTTATTTGATACTTATTTCAGATCGGCAAGAGAGCTATGGCGATGATTCTATTGGTTATGTTGAAGTGAAAAGAGTAGGTGATGTATGTATGGTTAAATGTAGAATCACGCCAGAACACCGCGTACGTACCACACCTTATCATTGCAGTTTAGAATGCAATGAAAAGGACCAAGAAGTTTTAAATGTAACCTGCGAAGATTGTACTGCCAGCAGAGATGGCTGTAAACATACTATAGCATTTTTAATGTGACTACATCGTCGAAGCGAGGAAAAAACAACTTTTCCGGCGAATTGGTAGTTGTATTTTTACAGTTAGGCACAACACATGATTTCCTAGTATTTGGATTGGACATTTTAAAAAGTATTTAGGTATAATTTCGACGGTAAAGGCGCGCGACCGCGAGCGGACTGAGTGAGCCAAACTGAGCGTGTTGTGCGATGACGTCACACCGTCACCGGCATGCGGCAGCCCGCGTCGTGAAGTTGCAACTTGTTTTACTTCTAAATCGGAAACTAATTGACGTATCGAAGTAATTCTTTCACTAGTATTTTTTATTTTTGACAGAGAATATGGAGTGCTAATAATCAAAATTAGTTAACATTCTTCATTCTATTTAGTCCCTCGTCCGTTGGATTTTTAACAAATATTGGACACGTATTTTTTGTCAATTCAAATCGTAAAAAAACATAAAGATAAAGTCCATCAAAGTCCAAGAGTGAGGGGCTTGTGACGTCACGTCGCTCGTAAAAATTGTTGCACGTAGTGACATCACGCGAGTTTCCAACGCACTGTATCGTCATCATTTTTCGATTACGTGAAAAAAGAAAAGATACGTGTCCAATGTTTTTTGGAAATCTATCAGATGGACTAATTAGATTTCTCAAGTAAATATGTATATACAGTATGTTAACTAACAGAGGACGTTCCCGATAACCCGCAATAGTATAGCATCCATATATGATAAAAAAATATTACCATTCAAAAACAAAATGTTTTTTTAAATATTAAAATATTCACTAAAAATGTCAAATTAGTTAAAGAAACACTCTATACACGCGTACCTACTTGCCGGTTTGGGCATTGCTAACGAGTAGGTACTATTCCACGCTATTATTTTGATTTTAAACAGGATTTTCCGAATTTATTGTCATTTTTTTTTAATTCGGATTATTTTATGCTTATTATTCTATTCTGATATTTTTATCTATTAATGATATAGATTAACGATTAAAGTTACTGATTTAAGGTAACGCCCTCTGTTATTTAACACATTGTATTAGCCACTAGCTCTTTTTCGCCACAGGCAGCTTGTATTCTTACCGGTTTAAAAACCAATTGTATGTATTATAACTTACGTCACATTTCGCCTTGTCTTCATCGGCTTTCAGCCTACAATGAGCGTCGTTGTCGCAAACAAGATGTTCGTCGATACAAGTGTTATCCTCGCAATCAAACTCGCCTTCCACACATTTGTCTGTAATTAAAAATAATTTCTTTTTACTTGTTTCTACCAGCGATTTCACTAGTATGAAAGTTGGAATAATGACCTTATTCAGACCGTGGTTTATCTGTGGACCAAGTCTCGTCTAAAAATGGTAATTATTTAAGTCATATGAAGAGAACGATGCAAACAGTCAGACCCAGTGATACTATGGATGTTACAAATAATATTATTACGAACTTCTGGTTTGTTACAGTAAAAACAGCCGATTAAATAACCAAAATAGACGCTTTAATTACACAAAACTAATTACAACTTTAAACTCACTAATTATAAAACACAATAGTCTACTAATCACTTCAGTTCGCAGTTGAGGATCGCTGTCGAAGTTATCGCTAGTATCGCTAATCGATCCACTAATAATGGACTACTCGCAGTTCAGCACTCTAAGACTGGGATTTGGTTCGAAAGAGTGATCGCGGCTCTGGAACGCAAAGGTCACTAGGAGGAACACGGAAGGGTTTTCTTCAGTAAGAGTCTGACACTCCCTTCCGCTCCGCCCACAGCGGGAGAAGTCATTTGATGATTTCCCATCCAGAAAAAAGGGTCACTTCGGGGGCCGTTACGTGGTCACCGTTAGGGGGTACGAATCCTTTTAAACCTTATTTTGATTTTCCTACTATACTTACCGTCACCAGTGGCATCTAGAGTCCTATACGCGTTGTAGGTGGCTCTGAAGTTGGTGTCCTTTCGTGCATCCTTAGCCACGTATAGTCTCACGTACATGGTATGGCCGTTGCGATCTTTTGTGGTCACCGAGTTGGCTACAGAACCACAGTATTCCGCTAACCTGTTGAAGATATGATTGTTAGTGTGGTTGCAGTACTGGTAGGGTTCTTAAACACTACAGAGTACATTATACTCAGATATTAATACTATAAGATATGGCCCATATTTCAGAAGGTACACTACCTCCAACTCCAAAATGAGCAACAATACGCCAGTGAAAGCTCATCTATAGTCGACACCAAATAAATGTGCAATAACGGTCATTGACCCACCTACATTTATGTATTGACAACCTTAATTCTTAAAACAGAAATAATGAATTAATGCTATATTGAATCGACATCCATCGTGATCCTTTATAGTAATGGAAAACTAGTAAGGGAAAACTATTCATTTTTTTTGTCCATGTACTTACGAAGAGATATCAAGGAAAGGGCAATGACCTTTATTGCACATTTATCTGGTGTCAACCATAATTGACGTTATAAATTGAGGTTTTTGTGCTCAAGAGATGAGTTTTGGCTGAGCATGCGTTTAAGCATTTTCTTGCTCAGCTTTCGAGCACGAAAACTTCAAATTCAGATTCAGATTACTTTATTTGCTCAAACATGAGTGTACATACGATCATAAGAAATATATATGTCTATGAAATGCATGCATGGTGTTATAAGTATATGGAGTTATGTTAACATGTTTACCATATTGCTATGGTGTGCAAACATCAATAGTTTGTATAGTAATAAGTTTCGAATTTACAAATAAAATAAAAGGATTAATAACAACATTAATTAACATTGACAAAGCAGACACAAAAAAAAACATGATAAGCTTTATTGACAGTTTAAGATCTTTTTTGTAGATCTATCACAGGTAGAAAAACAAATGAAACAACAGAAAACCTTTATAATTTTTCTGTTGTTTCATTTGTTTTTCTATCTCCAGTATGTGATAGATCGGTTATTGGGTTCGGCCGTAATGCTCCGATGGAGTAGGAATCGAGAGTTGAGTTCGAGTTTACGTTTTGAAATATGTACCTTAGAATATTACCGTATTAATGTATTACCCCAAATTGTTATTTAGTCCACCTATTTTATTTATTCATTCGCTCTTAGAATTGGGCAGTCGACGTAGAATCGTCAACAGTACTACTTACTTTGAGTCCAGCTCTTGGTTTATCGTCTCGAACACTTGAATAATATTCTCGTTGCATTCATTAGGCTTCGCTAGAGCGTATTGCGTAAAATTAAGGTAAATCTGAAATTAAACATCAATATATTAATACTTAATACTTTAGCCTAATGCATTATCTGCTTAGCCTTTTCCCAATTATATTGGGGTCGGCTTCCAGTCAAACCCGATTCAGCTTACCATACTTGTCAAATACTTGAGAGATAAAAAGTTAAGCCATTTTTTTAACCGACTTCTAAAAATTCTCAATTCGGATGTTTGTATATTTTTTTTTTTAATGTTTGTTCGCGCATAACTCCGTCGCTTGCCAACCGATTTGAAAAATTCTTTTTTTGTTGGAAGGGGTGTACTTCCCAAATAGTCCCATGAAAATTTTATTGAAATCGAACAAGCGGTTTTTTTGTTAATTTCAATAAATGATAGCAAATCTGTCGGGATAGCTGAAATCGCATGTTTGTTTATTGTTTACACCAATTTATACCACGTACGCTGTGATGGGTATGTTTAGCTGGGAGTGAACCACTAAAAAGTGAAAAATAAAAAAACTTTTTACAAAAAATAAAACCGACTTCTAAACAAAAAAAAACAAAAAGTATAAAATAACTTTAATTTCGGAAGTCGGTGTGTTCAACAACAAAAAAGCAACCAAAAACACCGAGTTCCGAAATTAAAGTTATTTTTTAGTTTTTGTTTTTTTTTTGTTTAGAAGTCGGTTTTATTTTTTGTAAAAAGTTTTTTTATACGTTTAAACATAAGTGTCAGTTTAGTGTGGCTTACTGTTTTTCAAAACAGCGTGAACATAAAATAAGACCTGTCAAATATAAGGTACAAGGTGTGGGCTCATTGAACTTCTGACCGGCCGAGTGTCTCTGGTGGGCAACTGGAATTTAGTTTTTTTAGTGGCCTCCTGCTGTGGACTTAACCGGACTTGCCTGTGCCAGCTTCAATATAAATAGCCTCCAGCCGGGTCTTATAAAATAACTTACAAACTAAGCGCACACACGTCAGGCACCTTAGCCTCTTGTTGGGCAAAGACCTCGGCTTTGGGCGTTGCAGGGGAGGGAGGGGGGAGCTGCTAAGGACGGGCAGGATCGAACAAGAATAGTTATTTGGGGCCAATTTAAGATTACGCTAAGCGGCGTGGACTGGCTCGAGCAGGGGTCCCGATGCCAGGTGGCCAAATGAACTGCTCGATATATGTTCATAATCATAATCAGCCTTTTAATGTTCCCACTGCTGGGACACAGGCCTCCTCTCTAGGAGAGGGAATGGGCCGTAATCCACCACGCGGGCCCAGTGCGGGTTGGTGAATGTCACATGTCTTCGAATTTTTGGTTCTAGGACATGCCGGTTTCCTCACGATGTTTTCCTTCACCGTTTTGAGAGCAGTGGTGATGAAATTAATTACACAAAGTAATGCGCCTTGCTGGGTTTGAACCCGCGACCTGCAATTCGTAAGTCGGGGCCGTAACCACTCGGCCACCACTGCTCCTATATGTTGCCCGACTACATTTGACATAAGATTTGTGTCACATCAGCGGGCGTAACATGACGTCTTAAAACGTGAGTCTTGCGAGCGAGAAAAAGGGATGGAGCTATTAGGGTGTATAAATCTATCCCTCTTTCTCGCTCGGAAGACTCACGTTTTAACACCTCATGGTACGCCCGCTGGTATTTCTTTAGTTCGTATGCGGTGGCCTATTTCCCTTTCCACTTACGTATTCTGTCAACAATTTGGTAGAAAAAGATAACTTGTTGACTTAAATTTACAATTATGACACATTCGACTTACCTTCATATCTTTAGGAACTATAATGGTCCACAAAACGTCTAAGGCTTGGTTAGAGTTACTTGTGCAAGAAGGATTAATTTCCTTTGTGTCTATGAAACCCCATTTCTTTCCTTCAAAAGTTTTGTAACATGATTCTGGTATGTGGTCTGCAATAAATAAATACTGATTAGTTGAAAATCTGTTAGGCTTTATTCCCAAGAACGTCGGGGCCAGCATCCAGTTTAAACAGATACAGTTTTCTATTTTATTGATAACTAGCAGTGCTCCGCGGTTTCACCCGCGTAGTTCCCGTGGGAATACGGGGATAAAATATAACTTATGTTACTCAGGGTGAATGTAGCTTTCTGAGTGGTGAAAGAATTTTTGAAATCGGTCTAGTAGTTTTTGAGTTTATTCGTTACATACAAAAATACAAATCTTTCCTCTTTATAATATTAGTATAAGATAAAGAATATTATAGTCTATTATATTATATTCTTCTGTTCTGTCTTGCTGTGCCCGACAGGTTCCACAATTACCTAATATTATGTATATTTCATATCTACCTACCACTTAAGTTAACATTGTGGAATGCAAATGAGGTATTCCATGAAGCACACCCAAATGAAGCACACCCAGACGAAGCACACCTAAAGTATTCCACTTAGCACACCCGTAGGTGGGCTTCAAATAAAAATTTAAAATAATTAATTTCCTATTCCACGAAGCACACCTACGAATATCACTCGCATAGTGCGGGGACTAAGAAATAAAAATGTCGATAGAAGAAAATATTTATTATTTAAAAGACTAACTTAAATTTCTAACATCATTCAGTTTCATTATAATAATGTGACACAATATTTGACATTTTTGTAATCTATTTAAAATCACAGATTGTTTCATAATTATCTTTCCAAAAAAATTTTAGTTTTTAACTATTTTTCTATTATTTTCCTTTTTTGTGCTCTTAATAAAATCACAGATTGTTTCATAATTATGCAATAAAAACTTGGACAAATATCAAAAACATTGTAAATATAGTTTTCCATAGAGATCTATGTTGAAGTTTTCTTATAGCTACCTGTTTAGTGAATAATAAAAATACTCTACTTTAACATAAAAAATCACAGATTGTTTCATAATCGCAATAAAAACTTGGACAGAGATTTTAGGAATGGGCTCCATGGTGGAAACTACTTGCTGCTCGAGTTCATGCATTGCTTCCTTAATTTGGGTCTCCAAAACGTTTGAGGCACATTTATGTTCCTTTATTTTAACAACTTCTTCCATGCTACTTAATGTAAGTAAGCCATTACACCCTTTTTTAATACACCGCCACAAGGCATTACCGTTTTTATAAATCTTGTGTTTACTATATTGTTTGTTATTATATACCTACTAACACTTGTGTCCCCTTCCGGCCAAGTACGTAATTAATAGATGGGTTAAAATTTCTACTACTTGGACCTGCCATCGGCTCCATTATTATTGCACGAAAAACAGAAAAAATAACAATAACAAGACCGGCGCACGATAGGGATGTTTCCTGAGTAAAAAATATATGATTATGTTTAGTTCGTCAGTTAGATTATAGAAAAATATTGGACACGTATTTTTTCCTTTATCAAATCTATAAAAAATGACGAAGATACAAAGCATCAAAGATCAGGAGTGGGGGCTTGTGACGTAACGGCCCGGTAAAAATTGTAGCGAGTAGTGACGTCACACGAGTTTTCAACGCACTGTATCGTCTTAATTTTTTGTTTACGAGAAAAAAGAAAAAATACGTGTCCAATATTTTTTGGAAATCTATCCGACGGACTAATTAGATTTTTTTTGTTAACTACCCTAATGCATACACTCAGCCCGTGACGTCGCGATAGTGTAATGAGAACTAAGCATGTAAACAAGTTCCGGAAACGCTCGGATAAATTCGGGTTGGCTCGGGAATTCAGTGGCGGGCGCACGCTTTGACTATTAGCGCATCATGTATACGTCTTATCTATGGGATTTATATATGAACATAAAGAAAATTACAAGTATTGTATCACATTATTATAATGAAACTGAAAGATGTTAGATAATTAAGTTAGTCTTTTAAATAATAAATATTTTCTTCTATCGACATTTTTATTTCTTAGCCCCCGCACTATGCGAGTGATATTCGTAGGTGTGCTTCGTGGAATAGGAAATTAATTATTTTAAATTTTTATTTGAAGCCCACCTACGGGTGTGCTAAGTGGAATACTTTAGGTGTGCTTCGTCTGGGTGTGCTTCGTTTGGGTGTGCTTCATGGAATACCTCATGCAAATAAATATATTGAGTATTCAGAATTCAATCATTATAATGTGAGTATGTTTCGCTAAAACTATTTTAAAATGCCAGCTATCTACTCAGTAGTAGAGTTTACCAAACACTTAGTCTGTCTTTAAAATCTAGGTAAGTTCCACTCAAGTAAAATCTAGTTTGAGTCAGATACCAAATCATGTCATCATACTCACGGCTCGGTCCATCTTTAAATTCCACGTTAATCTTGAACCCCTCATATTCTATCGTATCATCAGAATGGAACTTCAGCCAGACGTTAGGTCCTTTGGTCTTCAAAGTTCTTGGAAAAGCCTGACCACAAAATCTACCCAACAGGTCTGCGTATCCATAGTAACCATCGCGAATCTGTTGAACATTTATTTATTAAAAATAATAGTTGATATTTTATTTAGTAGAAAAATATTAGCCTCATAATAAAACATTTTTTTTTTGACAATCACCACTTTTTAAACGACAAAATATCACCAATAAATTGTATTGTCATCAGAAATAAAGGCGTGTATCATCAGATCAATCTGACAACAGGAAGGGGGTAAAATTTTAACTACTAAATTTGATCCAAACTAAAAAAAAATCAAGCTAAAAATAACCGTTTAAAAATGCTCGACCGACACATCATTGTTGTCACTATATGCATGGGTATCGCTATGGACATTAACAAGAACTATGAAATGATCTTGTATCTTGAAGATTATGTATGCTGTTTTCTTTAGATAGATTGACATATTTTTTGCAAGTATTTATAACAGCTGACTAGTGCAACTTCGTCTGCTTCACATAAGAGAGAGAAAAACAGAGAGAGAGAGATTGAGCGAGAGAGAGAAACCTCATTTTTCATTCATAGTCCGTTCGTATCGGTCGTATCGTGATGTTATATAGTCTATAGCCTCCTTCGATAAATGGGCTATCGAACACTAAAAGGATTTTTTCAAATCCAACTGGGGCCGTATTATGACCTCTTAAAACCATCATGTTTTCGATGTGAAAAAGAGACGGAGCTATACAGGACGAATAGCACTATCCTTTTCTCACGGTGATGGTTTTAAGATGTCATAATACGGCCCCTGGTAGTTCTAGAGATTAGCGCGCTAAAACAAACAATTCAGCTGTATTATATTTAATTTTGTATAATGTAGATTCCGATTTTTATAATTTTGATGTGACCAAATATTTGAATTTTATTTGGAAAATGATACTTTTACAAACATCCCAAAATTTGGGATGACTACCTAGTCATCCCAAATTTTGGGATGTTGTTGACTTGAACACCTGTTCAAGTCAACCATTTTTGAATACTCGTAAGTAGTGTTCATAAATGTAGTTTTTTTTCACTGCTTAGTCATAGATCTCCTTCTGGGAGGGTGTGATGAGCTGTTGCATTATATCAGTAGGGCATGGGGTTTCCTCATGATTTGATTCCGAAGTAGACGAAGGTATATTCAGGATGTTACGATTACGAACGCGGCTCGTTGTGTTTGCTTACCTCTAGATAGTCGTAGCTACACTGCGGGTGATATTCTATGCGAAACATGTCGACGAACGTCAACTGTATCACCTGGTCGTTAGTTGTGGCTGAAACAAACAATACAATGTTTTTCTTTAATAATAAAAATAAGTTTGAATCTAACTGAGAACTGAATGTATTTAACGCAAATAATTATTCCACCGAGCCTTTTCTAAAATATGTTATGTGGATCGGCGTCCAGCATAATCGGATTCAGCTCTTTACACCAGTATTTTACATGGAGCTTCTACAAAATTGACTTCAAGAATCTAGTGGGTAACGCTGTACCATTTTAAGGCAAGACTGTAGTGAGATTTCCACGCTTCAGACTACTTATAGCGACTGCCAACGATCTATAAAGATAAATGACGGAAGGGATCAACGTGCGTTCTGAGGTGTGGACAGTGGTCGAGATTTATGACGGACCAGCTGCTGCCCGCGGCTTCGCCCGCGTGAATGTCGGAAATTATCCCAAGGGAACATAATCCCGGAATAAAAAGTATCCTATGTGTTATTCCAGACTATGATCTATATTTGTGCCAAATTTCATCAAGATCCATTCAGTAGTTTTTGCGTGAAAGAGTAACAAACATCCATTCATACTTACAAACTCTCGCGTTTATAATATAAGTAAGATGAGCAGCCATTCTCAATTCAATCACGGCCAGCGTTGCTAAATATTTTAGAATGTCATCTGCGACTGTTATTACTTTCAGCTTAACCTGTTGCTGGGTATCCCGATTCCCTTTGGTAATAATGGTTCTGTCAACCCCGTAAAGGCTTTCAAATACCAGCGAATGACAGTCGAAGCAAAAGTTGTTTGACAGCTGGGCCCCCAAGTCTGCTATTACAATAGTGTCAGAATGTTCTATCATTGATTTCATAATGGTTGACTTTTTGGTAATCTACTAATATAAAAGCGTCACTATGACTTTCCAATGGTCAACCACTGATACTCCATTGAAAGAAATGGCATAGAATGGTAATCTCGTACATAATTACAAATGAATGACAGACGTATGCGATAATCTGCTAAAACTTTGACAGTTCTTTTGATCAGTGACCTACCATTAGAACGTCATTGTGCAGTCATTGCTTTTAATAACTCGGTTATCAAAAAGTGTTACGAGACCATTGACCAAACAATGATCGACCATTATGAATTTAACAGATTACGAACTTTTAGCAAAATTACAGTGGGATCGTGTTGGAATGACAAATTTATAAAAATAGCATACTTTTTTTTTTTTTTTGGATGGGAAATCATCAAATGACTTCTCCCGCTCTGGGCGGAGCGGAAGGGAGTGTCAGACTCTTACTGACTAAAACCCACCCGTGTTCCTGCTTGTGCCCTTTGCGTTCCAGGGCCGCGGTGACTCTTTCGAACAAATTCCGCAACCCTAGCAGGCACTGACCCTATGGGGCCCCGTCTTCTTTGCTGACGGCTCTTTGAGGCGCGCGTGGAACACGACGCGCCGTCGACTCGGGCCTGGTTGCTATCGGACGGCGAGCCACCCATAGCTCGCCATCCGCGGGCCCGCGCCTACGGTGGCCGGGAATCGCCCTGCGTTTCCCGACGCCCGGGGCGTCTTCTCCTGTTGCGGCGGCTGGATAGAGGGGCTTCCCTCTCTCGCACGCGCTCCGCCTCCTCCTTCGCTAGCATTACTGCTTCGCAGAAGGAGGCGGCCGCCTCCCATGCCTCCTCGCTCCCGACCATGGCTTGAACCAGGGCCGGACGCGAGAGGTCGCCGCCGCCGATCGCCTCGATGAGGACACGGCGGTGCTCCGCCCAGGCAGGGCAGACCTCCACCGTGTGCTCCACCGTGTCCTCCGGGCGATCCACACAGTGATGACACCCGGACGTGTCCTCCCGCTGGATCCGACACAGGTACCTCCCGAAACAGCCGTGTCCGGTGAGCACCTGTGTCAGGCGGAAGGTGAGGACGCCGTGGCGTCTCTCTAACCACTCCTCAAAGAGGGGACTTATCGCCGCAATGGCGGCGTGCCCAAAAATAGCATACTTGCGGCCCTTTTTTTTTTGGATGGGAAATCATTAAATGGCCCCTCCCGCTCTGGGCGAAGCGGAAGGGAGTGTCAGACTTCTACTGACTAAAACCCATCCGTGATCCTTCTTGTGCCCTTTGCGTTCCAAGGCCGCGGTGACTCTTTCGAACAAATTCCGCAACCCTAGCAGGCACCGACCCTATGGAGCCCCGTCCCTGATGCTGACGGCTCCTTGAGGCGCGCGTGGAACACAACGCGTCGTCGACTCGGCCTGGTTGCTATCGGACGGCGAGCCCCCCACGCTCACCGTCCACAGGCATCAGCCATTGCGCAATAGCACAGCGGCCGACTTGTCTCTGGAGGAGGCTGCAATGGGACCATTACTGGCACTCCATTTCAGCCCCCTCCCGAGTATCGGAAGTCGCAGCGCCCACAGCGGTGTCGGCAAAGGCGGCGGCGGCGGCGGACCTCTTGCGCCCGGTCGGGGCGGTTGGCGCGCAGGCCTTTCCCACAGCCCAGTGCTCGGCCGGCTTGCCAATAGCCGCACGCAGTACGGCGTGGCCTCGCACGAGCCGGCCCGATGACCGGGCTGACCACAGCGGAAACAAAGCCCACTGCGGTCCACCTCCAGACTTGGGGCCCTGGAGTATGCAATGGATGGTCTCCGATCCGAGGGTAGACCTCAGTAAGTGTTGTTTAACCTTGAAGAACAACTAGTGTGTCTGATATTATGTAGTCCCTTTGTAAGATAAATAATAATTCCCTTGGCCATTACAAGGGTCATAAAAATAATGGAGATGTTATCGAACTAATATTAATATGAAAAGCGCTAGCCAATAGTTCTGAGAAATGATATATTGGTATTTATGAGAAAAGCAATCGTACTTTTTTTTCTAGTTATTATATTATGATAACAATAGATGTTTTTGTTCAGATTGGTGGTTTCATGAGATTTATAGCCAACTGTGAAAACGTTTGCTATTGTGCTTTGAAAAATGACATGGTAATGATATTGTATGATTCACATGTTTTCTTACGTCAGCTCAAACAGAAGTGTTACTTTTTTAGGATTAATTTATTTATGTATGTATGTACGTTTGTTTTTTTCAGCAATCATTGTGAAATTGAAACTCTCGTGTCTTCTCATTTTTACCCACGACGGAACGGAGACGGTGTATGCGTTTGGGGTGAGAGGATGTTTGTTTGTGCAAACCAATGTTCCCATTTATCTCCAGAACTACTAGTCCGATTTTCATGCGGTTTTCAGTGATGGATTCGGACTTTATTGGTGCATGTACTTAGATAGGTGTTACGGTGACAACTCAACAGGGGGTGCTGCAGGTTCATAATAAATTTCTCTCTAAAAACGAGTCGGGGGTTTTTATTAATTACTAGCTGCTGCCCGCGACTTCGTCCCCGTGGAATTCCCGATTTTAAAACATTCTTTATCGCTGCTCCGCTCCTATTGGCTTAAGCGTGATGATATATAGCCTAAAGCCTTCCTCGATAAATGGTCTATTCAACCCAAAAAGAGTTTTTCAATTCGAACCAGTAGTTCCTGAGACTAGCGCGTTCAAACAAACAAACAAACTCTTCAGCTTTATAATATTAGTATAGATTTAATTCTTTTTGAGTTGTTTTTACCGGCGTGGGTTTGTTTTCAAAATTTTCAATTTTGCCTTTTATTTTAATATTAGGGAACCGTACTTTTGAGTATTTCACTAGATATCAAAATCATAATTATATATAGGTCCGTTATAGACCTCTACAAGTGCCACCATAACAACCGGTCCTGTGCAAATATAAGATTTTCCAGAAGTGCACGGTCATATTTAAAGTTATTGTTCTGTAACTGCTATAAATTTAAGAAAATGTTGTAACACTATAAGATAATATTGACATAAAAAAAAACTCGTCCTCAACTATCGACTTTTTTTAACTTTTTGTTAAAATACAGAACTTTAGTCTGATGCAGTTGGAGGCAAAGAATGTGTAGCAACTACAAGTGTTTTATTTTTTAATTTTTTACCGGGTAGGGTTTGTTTGAAGAAAATATTTACTATTTAATATATTTTTTCCTAATTTTATAGCATACTAGCAGTGCCCCGCGTTTTCACCCGCGTTGTTACCGTTTCCGTGGCAATACGGGGATAAAATATAGCCTATGACACTTCAGTATAAAAAAAAAAAAAAAAATTTTGAAAATCGGTTCAGTAGATCCAGACATTACCCCATACGAGGTCACAAACTCACAACCTCACAAACTCACTAACGTTACCTCTTTATAATATTAGTATAGATATAGGACAGCACTCTTAAATATGAACACTGACTTCTGGAATATCCTGTATTACAGTTATTATTTTATCGTAATTTCTAATTGAGGTAGTTTCGGGTTTTTTAATGTAATCTGTTATGCAATAAATAAAAAAAACTTGCTAAAATATTTAACCCTAAAAAATCCTCAGAAAACACTCATCTCCCTACTCGTTTTCCAAACAGACCACAGTAGATCCCATGGCTTATACGAGTCACCGCGTTGGGAATGCGGCCCACAGTGAGTGACGGGTTAAGTCCCAGAAAGACGGATATATTGTGTGTTGTGTATGGGACAGCGTATAGTTACTGTGTCATTATACGGTTATATGGGGGAGTATATTATGTAATTGGATGGGACGAGTGAGAACGTAAAGTTGGGAAAACAAGTGAAATCTGATGATATCGATATCGGTCTCATGTAGGTTTTTTTTTGGTAGCAAACATCAACCAAAAAAAATGTTTCTAAAATTTAAGTCATTTTTATGCATATAAAATAAATATAATTTATCAATGTCTTTGTTTTTACCTATTTTTTTTTCTGGGTGGGAAATCATCAAATGACTTCTCCCGCTCCGGGCGGAGCGGAAGGGAGTGTCAGACTCTTACTGACTAAAACCCACCCGTAATTCTACTTGTGCCCTTTACGTTCCAGGGCCGCGGTGACTTTTTCGAACAAAATTCCGCAACCCTAGCAGGCACTGACCCTATGGGGCCCCGTCTTCGTTGCTGACAGCTCTTTGAGACGCGCGTGGAACACGACGCGCTGTCGACCCAGGCCTGATTGCTATCGGACGACAAGGCACTTTTTACCAACTATTTTGGGGTCTTCTACCAATCAAGCCCAATTCAGCTGCATAATACGTTACTTTCTGGCAAGACTAGCGACAGATTATCTGGCTTTTGACGATCTGTAACGACTGCAAACGATCTACAAATGACAGCCGGGGCCAACGGCTTTAAGTGGTTTTCAAGGCACGGAGGAATTTTGGTATGTTAAGATGGTCACCCATCCACAAACTGACCTCATTTTATCAATCACATTTTTAATTTGAACTTTGACCCAGCAAGCCTAGAGATAATGTTTCGAAAAGAAAGAGAGTTTATAATTCATCTTTAACATAATAAAGTTACGGTTTTTGACAAAAGCCGTTGATATATCGACCCAAGTGCAAAAATATGGTTCCCTCATAATTGGTTCTCATTAGAGGATCAAAACATCATCAACTAACCTAGTGAAACATTAAATTTAATAAGCTTTACATAGTTCCCGCTTTAAATATAAACACATCGTTTTAGTTGCGAATTATCCATTTGATGGCAGAGCTCTACAGTTATGGCTGTTCCCGAGTGACCATTTATTGGTCATCGGCGGGTTTGTATTTGTGTTTATCCAAGCATAATAAGTGAAGCTCGTTGCTAAAAGAAAACAACCCCTAGGGTTGAGCTACGCCTGTCGATGTTGATCCGTATATTATCTTTTTAAGGATAGGAAATCATCATGCTGGTCTTGCTGCATAGGGCAATCGAGGGTATAGACAAAATCAAACTGGTTGATTTATGTGTGAATTAAATTTATGAATGCGTTTTTTTTGTGTCTTGTACTTTTTTTCTTTTTATTATTTCAATATTTGTAAATATGTGAGTACCATGAGCATGAGATATTTAGAAGTTTACCTCTGCTGGTAATACTTTGTTCTATAACTAGTATACTTGGTGCATCGTCCTCACATATGTATATGAAGAATTTTTTGTATTACCAAATATTGTAAAACATTTATTTGAAAAGAGTAACTATGGAGTTTCTTGTCCGTTCTTCTCCATAAGAATCTACCTTTGCGAATGAACGCTAGAGTCACTCAATTATGATAATTTTTATTGATGACGTTCAAAAGTGCCGTTAATGGCCTAATTGAAATAAACGTTTTGACTTTTTTCAAATGGAATCTGTCGCTCTGGGCGGAGCGGAATCGATTGTCAGACTCTTACTGAATAAAATCCATCCATCTTCCTCCTCCTTTCGAACAAATTTTTCAATCCTGGCAGGCACTGGTCCTAGCAAGCCCCAACTTCTATGCTATTTGAAGCCCTCGAGGCACACAACGCACCGGTGATCCGGGCCTGGTTATTATCGAGCGTTTGGTTGGCTCGCAGTAAGGAGTTTCTTGTCCGTTCTTCTCCATAAGAATCTACCTTTGCGAATGGACGCTAGAGTCACTTAATTATGATAAATTTTATTGATAACGTTCAAAAGTGCCGTTAATGGCCTAATTGAAATAAACGTTTTGACTTTGACTATTGACTTTGAGTTCGCAAGCCCGCAACTACAGTGGCCGTGGCGTCTTCTTCTGTTGCGGCGACTGGGTCGTGTGGTTTACCTGTCTCTCACTCGGTTCGCCTCCTTCTTCGCTAGCACTACTGCGCAGTAAAAAGTGACTGCCGCCCTAGCCCCCTCGGCAATGACCTCTCGGTGGTCCAATCTATAGTCCGGTACCATAGGTTAAACCACCAAGAGGTCGCCGCCGCGGATCACCTCGACGAGGACACGGCGGTGCTCCGCCCAAGCAGGGCAGACCTCTACGCTATGCTCCACCGTGTCCTCCCGGCGATTCACACAGTGTTGGCACCTGGGGAGTTCTCCATACCTAGGGAAGCATGTTAATCCGTTGATCCTGGCTGTCATTTGAACATCTTTGACAGTTGTCACGAATCAGAAGCTAGAAAATCCGATACCAATCTTTCCAAGGGACATCGTGTTACCAAGTTACTGTTTATTGGAAGTCAGATAGACATTCGCTTAAAATGAAATACACCGACCACAAAATAATTGGGAAAAGCAATATTGCAGTTAAACGTAATTAGTTGACTGATTTGAAGAGCAGTGGTGGCCAAGTGGTAACGGCCCCGACTTACGAATTGTAGGTCGCGGGTTCAAACCCAGACAGGCGCATTACTTTGTGTGTAATTAATTTCATCACCACAGCTCTCATATTAACGGTGAAGGAAAACATCGTGAGGAAATCGGCATGTCCTAGAGCCAAAACCTCGAAGACATGTGACATTCACCAACCCGCACTGGGCCCGCGTGGCGGATTACGGCTCATTCCCTCTCCTAGCGAGGAGGCCTGTGTCCCAGCAGTGGGAACGTTAAAAGGCTGATTATGCTTAATAGACTGATTTTAGTAAATGGGATGATTATTGCCACTCTGCTTAGGCTAGGTAAACGGTAATTCTTCCAGTAGGATCATCTGCCTGACCTTTTCCCAACTATATTGTGGTCCAGTCTATCCGGATTTCACTGAATATCAGTATTTTCCGTGAAGCAACTGCCAACCTGATCTCCACAACCCGAAAGTTTGTATGTATGGATGGATGTTTGTTACTCTTTCACGCAAAATCCACTGAATGGATCTTGATGAAATTTGACACAGAGGTAGATTATAGTCTGGAATAACACATAGGATACGTTTTCTCCCGGGAGTATGTTCCCTTGGGCTACAGAGTATGTTCCTTGCTCGCTGGCGGCAACTAGTATAATATAATTTGTACCTGTGCTGAACCGCAATGCATCGTTAATAAGTGAATAATAAGACAAACTTACCATTAATTTTGGTGACACAATCAGTATTATTATAATAATAATTATTCCCACTGTTCTTAGCATGTGGATGTGTAATAATTTTCTCCTTTTCTTCAAACTGAAAAGATTCACATCTCGCGTCCTTATCATCCCTCTTCATCCTACTCTTTACTTCCATACCACTAGGTTCAAAATCCCTCATCCTAGTATTCCTCAATAGTATATTACTTCTATGAAAATCTAAATTTCTTGATTGGACATCATCGCCCTTATTAGTTTTCTTAGGCTTAACTTCGTCTATGTTTTCGTTGTAGTTAATGTATTTTTTATTAATCTTATTGGTCCAATGATTCTGCATGTCGTAATCTGGTATGCTCATCTTGCTTCTTGGTCTATTGTCATGATCAGCTGCTTGTTCTGATGTCAGGCCGAAGATTGAGCATACTGAAACAAAGGAAAAGAAATTTTAATACATCATCGTCGGGCCTGTTGGTCTAGTGGTTAGTGGCCCTGACTGCTAAGCCGGAGTTCGTGGGTTCGATTCCCACCCAGGACAAACTTTGTGTGATGAGCATGATTGTTTGTTCTGTGTCTGGGTGTGATTTATCTATAATATGTATGTATTCATAAATTATATAAGTATGTATATCAGTTGTCTGGTTACCATAACACAAGCTCTGCTTAGCTTGGGATCAGATAGCCGTGTGTGAGTTGTCAAAAAAAAAAAATATGTATAACTCAAAAGTGACTGACTGGCATAGGGATCTATCAACGCACAGCCCAAACCACTGAACGGATCGGGCTGAAATTTGGCATGCAGGTAGATGTTATGACGAAGGCATCCGCTAAGAAAGGATTTTGATTAATTCTACCCCCAAGGGGATAAAATAGGAGATGAAAGTTTGTATGAAACTTTGTCAATTTTAAACCGATCGGGCTGAGAGTTTCAAAATCGTTAGTAAAGTAAGTATTCCACGCGGACGAAGTCGCGGGCTGAAGCTAGTTAATTATATGTGGAATGTATCTGGATTGATGGCCCTGGGCCTCAAATCTGCTATTGCAGCTGAAGTGTCAGAATAGTCTATCATTGATTTCATAATCAGTTTGCTTTGTACTCTATCTGTGAGCAGACGTGCTGTCGTGTCGTGTTGTTGTGTTGCTGCTAACTGTCTCATTTTTGTGAATTAAGTCTGTGATATTATCGGTGCCTCTCGTACTATCTTATGTGGTGAGCCATATACTGTCTGCGCCATCTTGAACTTTGTAGCGCGCTGTCCCTTTTACGTGGAGTTGTTGACATTTTTTGTGGCTTTTTTAAAAAGTGGTGGTTGCTGGTAGGATTTGAACCTGAGACTGGCCGTGCACGGTGGGAGGTGTAGCGCCTGGACACATTCGGCTATTCGTACTTGACCTCCCTGCGTTTAAATACCGTATCGTAATCTACGTGCTCCTGAGCTAAACGTTGCTTTACGTTTATTAGTAGGCGCAAGATACTTCGAAATGTTTCGTTCACCTGGTAAAGCTCAATCGGACCCGAATCTTACAAAAGACGACGAAGTAGTTAATGTCACCCAGAGAAAAAGGAAGCAGCCTGAATGCGAGTTGTCTCTAGCTATCTCAACATTGTCTAATGAGATGAAGAAAAGCTTAAATGACCTGCGCGTCGACATTAACTCTCAATTTTCAAGTATCAAAGACAGTATAAATACTCTTAGGAGCGACTTGAATGCAATATCATCTGACTTCTCACAGATGCTTGGCGATGTGAAGGTTCTGCGCCTTGATTGTGACGCTGCTAAAAAGGATATAACGGAGTTAAGATCTCAATATTTGGAGTTGTCTAGGGAAGTATCAGAGTTGAAGTTTACAGTGAACTTTAACGCTGAAAACAATATTGATGGTGCGAAGCGTATTGCGGATATGGAGTTAAAAATTAAGGACTCGGGAGCTGCTGCCGTATCCTTACTAGAGGGTAAAATCGACAAGTTGGAACAACAGGCGCGTCAATGTAACATAGAGATATGTAACGTGCCTGAAAAGCGTGGTGAAAACCTATCTACCGTATTAGAGTCCATAGCATCTGCAATTAATATGACGCTTTCTCAGCGTGACATAATTGCGATCCACCGCGTACCCCATGCGCATTCAAAGAATACAAGACCTAAGAATATAATAATAAAGTTTGCAACTCGACTACTACGAGATAACATGCTAAGTGCATATCGGCTATCAAGAGGGCTCACATCTGACCGCATTGGCATATCTGGCACTCCAATCCGCGTCTACATGAATGAACATTTGACTCTTCGCAACAAGGATTTATTTCGAAAATGTCGCGAAGCTGCTCAAGCCAATAAGTTTAAATACGTGTGGATACGGAACGCTACCATATTGGTCAAAGAAACGGACGACTCTGCTACGTTTGCTATTCATACTGAATCTGACATATCTAGCAAAATTAATGCAAAGAAGTATCGTTCCGAAACTGCTACGGAAACTTAAAATTACTTTAAATTATAAATTAATAGCTAATAACGTCACATTTAATTGTAAATCTTCAAAAATGTCATGTCCTTGTTTCTTTAATATGCTCCGTTATGTATTTCTCTATGTAAAAGTTTTGTACTCTCTAACTGATTTTGCTTGGTGTCTTGCAACGCTACTCCCGATCCGTAAGATATTATTATTTTTTACTTACTGCTATAATCATACCTCATTTGCCATTATAAAAATTAATGTGTATGTTAATATGTCGATTACCCCAATCATAGTATTTTATTGCTTAAGGAACTCATTATTGCTTATTATTAATATTTTTGATGTTAAAAATTTAAATAATGGCTACTACTAATAATTTATCTATTTATTATCAGAATTGTCGGGGAATCAGGACAAAAATGAATACACTTTATCTTAATGTATTAGCACACGCATATGACATAATCATATTAACCGAAACATGGCTAACACCCGATATTTCAGACAACGAATTTATAGATCAACGTTACGCGGTATTTAGATATGATCGTAATCGTACTGTTACTAAAAAGAAAGATGGTGGTGGTGTACTTATTGCTGTTTCGCGAGAACTCAAACCCACTCGTCTGTTGTTGTCTCCCCCTCTTCTGTTGCCTGAGCATGTAATAGTTAGAATCCCATCTTATAACGATAAATATCATTTAATATGTGCTACTTACATACCACCGAATAGTGTAGAAGAAATTTGTATTACTTTCCTTAACTCTCTATCATCCATATTTGGTGGTCAATGTCGAGTCGACTGTGTCATTTTAGCCGGTGATTTCAATATGCCATATCTGAACTGGGTTAAAAGATCCTCATTTATGGAATGTGCTACTACAACTTCTTATAGTAACGTAGCCCGTGTATTATTCAACCATTGCTCTGAAGTAAATCTGAGACAATACAATGGTTTAGTGAATTGTAATAACCGCATTTTAGATTTATTTTACTCTAACACTGATTCTATAGCGTATATGGCTGACTATCCCTTGTTACCCTTGGACACGCATCACCCGGCTTTTTACGTCCATGTGAAAATAGTAAATCCCGCAACTACAGTTTTTTCCAAAAATAGAGCTCAAAGTATATTGAATTACCATAAAGCTGATTATGTTAATATAAATAAAGACATAAAAGATATCGATTGGACTGAGTTGCTTCAAAACTTACTGCCTGATGTAGCTGTCTCGGTATTCTATGAAAAACTATATGAAATAATCAGGTTACACACTCCCATACGCAGGCACAATAACAATCAATTCCCCATCTGGTTTTCCAAAACATTAATACGTATGTATAAAAATAAAGCTTCTGCCTGGATAAGATGGAAAAAATATGGAAATATTAGCGATTACGAAACTTTTTCTATTAATAGATCAAAATTTAAGGTAGAGGTTGATAAATGTTATAAAATGTATATGAGGTCTGTTGAGGACAGTATTGCGACTAATATTAAGGCTTTTTGGACTTACATCTCCAATCGTAAAATCACTAATAAAATTCCTTGCACAGTTAATTATAAACACATTTCCGCTAGTGATCCTACTACAATATGTAATTTATTTTCATCGTTCTTTCATTCAGTGTATGAACCGTCTTCATTCGACCCTAATTCTTGGGAACCACCATCCTCTAGCACTGAGCTTGATATTAATATATCAAAGTTACATTTTTCTCTAGATAGCATACGAGGAGAGCTGAAATTGCTAGACGCCACCAAAGGGCCTGGACCGGACGGTATTCCAGCTCTGTTTTTAAAAAATACTTATAACACCATTTGCTACCCTCTTTATATAATTTATAATAAATGTATTTCGCAAGGAGTTTTTCCCGAGATATGGAAACGTGCCAATATCGTGCCGGTTCACAAGAGTGGGTCTGTAAACGATGTAGAGACATACCGTCCTATATCTATATTATCAGCATTCTCAAAACTGTTTGAGAAACTTGTCCATAACGAGATATATCCGTTCATTCATCGCCTTATAATTGAGGAACAACATGGTTTTGTCCAAGGTAGGTCATGCATTAGCAACCTTCTGTTGTTTACGAGTCAGCTATTTGAGGGTATTGATGATAGGCAACAGATAGATTCGGTTTATACAGATTTTCAGAAGGCGTTTGATAAAGTTGACCACAGATTATTGCTCAACAAAATCTCATACAATGGTATCAGAGGAGACCTTCTGCGATGGTTTGCTTCTTATATAACTAATAGGACCCAAATTGTTGTGATAAACGGCTTTAAATCTAACTCTATCCAGGTAACTTCAGGAGTGCCACAAGGCTCAATTTTAGGTCCCCTTTTATTTATATTATTTATTAATGATATTAAATACTGCTTTAAACACTCAAAATTCCTGTTATATGCAGATGATTTAAAAATATTTAAGAAAATCTGTGATGATACAGACTGCATAGAATTTCAACAAGATTTGGACCGTTTTTCCAGCTATTGCTCTGCTAATAAGTTATATCTCAGCCTATCCAAATGCTACACCATAACATTTACCAAAAAATTAAATATTAATCGCTACGAATATCGGCTTGCTAACAGTATCATAAACAAAGTTACAACTCTTCGTGATCTTGGTGTGCAACTGGATTCAAAACTTCACTTGGATACTCATGTAGAAAATATAGTGAATAAAGCATATAAAATGTATGGCTTTGTAATGAGAGCGTCTCGCGATTTTAAACGACCCTCTACTTATTTTCATCTCTACAAATCTATAATTCGACCACAACTGGAATATGCAGTGCCGATTTGGAATCCATATTATGCAAAATATAATGAAGCAATTGAATTAGTCCAACGCAAATACTTTCGCGCCGTTCATTACAGATGTTACCATAAAAAAATATCTTATAAACTACTTCTTAAAAAATACAATATGTTGACCCTTCAATCAAGACGCACGTTGCTTGATATGATGACTCTTTTTGACATATGCCTTAATAAATTTGATTGCCCCCCATTAGTTAATAGATTATGTTACCTGGTTCCTCGAACCATTCGTGGGCGTGAGGTGCGAACGAGGCGCCTATTTGCTACCAGCTTATGTAAATCCAATTCTGGTAAACGTTCTCCACTCCGTCGCTTAGTGGACACATACAATGAACAGTTTGGTTCAATCGACATATTTCATCTTAACAGAGTTAGTTTTAAAAGACACATAATCAACGTTTTGATGGATCGGCAATAGACTGCGTAAGACGCATTACATTATTATTTTTTCTTTGTACGATAGTTAAATTTAAGATAAGATTTTGTATAAATTCACCAGGCACAGAAATGTGGCATTTTATTATATTCATAATAAGGGAGAGCACTTTTCACAATTCCGATATTTGTTACTTTTGTTTCATTAACAAATTACTTAGCTACAGTTAATATCTAATTTTTGTTTACCTACCTCTCTTTGATTTCTGAATAACGATTAGACAGCAAATGTCTGCGTACAGATTTAGTATCTTTTTTTAGTAATCTGTGGAAAATGTAGTGGGTGGTATATTCGTTAATTTTAGTTTTAAGAACTATTTGTAAAACAATAATATACTACTGTTTGTTTTCCCTAATAAAAATAAAAAAAAAATAAAAAATAAAATAAAATAATGGTTGATTTTGACAAGTTTGGTAATCTACTAATATAAAAGCGTCACTATGACTTTCCAATGGTCAACCACTGACACTCCACTGAAAGAAATGGCATAGAATGGTAATCTCGTACATAATGCCAAATGAATGACAGACGTAATATGCGGTAATCTGTTAAAATTTTGACAGTTCCTTTGATCAGTGACCTATCATAAGGACGTCGTGTGTAGTCATTTCTTATAATAGTTCGGTTATTACAAAGTATTACGATACCATTGATCCAATGATCGACCATTATGACTTTAGCAGATTACGAACTTTTAGCAAAATGACAATGGGATCGTGTTGGAATGACAAATTTATGAAAATAGCAGACTTGGGCCCCAGAGTTCTTACGCAGTGGGACCCACAGCAGAGAAATCCCGAGGAAGCGCTGGTGGAACCATTTAAAGGTACGTGAGGGATTGGTCGGACAATACAATACAGCAGGAAGAGAAATAAACTATTGGGGAAATTTGCAGCAGTAAAAATAAATTACTTAAAATCACAAAAAATCTCGACAACGACGTTCATATGTGGAACCATGGTCACAAGCCAGTACTATTTCTAATTACTGCAACTTCTGAAAGCCAGAATCAAAAACCTCTGATTACACAACAACATGATTGAAATTACAAATGATTAGGTACTTAGTCAATATATCTATACTAATATTATAAAGCTGAAGAGTTTGTTTGTTTGTTTGAACGCGCTAATCTCAGGAACTACTGGTTCGAATTGAAAAAATCTTTTTGGGTTGAATAGACCATTTATCGAGGAAGGCTTTAGGCTATATATCATCACGCTTAAGCCAATAGGAGCGGAGCAGCGATAAAGAATGTTTTAAAATCGGGGATTCCACGGGGACGAAGTCGCGGGCAGCAGCTAGTTTCTTATATGTATATAAAAAAACTTGTGTCACAATGTATATTCGGAATAAACTCCGGAACTACTGGACCGATTATAACTATTTTATCACCAATGGAAAGCTACATTATCAGCAAGTAAGATAGATAATATTTTATCTCCGTATTCCCACGGGAACGGGAACTACGCGGGTGAACCCACAAGGCACCTCCAGCTAATGATAATGTCAATGTTTGTATCCTATATAAACTCAGAGATAAATCTGTAAAGAAGATTAAATGTGGATATCAGTTATTTTTTAACTGTTTGCTGATCTACAACAGTCTTATCGCAGCTTTAAATATTTCCTCAAAAAGACGTATTACGTGTCCTCCGGTATAAAATTTGAATAAATATTTCATCCCATAGTACTATAATCCCATCATTTCATGGCCGTACAAAAGGTCGCTGATCCCCTTGAGATCATTCTAAGCTTTTCGAGCGAACACACAAGGATTGTAAGAATTATATACGTCGAGTAGAATGATCAGTACTTCTCAACGTATATGAAATTCTTACAATGAATTAACATGAATTATGGCGGTAGATAATATTTTTCAGCACGTGAAAATGTCATAAATCAATCAATATAATGTATACTAGCTGACCCAGCAAACTTTGTTTTGCCATATAAAATAAAAAATAAATATTTAGGGTCGGTATAGAGGGTATAGAGTAGGTAGGTATAGAGGGGTGAAAATTTAGTGTTGTATGTAATTTTGTATGTTGTACCATAAAAAAAATAAAAACAAAAAAATATTGTCAAAAAATAAAAATGAAAATTTAGGGGTGGACCACCCTTAACATTTAGGGAGATGAAAAATTGATGTTGTCCGATTCGCCACCCTAGCCGATATGCACGCTAACATTCACGAAAATCGGTGGAGCCGTTTCGGAGGAGTTCAACCACAAACACCGTGACACGAGAATTTTATATATAAGATAACATACTTATGTAACTGAGTGAGTGACAGACAACACACAGCCAAAACTACTGTTCGTAGAAGGCTGAAATCTGGCATGTAGCTTCCGTGGGTACTGTTATGGTTGTGAAATTTGTTCGAAAGAGTCCCCACGGCCCTGGAACGCAAAGGGCATAAGAAGGATCACGGGTGGGTTTTAGTCAGTAAGCGTCTGACACTCCCTTCCACTCCGCCAAGAGTGGAAGCAGTCATTTGATGATTTCCCATGCTTAATAAAAAAAGATTTCTTGAGGAGTGCAGGGGAGCATTAAGAGAGGATTTCCCGAAATTCATATTATAATTCCTACGGGAACTGTTAATAACGGGATATGCGTGTAGGAAGTCGCGGGCAAAAACTTGTATGATATACATAAATAGCAGCGCCCCGCGGTTTCTCCCGCATAATTCCCGTTTCCGTAGGAATATGGGGATAAAATATAGGCTGTGCCACCCGGGGATAGTGTAGCTTCCCAACAGTGAAAGAACTTTTCAAATCAGTTCAGTAGTTTCGGAGCCTATTGAATACAAACAAACAATCAAATCTTTCCTCTTTTTATAATATTAGTATAGGTTATGAACGACACAGGTCCATTCAAGAAACGTCGGGACACGCAGGACAATTCTCGGTAACCGTAGGCGCGGGCCTGCGGATGGCGAGCTGTGGGGTTGCTCACTGTCCAATAGCAACCAGGCCCGGGTCGATTCAAAGAGCTGTCAGTAAAGAAGATAGAGCCCCATAGGGTGAGTGCCTGCTAAGGTTGCGGTATTTGTTCGAAAGAGTCACTGCGGTTCTGGAACGCAAAGGGCACTAGAAGGATCACGGATGGGTTTCAGTCAATAAGAGTCTGACACTCCCTTCCGCTCCGCCCAGAGCCGGAGAAGTCATTTGATGATTTCCCATACAGAAAAAAAGGGCGAACCCGCGGGTAAAAACTAGTTGATCAATGGGTAATGTTTTAATTGTAAACTGCGTCTAGTTCAAGCCAATTTACCAAAAGCATTAAATCTAAAATAACGTTGTAATTACCGCCTCCAAAGTAAAATTTATCTCAACCAATTTAGAAATGGCAACACAACCCTCACTGGAAAATGCATTTATTCCACAAAATCTTTTCATTTAGGCAACGCCAAGCCAAATGAGAAGATATATTCAAAACAGTATAAAATGCAAAAATAATACTGCGCATTTTATTATTTTAGCATTCATCCGAATGCTACTGAATTCGGAATTAACTTTTCTACGTCATAAAGACAGGCAGCCAGTTTGGATTTAAAATTTTAAAATTGCTAGATCATTTTTAAATTATGCGCGCAGTAGGTATTACGTTTGTGATTTATTATCTTTGCGAGTCAGGTCATGAAAGAATAATGGCGTAATCGCACTTGGTCGTTAGCCCTAGTAAGACTTTACTCGAATCCGGACATACTGGTCAAAAAGAAACACCTCTCGGAAAAAAAGAAAAAAAAAAATACATGTGGCACTCGGGGACTGCCACGGTAAAGCTATTGCATAGCATTTTTTATCAACTTATGCAATTATATATTTAGTACTCTGCGTCATTGTGATATGGTTTCGATTTGTTCACCTGGGTTACTGTACTAATGTAAATCAACGTTTCACTTAACTTTGTCCCACCGATTGTTTCCGAACGCAGACGTTCGGGTCGGCTCGGTGACGGCGAGCGACCATTTTAAAAAGGCGGGGCCTAATCGAATGACGTAGCGGTGTTAGGTTATTTTCGTTACGGAATTTCTGGATTCGGTTGCCACGCTCAAGGCCCGCGATAGAAGCTATACAATAGCTTAAAAAAAATGGACTAGGACTGATCAAAGTCCTCAATTATAGTTCAATTACATCAAAAAAAGTTTATTTAGATGTTGCCAGTAATATTTTTATATGTTCTCACTGTTTTGTTATACATTTGCTAAGATTTTTAAATTATAAGATCTCGATTATGATTTGGAATGTTTAGCCGGAGATTTTCTCAATCTTTTCAAGTTGTGCATATATTTAAAGTAATTAAGTATTTTTGAAACACACTTTGGATAATTGTTATCTGTGAATAACCATTTTTTATTACTTTTTTGTTAACATAACAAGTCAAAATTATAAAAAAAAGCTTTAATTATAAAAAGTATCATAATACAGATGGAACAATTTGCCTCAAAGGTGGAAAAATTCGCCCCAAAGCGGGGCAGAATGTTCTTCTCCGAAATTTGACAAAAAATAGCTTCTGGAAAAAATACTATTGATATATTTGTGGAAGTGTCTATAATGTAAAAAGACCGATACACATCCTTTCAATCGCACTTATTGTAGGTAAATGAAACCTTTCATTTTTACAATGAAACTTCAAGTTATTTGAACATCGGAACTTCAAAAATGTAGGTATAATCGATAGTTACAATGGACACTCTTCTCAGTAGGCGAAAGCAGTTGTAAGTTTAATAGATAACTGACGCTTTAATTAATCCTATTAAAAGCAAGCTTAATTTTTTCTATAATTTTACACCTGTATTATGAGTTCATCGTTTTATAGTTCCGCCATATTGGATTTAGATTTACGTCATCTAGCTAACTATTGGACATTACTATGTATTTTGAATTACAGCGACAAGATTTGAAGTGACAAAAAGTCTTGTTCACTCAATAAATACAGAAAACGTATATTAGTGTGTAGATTATCAAAGTAGGTATACATTAATAGTAATTCAGGCTCGTAAAACCGCAGGATCTTTGTGGGATTACCACAGGGTAATCCCACGACTCTGTAGTCGTAGCCACTCCTGTCATAAGGTTTTATTAGCCCTAGTTATTATATTTTCAGGCTAGTAGTCTAGTGAATAAAGGGAATACGAGATGGATTATTGGAGTCTTTAGAATAATATTTTGTATTGTAATTTATGATGCTTCTCACCGTTTTTTCGGATGAGAAATCATAATAATTTTCAAGGGGGAGCGGAAAGGAGTGTCAGACTCTTACGGACTAAAACTCATCCGTGTTGCGTTCCAGGGCCGCGGTGACTCTTTCGATCAAATTCCGCAAACCTAACATAATGTTACTTGGAACTCTCTATGTGTTTGTTTCTCAGTATATTATTTTTAACTTTTATTTTTTTCCAATTCGGTATATTTCATAATAATAAGCTATTTTTCTATCTTTTCATTTTTCCCTTAGGGAAATCAAGCTTTTAAATCAACACAACAAAAAATACGACGAGCTATGTATTTTGATAGTTATATAATTATGTATTTTGAAAGTTGCAAATAAATGAATGATCTGATTACATTACTAGCATCGCCCCGGGGTTTCACCCGCATAGTTCCCGTTCCCGTGGGAATATGGGGATATAATATAGCCTATGTTCACCGGGGATAGTGTAGCTTCCCAACAGAGAAAGAATTCTTCAAAACGGTCAAGTAGTTTCGGAGCCTGTTCAAGGCAAACAAAAAAAAAAAAAAACAATCAAATCTATCCTCTTTATAATATTAGTGTAGATTGACTTTATTTGTAGGGGAGCTTCAGTGGAAAAAACTAAAATTAATTTCATGTATTATATCAAAGAGCTTCATTAAGAATCTTTAACTTTTGAAGTTTTAGTAGAACTGTAATATTGACTCAAGTTCTCCCTTTTAAACTATTCACAATTTATCTTGAACAGTCTAACTAGTAATTGTGTTATCCTTTTATTTTTTGGATGGGTTATCATCAAATGACTTCTCCCGCTCTGGGCGGAGCGGAAGGGAGTGTCAGACTCTTACTGACTAAAACCCACCCGTGATCCTCCTTTGCGTTCTAGGGCCACGGTGACTCTTTCGAACAAATTCCGCAACCCAAATTATATTATCCTATGAAATAGTATTTAGATTTATATATCCTTAACTCTAAAAACAATAAAAATATTCTATCCATCATTTAAACCTCATTTTTACAGCTAACATTATTTTACACCGCGGTTTAGTCTGCAAGAAAGCAGAAACATTTTTTAATTTGCGTAATCTTTCAAAAGAAAAGCTGCAAATAAATTAAGTAAACACAAGTTAAACATAATATCAACTTGAATAATACAAAAATGAAGTTATAACTTAACGAAACGTCATTATATTTCACTGGTAAAGTTACGCAATTAAACTCGGAACCGTTTTGTATAGAACATCGCAAATGGCACGAACATGAAACTTTCAGCCTCCTTGTTATGAATTAACAATCCTTTTTACCTAACGAGGGAGAGAGAAAACATTATGAAAGTCACTGACTACGTATAAAATGAAACAAACTTACACATTCAAATAGGGAGCGTGCAAGATCTATGGGTGGCAGTGTACAGTGGCTTTAGTGCGAGTTTTCTAACGTTCTCGATTGCCTTAGCGTTAATATCGATTTGTATTGGAACTGAATTAGCGCCGCCTCGTCAGTGGTAACGGTACCTTACGGACTGTAGGGGGTTCAAACCCAGCCTGGCAAATTACTTTGTGTAATTTCTTTCATCACCACTGGTCTCAAAACGGTGAGGAAAACATCGTGAGGAAACCGGCATATCCTAGAACCAATAATTCAAAGTCATGTGGCGTTAACCAACCCGCACTGGACCCGCGTGGTGGATTATTTATTTTGTAACATAAATAACACTTTTACACATCAATCTTTTTTGGCCGCTATAAACTAGATGAGGCTGTTAATTTTAAGATTCTAAATGGTTAGTACCGAATTTGCAACACTAGATGGCAGTCTTCTTACTTTGTACATTAGCTACTCAACATCATTCGTGAATATGACACGTGCGACGAAATTTGGAAAAGTGACAGGATTGAGAATGTTAATGCGATAATTTTTCAAAATTTTGATTAATTGAATACTTTAAAAATATGTGTCCAGCTACTCGATAGCAAACTGACGGATACCTACTACGGTATAAATATAACAGCCTCAAGCGGTAATAAGTGGCTACAATACACAAGAAAAACGTAGGTAGCTACGCGAATTCACGTCTTCAAATATTCCATTTGAAAAATATGCTGTACGCTTGGTATATGAGAGAGTAAACGTTTCCAAATGCTTCTAGATTTTGCTTCAATATAGGAAAATACACGAAATCGTTACTTTGAACCTATAATAACAGGCTGTTAGAAGTCGAGAATACCAATAACAGCGTATTGTGAAAGCTTGTATAATGTATAAGTAGGTATCTATGTATGTTTGTTATGCGATTACCATCATTTAAAGTAAGTAGTCTAGTGTAGTCATCATGGAAAAAAAGAAAAGAAAAAGAAAGAAAAGAAAAGAAAAGAAAAGAAAAAAAAGAAAAGAAAAGAAAAGAAAGAAAAAGTATTTAATTGCTACAAAACGACTTGCATTAATGGATTTTCCACTAAAACCCAAACGATAGTATTAGTAGTACTATAGTTTTATAAATAGTAAAGATAAGTTAAAATTTAATGACAATATAAATAACAAAAGTGATTATGTGAGTATACATAATTATAAAGGATATGCATGTCGTGGTTATGGCAAAAAAGGAGGAACACGGATCCTGACACTCCCATCCACTCCACTTAGAGCGGTAGAAGTTTAATCGACTTCTAAATAAGGAGGAGGTTCTCAATTCGGATGTTTGTATTTTTTTATGTTTGTTCGCGCATAACTCCGTCGCTTGCCAACCGATTTGAATTGAACCGACTGAAATTAACAAAAAAACCGCTGATAGCAAATCTGTCTGGATAACTGAAATCGCATGTCTGTTTATTGTTTACACCAATTTATACCACGTATACTGTGATGGGTATGTTTAGCTGGGAGTGAACCACTAAAAAGCGAAAAATACAACGGAACTCGGTGTTTTTGGTTGTTTTTTTGTTTTTGAACACACCGACTTCCGAAATTAAAGTTATTTTGTACTTTTTGTTTTTTTTTTGTTTAGAAGTCGGTTGTATTTTTTGTAAAAAGTTTTTATGATTTCCCATCAGTTCATCAGTCCGACTTGTGGGAAGTCTTCCAACACTTCGTCTTCGTGTATTCATCACACAAAAAGATGACATTTTTAATGTCTCGCGCACAAAACCTCCCTCGAAGAGCCGACTGCATGATGAATTCAGTTCGGTCTAGCGCGCCAATAATGAATCAATTTGTAGCGTCAGAAAAAAAAGCACCATCCGCCCTGTACCGGACCCGCGGAACCCGCGTTAAAGTAGATTTTCGTTTTAAATGTCAAATTGTATTATTGTACTGTAACCAGACGGCATTCATAAGTCAGTAGTGAACAGTGATTATACACAGTTAGATCAGTGAACATAAAAGTAAAAGACGGAATTCATTCCTATTTTTTGACAGAAGATATTAGGCACTCTATGTTACCGTCATATCGCCATGCATGCTGGAAAAAGCCAATACTACAGATTTTAACAGTTGAGCGTTTTCACATAATATGCCATTTTCGAAGCCAAGTACCATGTTCGGGATTAAAACACAGTCAATATTCATCATATCTTCTGCCTAGTTTTTACCCAACTATATGGGGGTCGGCTCCCAGACAAGCCGGATTCAGCAGAATACCGGTATTTTACGTGTAGGGGCTGCCTACAAGACCTCCACAACCCATTAGGTAACTGGGGAACACGGTACTTCTTGGCAAGACAGATTTTCTGGCTTCTGACAATCTTTAAGGACAGCCAAAGATCTCCAAATGACAGCCGGGACAAACGGCTTAACGTGCTTTCCGAGGCACGGTGAAGCCTCGTTATGTTAAGATGGATTGGTTACCCATCCGCAACCTTGGCAACCGTTGCTTAACCTCGAAGATCGACCCGTGCAGCTGTTATAATTTAGCCACGAGCTCAATCAACATTAACAAAAAAAAAAAACTAGTTTTCATACGGTATAAAAATATAATATTCCAATGACCGAAATAAATACAACTGGTACTTAAATTCTACATTAAAATTCACTTGATTCCAATAAAATACCAGCCAATTCTCAGTAATTACTAAATTTTACAAATTACTATTAAAGTAATCGTTTACTTTCGAGACGAAAATCTCGACGCTAAAAATCTCCTACGATTCTCAAATTCCTAAAGGAATGCCTTAAGATACTGTGTTACAAATTTTTCAGCGTAGCTCAGTGACAGTTACTTCAAAATGAGCAATGAATAAATTAGTGGTGACCTCAGGGCGGGTCCCGCGGGATATGTTTCAGCGGCGCTAGGGAGGTGACACCGCCGGGAATATAAGCGGGAGATTTTGTTTACTTTTTGATTACGTTTGTTTTTTTTTTTGATATATTTGTTAGTTAAGCTTGTTTTTTAGAGGTAGGCAGATTCCGTATTGTATGGTCAGAGTTAATAAGAAACGGTTAATGGTATTTTTCGAAGTCCAAATGCAAGTAGGCATTGTAACATATAAATAATGGCATTTAATTTAAAACTTAGCCTTGATTCTTGGAAGAAGCTTGATACAAGCCTTTTATTTTTCTGGATGGGAAATCATCAAATGACTTCTCCCGCTCTGGGCGGAGCGGAAGGGAGTGTCAGACTCTTACTGACTAAAACCCACCCGTGTTCCCCCTAGTGCCCTTTGCGTTCCAGGGCCGCGGTGACTCTTTCGAACAAATTCCGCAACCCTAGCAGGCACTGACTTTATGGGCCCCGTCTTCTTTGCTAACATCTCTTTGAGGCGCACGTGGAACACGACGCACCGTCGGCTCGGGCCTGGTTGTTATCCAACGGCGAGCTACTCATAGCTCGCCATCCATAGGCCCGCACCTACGGTGACCAGCTTGATAAAAGCTTAAAAAAAATAACTGGGTTTCCGCTTAAGATTGACTACTAAATTGAATCGAGCTAGTCAATTTTTCACAATAATACATTGCAAACTTGTGGACAACACATTACTAAAAACTAAATCTAAAATTAAATTAATCGACTTGTTTTCCCAGCTGTTAGTAACAGCTAGGAAAACAAGTCCAGCCGACTTTTTAAGTATGATTTTAAAAAAAAGTCCACATTTTCAATATCTAGCTCCATGATAAAAAGAAACCACATTTATTTTATAATGAAAGAAACCATTCGCAATTTAAGCAAGCATACAATTCCTTTATTGAAATCATTTGTTATTAAGATGAAATATTTATTTCAAGTAGATACTTATGGTACGTATGCGTATTGTAAATGGAATTTTCCCAAAATCTTCATATTATATCTTCTAGTATATTGTTTCAATTTATTTATTTCATATGTTGTGAGATATCCTATTAATTTGAATTTAGACTTCAATGATTTGATTTCGTTACCCGACTGAGGAACGCAAAGAAGGGTAATTATGTTTATCAGCTCATATTTGTATGTATATTTGTTTTTGTGGAGACTAAATGCGTTGTTCGATTTTGATGATTGTTACGTCAATCGATTTGTCGTAATTTTTTGAAAAAATCGTACTAACGTAATTACGGTTTACATTTTCTGTGACAACTGCAACGTAACAACGTTTCAAGGAACGCTTTTTTATTAAAATGATTTACGTATAATATATGTACATACATATGAAAGAATTTCTATAAAAACATTGTCGCGTCGCACTTGTCTTCGAGAGTCTTAAAAATATAGGTTACGTTATTATTATTTTTTTACTACATCTACATAAAATGCTTAAACACTGTGGAGGGATCTACTGCCAACAAAAGTTCGTTGATAAGGCACTGCCTTATCAACGAACTTTTTGATACCAGTCCAAAAAATGTTTCCTTGTTTAATTGAGAATGTTCTATCTATGTGATTAAAACCACAGCCAAATTTCATCAAGGCATTTTCATTTCCTACAAAACACAAATTTTTTTTTTGTTTAGTATTTTTAATTTATTTTATTTTTTGTTGACTACTTTGTTTGTTTTGTGCGAGTCCCAAATAAACATTTTCCTTTCTTTTTCTTTAACTCGTATAAATCATAAAATAGAAAGTAAAAACATTTTTACCGTACTTTACCGCAAACTATTCCCATCACTAGCCCGCCCAACATGAAACGACTCGCCGCTTTTCACAGCGCACATCACTAGGCGAGCGTTCTTTGCTCCCTGCTTATATCATTACCTACAACGTGGATCATAATACGCCTCATATCCTCCGTTCGAGCTAATATTAGGAAGGAATATAAAACGAAACATTTCAGACGTTATTCTGTTGTTGAAACGAAATTGTTTTTCCTTAAAAATGTTTAAGCGTTAGTTGAACTTCGTATTTCTTCTATACAACGTGTATAAACGCAAAAAGAACACTACTCATCATTATGAACATCATTTACTATGGGACGTACCTACTCTAAAATTGCGAAAAAATGCCCCATACATTTATGTGCTATTATTAACTCGACAACATACATAATTATATTGAGAGACGAGTTTTTGAGATTTATGTGCTTCCGAATTCATAAAAATGTCCCCCCCCTCTAACTTTTGAAATATGAAGTTGAAAATTCTGAAAAAAAATTGAACAAATAGAACTTCACAGACACTACCAACGAAAATTAGTTTGAACATTACAGCTTATATACTTTTAGAGATATGAAATTTTAACAGTGAACTACGGACTCCATCGCCATGCGTGGTCCGACACACATTGTATAAATTCAAAAATCAAAATCAAAATCAAAAGTCATTTATTCAAACTAGGCTGAGCGACAGCACTTTTTGAACGTCAAATTTTACATAAAGACAGTCCCCCAAAACGCCCACCCGTCACCACTTCCTAGTGTTTTAGCTGGGAAGAAGAAGTGGCGCAACAAACTCCCCAGCAACACATCTGTCTGTTGCGTTTTAAGAACTTGAATTTATACAATAGTATGCAAAGTCATTACATGCCAAAGGTAGGAAAAAAATCAATTATCCAACATGGAAATATTAAATCAATTCACTATAAAAACATTGTAAAGATTAGATTGAGTCAATTAAATAAAAATAGATTGACCTACATAGTCATAAAAAATTACACAAAAAAAAAATTCATTCATTCATTATACAAAAAATTCAAGTTCTTAAAACGCAATAGACAGATGTGTTGCTGGGGAGTTTGTTGCGCCACTTCTTCCCAGCTAAAACACTAGGAAGTGGTGACGGGTGGGCGTTTTGGGGGACTGTCTTTATTTTAAATTTGACGTTCAAAAAGTGCTGTCGCTCAGCCTAGTTTGAATAAATGACTTTTGATTTTGATTTTGACACTTGGCTGTTTTTTTTTTTTGTCGCTTGTATTTCTTTGTAAACAAGTTTTCTATTTAGGTATTGCATTTATAATGGCACACGTAGTAAAGGATGAATTTTTATTCATTAAAGTCACCTTGCCATTTCCTAACTGCGTTAGCTTCTAGTCTGACCGCGTGCAGATGAATACCAGTATTTTACGTGGGCGTCTGCCTATCTGAACTTCACAACTCAGTAACAAGGTAACAAAGTACTTATTGGCAAGACTGGTGTCAAATTTTCTGGCTCCTGACTATCCGTAACGACTGCCAAAGGTCTTCAAATAACTTAACATGTTTTGCAGGTTTTAGTGACACGTTGCGCAATTTGTTTGAAAAAGTCACCGCGGCCCTGGAACGCAAAGGGCACTAGGAGGAACACGGGTGGGTTTTAGTCAGTTAGAGTCTGACACTCCCTTCCACACCACCCAGGGCCTCAAGTCTGCTATTACAATAGTGTCATAATGGCCTATCACTGGTTTCATAATGGTTGATTTTTACAAGTTTGATAATCTGTAATATAAAAGCGTCACTATGACTTTCCAATGGTCAACCACTGACACTCCATTGAAAGAAATGGCATATAATGGTAATCTCGTACATGTATACTGACAAATGAATGATAGACGTATGCGGTAGTCTGCAAAAATTTTGACTGTTCCTTTGATCAGCTACCTATCTTTAGAACGTAATTGTGCACTCATTTCTTTTAATAGCTCGATTATCAAAAAGTGTTACGATACCATTGATCGACCAATGATCGACCATTATGAATTTAGCAGATTACGAACATTTAGCAAAATGACAATGGGATCGTGTTGGAATGACAAATTTATAAAAAAAAGCAGACTTGGGGCCCAGAGCGGACGCAGAGTGGACTTCTTTCGGCTGATGATGATGAAAATTGATTTAATGTTGAACGTTTAAATACGAAAGCCATTAAGTTTAAAATTATGATTTTATCTCTAAGCCTAGGCTCACGAACAATTTATAAATTAACCTAAAGTATCCAATTCCAATCAAATCAGTTCTTGTAACTCCTAAATAAATAAATTATATGATTACTACGAGGTAGGTACTAGTCACGTAGCCTTAATAATCCTTTACGTAATCTCCGCGTGAACAAGCCGTAAAGCAACGTAATGTTTGTACGTTTATTGGCACGTATCGTCGAAATTACTGAAGAGATTCCGATGTGATATAGGATTCATTAGTTAAGATGGTATCAATGGTTAAATGAGAGATGCTCATAAATTATTTTAGATGATTTGGAGTTAGCAAAATCCATAGCTTAGAACAATTGGTACAATCAGTGGCGTAGCTTGCCTTAGATGGGCCCTGTATTAAATGTGTTGGGGGCCCATAGGAAGGGTAAAGTTTTCATATAAAAGAAAAAAAAAAATGCTCCAATTTAATTAAAATACATAATCATGCATATATTTAAATATAATAATTAATGAAAATATACCAAACTATCTTTTTTTTTTAAATCTAATCCGAATTATACATATATTAATTTGGTGTATTGTGCTTTTTAAATAAAATGGTTGACCCAGCACTTATTCTCAAAACATATTATTAATCTACAAAATATTGTGGATAATATTTTAGGAATTTTGGCTTAGGCTTTCTCCGGGCCCCTGTAGCCTGGGGGCCCTGTATCATTGAAACGGCTCATTGGGCGGTAGCTACGCTGCTGGTACTATGTTTAACCTTTAAAATTTATAATATTGGCTACTATGGGCAGTATTCAGCTCTAAATTCTGCTATGCGCCTGCCACATCTAGTTAATCTATCAAATTAAAAAAAATATATAATCTGCCTATAAGTTTAAGCAGTGCTTGCCGAGGTTGGTCCGTGGATTGGTGACCATCGTAATATACCGATCCGAACCGACTCCTCCGTGCCTCGGAAAGTACGTCCCGGCTGTCATTTGTAGATCTTTCACAGTTGGGAAAGGGGCTAGGCAGATGATTTTAAATGACACGACCATTATCATTACAAATTGGATTACCCATCAATAATACAAACAAGCCACTGCCTGATCAGAGAGCAAATTCCCGTATATATAATTTGTTTTCACATCTCGGTCGCAATCAGTCTAAATCACATCTAAGTTTCCTGCATTGCAACAGAACGTACCTTTAAAATTACGGGAATCGGCCCTCAGACACATATCTAATTCCACAAGATAATCAATAAAGATTTAAAACCCACATAAGCCTATAAGCCTCTATTCTCAACACCGATAACCCCAAAAAGGCGTTCACACTACCCAACAGACGGGATTATTTTTCCTGACACCGCCAGTTTCTTACAAGACCGTAACAATGTCACAGGGCCATAACCTTTATTTTAATCGCTCGTCTCATAAATGCTTATGGGTAAGGTTCACTACATACCTATTTCGTGGCATTTACGGGTTATAGCCTATTACTTATGGGCTCAAGAAAGCGGTTCCTTGCGAAGGAAATTGAACGTGTCGCCTTTTGGTTTTCGGAGGAAGTCTTGTAAATTTTGTGTGAGTTTATGGTGGTTTGTAATCATGGGCTCAGCGAGCAATGGAAAGGGCTATGCTCGGTGTGTCTCTGAGGGATCGCATCAGAAATGAGGTGATCCGTCAGAGAAGCAAAGTCATCGATATAGCCCACTGGATTAGTAAGCTGAGGTGGCAGTGGGCTGGCCATATTAGTCGTAGAACCGACAACCGTTGGGGTAAACGAGTTCTAGAGTGGAGACCACGTCTCGGCAAACGTAGTGTAGGACGTCCTCAGGCACGGTGGAGTGACAATTTGCGGAGGACGGCTGGCAGAAACTGGATGCGAGAAGCTGAAAAAAGATCTAAGTGGCGTGCAATTGGAGAGGCCTATGTCCAGCAGTGGACTGCAATAGGCTGTTGATGATGATGATGATAGTTTTGGGTAAGCTTTAACAATCATTGGTTCTTCTGTGTATTATAAAACGAAACAAAACTGGTGAAGCACCGATTGATTAGAATATGGAATAAGCGAGCCGAAGTGGCAATGGGCCGACCATATTAGCCATAAAACCGATGAACGTTGGACCTTATAGCGAAATAATATCAGTCGAATTAGTCAAAATAAGGTTAAATTAATGCTTGCCAAGATCGGAATGAGGGTGACCATCAATACTTACTAATCTATAGGTAATAGTTTGTGAGTTGTAGGAGGTAATACGATTATGACAATTCTTATAACAATAGCTACATTATTTGTGAGTGTCATACACTATATTATATCTCCGTATTCCCACGGGAACGGGAACCACGCGAGTGAAACCGCGGGGCGCTGTTAGTAATAAAATAAAGCTGAAGAGTTTGTTTGTTTGAGCGCGCTCATCTTTGGAACTACCAGTCCGATATGGAAAATTGTTACCATTGTAACCATATTTATCTTTGAAAATGAAAACAAAATATCTAGTTTTAATTTCCGCGAATATTAGTGGGTTGCAGGTATGCACCTCCCTCCCGCCCGCTATATTATGCACATGCAAGATTACTAGGCAAATGCAAGGATTTTAAGCACATGCAGGAAGGCAATGCAAAACCCAACACCATTACCGACACGTGTTTCGCCTCTCCACGAGGCATCCTCAGGGGACGTGTTGACTCGCTGACCGTTGAGTTGCGACTGAGCATTTAGTACAAGGCACCCCCCTTTTATACACTGCCACCGTTGGTTATTTGTGTACAACTACCCACAAACATTCGCAGTAAAGGGGAAGAAACCAAATTCGTCTGGTCATTCAACAGTGCAAAATTATTATTATTACTATGTTTAAAAATCTCTAATTGTTCCAAAACACACAGCCGTAAACCCTTATCACAAATATGTAGTATATTAAAACTATTGTTGTCGCGCAAAGAATGGCCGGTATCAATTAAATGTTTCGCGAAATTCGATTTGTCCGAATGGCCATTTCTATACGCGGCAACATGTTCCCCATATCTTATGTCAATGTTTCGGCCCGTCTGACCCACATACACCCCGTTGCATTCATCACAGACCAGCCTGTACACCCCAGACTTTTTACTATTTTCTAAAATATCTTTTCCGTTACAAATACGGCGTATATTCTGGTCCGTTCTGAACGCTACATAAACGTTGTTTTTTCTAAGTAAATTACTAATTCTATCTGAAATGGGGCCCATATAGGCCAGACTGGTCACATATCTATTAATATTAGTACGCGGACATGCATATAATAGTGAACGAACCCTTTCTTTCTGCTTTTTACTAATTAAACTGTCTACCATTGACTTTGAGTAACCGTTAGAAATTGCGATCTGGTAAATAATATTAAGTTCTTTTACATAATTTTCTGCTGAAAGGGGGAGGGCAAATAATCTATGAATATAGCTGCGGAAGGCGGCTAATTTATGTTGAAGAGGGTGACAAGAAGAGGCTGGTATTGTCGTGTCAGTGTGTGTCTATTTCATCAAGTCTATTTGTCGAACGGTACCATTCCAGCAGATAATTATGTCATCTACATATCTATAATAAAACAGAATATTAGGTTCGTTCACTATATGTTTACATTCAAAGTTATCCATAAAAACCTCCGCCATTAGTGGACTTAAAGGCGACCCCATAGCCAACCCTTCCTTTTGAATATAATATTGGTTATTAAATCTAAAATAATTTTGTTTCATGCAAATACTAGTAAGGTTAAGTAAATCCGCAATTTCCCCAGGATGTAACCGTTGCTGCTCAAATTGGATACCCAGAATACGTAGACAATCATCGATTGGAACATTCGTGAATAAGCTGTCAACGTCTAAGGATAACAACTTTGCATTGGAAGGAGTTTGGATATTTTTTACTTTTTCAATTAAATCTAAACTGTTCTTCAAACTATATTTGGGATTAAACGAAGTTCTACTTCCCAACAAAGTGTTGAGACGTTTAGCTAAATTGTACGCTGGGGCACCAATGTAAGAAACAACTGGACGTACAGGCATGTTATCTTTATGGGTCTTGGGTAGACCATACAACAAAGGAGCCCTCGGATTCATAGGAACAAGGTTTTTTAATTGGTCTTTTGATATGTATGACGTGTTTTTAATGGCATCCTTTATCTCGAGGGCAAACCTCCTTGTAGGATCCGCACCAAGACGTTCAAAATCCTCCCCCAGGATGATGTCGTTAACTTTTTGAGTATAGGCAGTTTTTTCCAAAATGACGACAGAATTTCCCTTATCAGCCTTTGTTAATATCAAATCATTCTGCCTAATACGGTGCTGAATTGACCGATAAAGGTGAATTTCGGTTAAATTTTGATTGGGAGGGGATGTGAAAACTCTCTTAATGTGAGTTGCCACTTGATGTTTAACGACATCATCCTGTTTCCCTTTGAAACAAGCTATCTCGGTGTCCACCACCAAAGTTTGAAGAGATTCCTGGGAAAGTCGGGGTTTAATATTATATTTTAAACCTTACTCTAACAAAGACATTTCTTCGGGGGGAAACTGTGTATTTGTATAATTTAAAACGCGAGGGTAAAATGTATGCGTTATATTATTTGAATTACATGGCTGATTGTACCGACCCTCACCAGATAATCTCTCCAACTTCCTAACCTGGGTTAAATATTTTTCGTGAGCTAACCGAGAAGCCAAATCCCTAGCCTTGTTATCTAAAATATCAAGCTCCACATTATGTAATTTGAAAGTTAACTCGGTGTATAATACTTTGAGGTGAAGTTTGATATTATCTCTAACCGAAAACCAGTGCCGACATTCCTCATTCAACCAAGTTTGTTTTGCTTTTAGTAAAGCAAATCCACTTGCCCGGCTGTGTGTGTTGGTGCTAACATACACATACACTACATATTACACACACACACACACACACACACACATACACTACACACACACACACACACACACTACACACACATATACTACATATTTGTGATAAGGGTTTCCGGCTGTGTGTTTTGGAACAATTAGAGATTTTTAAACATAGTAATAATAATAATTTTGCACTGTTGAATGACCAGACGAATTTGGTTTCTTCCCCTTTACTGCGAATGTTTGTGGGTAGTTGTACACAAATAACCAACGGTGGCAGTGTATAAAAGGGGGGTGCCTTGTACTAAATGCTCACTCCCCCGATGTACTTGACATCGCCCTCCTCAAAAATGTCAACCTTCGGTTACATTCTGTGGAGACGCATGACGAGCTAAACTCGGACCATAGACCCGTGATCCTGGAGCTTGCTCCTAGATCAGGGCCGATGGACCCTACCCAGCCTCCTCCCACCCGAATGACCACTGACTGGCGCCAAGTAAGCGAAAAGCTGAAGGCTACCACGTCACCCCATCTCGACCAGATCCCCGACCTAATCGAGTCTGTCGCAGACACGACAGCCGCGATCAATTCACTCACGGATCACGTGCAATCTGTCCTGAACGAATGTTCTAAGGAGTCTCCGGTGGTGAGTGATCACCACTGGAAACTCCCGGACGAGGTACGTGAGCTCGTGACTGAAAAGAACGCGGCTGTCCGTGCCTACAGCGCCTTTCCCTGCGAAGCCAACAAGGTTCACATGCGCTACTTACAGCGTAAAGTAAGTAACAGCATCGCTGAACTGCGTGAAAGTCGCTGGGATAAGTTGCTGGGCGACCTCGAACCTACCCATCAGGCATTCTGGGAACTTCAGAGGAAACTACGCACCTCTGAGGTTGCCTCGATGCCTCCGCTCACGCGTCCCGACAACACCGTCGCCTTCGATGACGAGGACAAAGCCGAATGCCTGGCCGACAGTCTAGAGTCCCAATGCTCCCCCAGCTCCCAACCAGTAGACAAGGCTCATCTCGATATGGTGAATGCCGAAGTCGAACGTAGAGCGTCCCTCCCACCAGTAGAGGATCCCGATGATCCCCTCCCCCCCGTCACACCTGATGAGGTGAAGGAGATCATCGGCCGTCTCAAACCCAGAAAAGCCCCGGGCTCCGATGGAATCACCAACAAAGTGGTTCGTCTCTTCCCGGCTACTCTGATCATGTTAATGACCGCCATCTTCAATGGCGCTCTGTCCAACAACATGTTCCCACAGACGTGGAAAGAGGCTACCGTCATCGGTATCCCCAAACCTGGAAAACCCAAGTCCTCCCCGTCCAGCTATCGTCCCATCAGTCTGCTCAAAGTCCTAGGTAAGATCTACGAGAGGCTTATTCATAAGCGTCTCAAGGATTTTGTCGAAGCCAAGAGCCTCCTCCCCAATGAGCAGTTTGGTTTTAGATCAAACCACTCTTGCGTCCAACAGGTCTACCGTATCGTTGAACATATCAGCGCCAAATACCAGCGCGGTCTCGTTACGGGAGCCCTGTTCTTCGATATAGCGAAAGCTTTCGACAAGGTCTGGCACAACGGGCTGATATACAAGCTATACCAGCTCGGTGTGCCGGATCGTCTCGTGCTCATCTTACGAGATTATCTGTCGAACCGCACCTTTCAGTACCGAATCGAAGGTGCACTTTCGTCCCCACATCCCATTCGCGCCGGAGTACCCCAAGGCGGTGTTCTCTCCCCACTAGCGTTCTCGGTATTTACTAGCGATATTCCCACTAGCTCTAAGACACAGCTAGCTCTGTTCGCTGACGACACGGCGATATATTGCTCCGGCAATAACGAGAATGCAATAGCCGGCCACCTCCAGAGATCCGCAAACGCACTAGGCGCTTGGTTCCGGAAATGGAGAGTGGAAGTCAACCCAGAGAAGAGTCAGGCGATCTTGTTTTACAAGCCCAAGACTCGTCTCTTCCCCCCCCGTCCCAGTCCGATCACGTTATTTGGCAAGCCGATCCCCTGGGTTGAGAAAGCTAAATATCTAGGCGTGATCCTCGATCGAAAGCTTACCTTAGAGAGCACATTAAGACGGTGCGCAATCGTGCCGCATTCGCTCTCAGTAGGCTTCATTACATGCTGAACGCACGCAGCAAGTTATCCCTGAAAGGCAAACTACGCATTTTCACCACGTGCATACGTCCAATAATGACTTACGCGTGTGTAGCCTTCGCACACGCCAAGCCCCGCCAAATCCATAGGTTGCAGGTCATCCAAAACCGTTTTCTCCGAAAGGCTACGGGAGCCCCGTGGTACGTTAGAAATGAGCGTCTCCATGTCGACCTCCGTATCCCCACCATCAAGCAATTCATGAAACGTATTTCCAAGCGCTTCATAGAGTCCGCTGAAAAGCACCAAAACCCCCTTATCGCATCGGCCACCCGATACACCCCCTCCCAGATCAGCAAGATCCGCCGACCGCGGCATACCCTTGTCGAGCCCGATGACCCCATCACCCTGACCCAAGAGAGTAGTAGGGAAACCAGCACTCTTAGGAAAAACAAACCCAGAACGCGTTCCGTATTCCGACCTCGCCGACGAGGTCCATCGCGACGCCCCCGTCAAAACCCTCCCCGACTTTTGCCTAACGAGCCAGCCCGCGCTGCTGAGCCATTAGCGTTAAATCCCCTAAATAATATCAATCAGACCCAGCCTGTCCCTTGCTGCCCCTCCTCAATGACCCCGCTAAGCCGAGGCCCGTGTCCCACAGGGGATGCCCTTAGCGAGCGGCCATTTAGTTTTAAGTAGTTTTAAGCCCCGGCTGGGGGCCTTAGAATCTAAGGCAACCACGGGATTGCCCGGTTGAGCAGTAACCAGCCTTAATGTGCTGAAATGCGAGTAGTCCATTCAAAAAAAAAAAAAAAAAAAAAAATCTAAATGCTCAGTCGCAACTCAACGGTCAGCGAGTCAACACGTCCCCTGAGGATGCCTCGTGGAGAGGCGAAACACGTGTCGGTAATGGTGTTGGGTTTTGCATTGCCTACCTGCATGTGCTTAAAATCCTTGCATTTGCCTAGTAATCTTGCATGTGCATAATATAGCGGGCGGGAGGGAGGTGCATACCTGCAACCCACTAATATTCGCGGAAATTAAAACTAGATATTTTGTTTTCATTTTCAAAGTTAAAATGGATTTCCGCAAAGTAACGCCTGACTCAATCAATTTTACCATATTTATCTGCAAATAAATCTTTACGGGAACGGGAAAAAACTAAATATGTGCGTACAAAGTCGCGGCAAAAGCTAGTAATATAATAAAGCTGAAGAGTTTGTGTGTTTTTTTTAACGCGCTAATCTCTGGAACTAATAATCGGATTTGGAATTTTTTTTTTTGGTTTTTATTATGAAGAAGCTTTATAGGTTAAACGGGAATGGGAAAAAGCGCCATATGCGCGTATGAAGTCGCGGGCAAAAGCTAGTAATATAAAAAAGCTGAAGAGTTTGTTTGTCTTTTTTTCAACGCGCTGATCTCTGGAATTACTAATCGGATTTGATTTTTTTTTTGTATTTTATTATGAAAAAGGCTTTGTAGGTTAAACGGGAACGGGAAAAACAGCATATATGCGCGTACGAAGTCGCAGGCAAAAGCTAGTAATATAAAAAAGCTGGAGAGTTTGTTTGTTTTTTTAACGCGCTAATCTCTGGAACTACTAATCGGATTTGGAAAATTATTTTTGTATTTTAATATGGACAAGACTATACGTTAAACGGGAACGGCAAAAAATGGCATAAGTATGCGCGAACGAAGCTGCGGCAAAACCTAGTAATAAATAAGCTGAAGAGTTAGTTTGCTTTTTTCAACGCGCTGATCTCTGGAAATACTAATCGGATTTGATCCTTTTCGTATTTTAATATGGACAAGACTTTATACGCAAAACGGGAATGGCAAAAAAACTGCATATGCGCGAACGAAGTCGCGTGTAAAAGCTACTTTTGAATACTATTCGTTTTTTAGGTCCAAAATAAAGATTGACACAAAACCTCAAAGTTATATGCTCCCAAAAGAACCCTAGTTTCCATAGCTCGTTACAATAAGCTTATAGCCACATCTAACCATAATTGGTCCGTTCTACTATCGGAAATATCCTTTCCACTGTCAATATTCTGTTCCGGATCTGCGAACGAAGCCATTAAAGTTCAGATTCTATCAGGGAATTTCTTGCATATACAGCGGGAATTGAATGGCATGCTTCGGTTGGTAAAAGCTGATGTTACTGAATAGAGAATTTTCTATAAAAACGGTAGAGATTTTGGTCATTTTTGAAAATAATATTTCGCCAATATCGAGTCGGGTTTGCATAAAAATTGTGTGTAAAACCAGAAAAATATCGTTGTTGTTATGTTCCATTTTCATTGATTTCTTTAAATATTTAACAGAATACACACGGTGAGAAAATTTCAACTGTCACCAATTACGATTCATGAGATACAGCCCGCTGACAAATATACGGACAGCGAAGTATTAGCAATAGGATTCCGCTAGTTACCCTCCGGGTAATGATCAATGATATATCTACACTAGCATCCTACTAATATTATAAACGCGAAAGTTTGTAAGTATGGATGGATGGATGGATGTTTGTTACTCTTCCACGCAAAATCTACTGAATGGATCTTGATGAAATTTGACACAGAGGTAGATTATAGTCTGGAATAACACATAGGATACTTTTTCTCCCGGGAGTATGTTCCTTTGGTATATTTTTCGAGATACGCGCGGGTGGAGCCGCGGGCGGAAACTAGTATCTAATAGTTATGGATTGCTTAAATTGCCACTCATCCTTGTTCTTCTGTCAAATTTTTTGCTGTGCCTGACAGAGTCCATAGGTATTAATTCTTTCCTTTTCATTTTAAAATCCAAAGGTTGTCTTGAAAAGATCGCTGTTAATGATAATGCCGCCCATTGTGTCACCCTATGTAATGTTTTCTTCATCTATATTTTCTGTAATTTATATGTTGTACATAATAAACAGTATTTTATTCTCTATTTTACCTTGTAATATCATCTGCGTTATAAAAAACCAATAAAGTATGGAGTATTAAGGACATATGGTCGAAATTGCTAGCTTTTTTAAATGTCCAACATTTAAAAGTCCCCCGATACATCGAACAAAAACTTTTGTATCTAACTGTACATGTTGGGAAACTCCAACTACTATTTGCGGTCCACAGGTAACAATTTGAAATAGTTTGCTGCAGTCACAAACGCTGCTATTTCAGGCCGGATTTACTCGTAGTTAGACCCGGTCTGAATTTAATACCGTTTGTCAAAAGCTGGATTTTGGACTTAGGTCGGGCACTGTACTAAGTGCATTTGAATAAGTCAAGCTATTTGCTTATGAAATATGTATTTGTGTTTATGTATTTACCAAAGGGAATAGAAGCGTGTTAAGAGCGTGTACGCCGTATGGAATTTAATACTAATTTTAAGTCACTATTTTGCGAAATGACTGAACCGATTTTAATGAAAAGTTAGTTTTTGAAATATCTTTATATACCTATATCTTATTTATGTTTTTATGGAAAACTTAAAATGGGTCTAATTTAACTGTGACACCATTTATCGAAAATGTTTTCAACTAACTTTTTAGACACATGTATCCTGCTTGTGTGTGTAAAGTTTCATTAAAATCGGTTAAGGCATTTCGGAAAATAAGGACACGGCATACACGCTCTTAAATTCTTTAAAAAAAAGTACGGATATAATGACTTCGTTTATTAGCATAATAATATCACTTATTATGACCTATTTTTCATGAAATAATGTTTGGTTATAGTGAGGGACATGAATTTCAATTTGTTTCAGACTTGTTTTGTTTTGATTGATCTACGACTAATTAACATATGCACATTTTGTTGTATTTCTTAATGTTATGTTAAAGTAATATGGTGTGAGCGATCATGATCGTAAACGGATTTCGTTAAATTTATTTGTACCGAAATTCATTCAACCTTTATCATCTGAACTTGTAGTAACAATAAAAAAAGCTTTTTTTTTTAATGAGTAGCGTCTCGTAGTTCAATTGAGGAGGTTGTTGAATGCTTAACAGGAATTGTCTGTGGCGGCCTTAGTATAATATGAAAGTCTCAAGCGAGGGTTTCTAAAAGGACTTACAAACTAAGTGACTACACGCTAAGGGCGGTTCCCTATCTATTAGCATAAAATTTTAAGACCCAATATAACTTAGCATAATGTTGTTTGGCATAACTATTTTTTCGCATAATATAATTACGCATAACAGCTCATGCATAATTTTTTTAAGCATTATGTCTGTAACCATAATAATGATTAGGCATAATATTTTAAAGCATAAACTTATTAAGCATAAAGTTCTAAAGCATAACTTTTTTAAGCATAATATCCTAAAGCATAAAAGTTAAGCAAAAATATACAAAATATTAATATATTATAACGTATTGAACAATTTTGTGAGTATTTTTTCGCTGTAGGAAGCAAGCATGCAGCATGCAAGCAAGCATGCAGCATGCAAGCAAGCATGCAGCATGCAAGCAAGCATGCAGCATGCAAGCAAGCAAGCAAGCAGCATGCAGCAGGCAGGGTTTCTGTGACGGCTCCGGCGCTGCGGCCCTCCGGCGGCCCCACGCGTGCTAATCGTCGCAGACGGCTTTCGCTCACCAGCGGCTCGCTCACAGCCGCCTGCTCCTCAGCCCGCGGGCCGCCTCGCCCATACGCGCCTACGCGATTTTAAATAACACTCTAGGGGTAGGACAAACAAGACTACGTGAAGTCGGTTTTGCAGCAATTCGGTTCTGTGACTAACTTTTGTTGCACAGCATATTAATTTAATAGCCATTATGCCTACTAACGTTATGCTAAAAGTCTTTAGGCCTACTAACGTTATGCGAATCAAATTTATGCCAAAACAAATTAGTCTTTAACATGATTATGCCAACATAAAATGTATGCCTAAAAAAATTATGCCAAAGTATTATTATGCCAAAACAAATTGTGCCAAAATCGTTATGCCGAAGTATATTAGGACAAAAAACATTATGCGAAAAGAAGGGATCCCGCTAAGGGCACCCCCTGTGGGGTACGGACCTCGGCTTAGGGCGTCGCTGGGGGGGGGGGGGAATAGCGAGAGACTGAGTGGATCGAGCAAAAGTTATTATATAGGGGCGAATTGAAGACTAGAGGCTCAGTGGCGCGGGCTGTTTCAAGCGGACGGACGGGGTGGACATTAATAATAATGTTTATTCAAAGAAACTTGATCTAAATTATAGAATGTTTTAACAGGCTGGATTGGATCACATTAAGTTGTGTAGTCATCTGTAACCGAAGTTAGCAAAGCCTGTATTTCGGCTATCAGCACCAAACACCTCGATTACTATACATATATCATAGCCATTAACATAATTTGACATTGATGGGGCATGTTGCGGCGGGCCTCAGCGGCGAGGGCGGAAGGACGGCGTTCATGTTTTGCGCAGAGTACTGTGGGCGTATTACGAAGTGCCAATGCTATCATGATTCGTGTGAGGGAAAGAGATAGTGCTATTCGTCTTGTGTAACTCCGTCTCTCTCTGACACAGAAATCATGATGGATTTAAGACGTCATAATAGGGCTGCTGGTCTCTCTGCGACTCTCTTAGAGTAGGGTTATGGAGTCAATAAAAGCCTTTTGGGGAACTTTATTTACGTAAAACTGGATTTAAAAAAATAGTGGCACTCAGTCTAATTTGAATAAACGACTTTGTTTTTTTTCTCTTGTTGTGCGTGTTATTGATATGGGTCCAGGTAAATGATATACGAGTTTAGGTTGTACTGAATTTAGATAAAATATTTAAAAAGTATCGTCCCGAACAATATCAAAAATGCAATTCAGCAATCGCATCGCCAGAGTCGCTACACTCGTTGCGGAATTTGTTCGAAAGAGTCACCGCGGCACTGGAACGCAAAGGGCACAAGAAGGATCACGGGTTGGTTTTAGTCAGTAAGAGTCTGACACTCCCTTCCGCTCCGCCCAGAGCCGGAGAAGTAATTTGATAATTTCTCATCCAAAAAAAGTGTCGCTACACTCTCTAAGTCACAATTTTCTCAGAATGATCAGATGATGCATGATCATTCCTTAGCAAAAACATCAGTATAGAAAGGAAAATCCCACCAATTCTTATTTAAATTTTCCAATACACATAGAAAGAAAGAAAATGTATTGAATTGCTACAAAACGACATACATTTATGGATTTTCCAGTTAGACCTAAACAATAGTATTAGTAGTACTTAAATTATGCACATAGAATACAGTTCAAAACTATCTTAACACACAATGAATGGGATGTGTCCCATTCATTCAATACTTTCAAAGCCTCGGCTAAGTCCAGACAAAAGTCCCCTTCAAAAGGGGTCCATTTCCTAAGGACCCCAGAAGAAAAGGGACTCCTTGTTTAATAAACAATCCCCCTAAATGGACTAGTGACAGACCCAAGTAATGTCAACTGAATATTTTCTTCGTGAAGGGTCAGTCTTTGACAAACATTTCGACCCATTACTGAACTTAAGTAGGGCTAAACTGTTTGTTTAGTAATGTTAGTACCTATTAGTAGTATAGTATCTAGTGTTATTTTGTGTGTATCGTCCTTACTATAAGTCAATTGATGAATGTATACAAAACATTGTATAATTTGTAATTTTTGACGACACGGTTGGCGCAGTGGTTGAGCTTGCAGCTGCTGCGCTGCGTGTCGCGGGTTCGATTCCCGCACGGAACAAATATTTGTATGGCCTACAGATAATTGTTCCGGGTCTGGTTGTCTTGTGTATGTGAGTTTTCATGTTTGTGAACGCACCCACGATACAGGAGTAAATCCTTGTGTGGGGCAACGTTTTTTATAAAAAAAAGAGTAAGTATGGAGTTTTTTGTCCGTTCTTCTCCATAAGAAACTTCTTTTTTGCGAATGGACAGTTAGAGTCACTATAATATTTTATTTTAAACTGTTTTGATGTTTCAAAGTGCCTTTTAATAGTCGTCGGTTTAAAAAAAAAGAATTGACTACGACTTTGTTTATACATCTGAGTCGTTTACGAATAGTTTTGTTGAACTATTGAGTACTATTTGTAAAACTACGGGAGTCTCTGTTTCCTCATAGCTAAGGATAGTTATTAGGAAACAGACTCCCGAACCTAATATCTGTTTTTACTGTGGAGATATATTCATGGATACGCTCCGTCTGGGAAAGATAAAATGTTATGTTGGACTCTTGCCGACTAAAACCCCGTAGTTCCTATCCCTACTATGAGTAAATTCACGCGCATCCTCGACTGGTATCAGCGTGCCATTACAAGCAGTGGTGGCCGAGTGGTAACGGCCCCGACTTACGACTTGTAGGTCGCGGGTTCAGACCCAGCCTGGCGAATTACTTTGTGTAATTTCTTTCATCACCACTGCTCTCAAAACGGTGAAGGAAAACAGCGTGAGGAAACCGGCATGTCCTAGAACCAATAATTCAAAGACATGTGACATACATCAACCCGCACTGGGCCCGCGTGGTGGATTACGGCCCATTCCCTCTCCTAGAGAGGAGGCCTGTGTCCCAGCAGTGGGAACGTTAAAAGGCTGATTATGCTATGCTTATTGCAAGCGGCCTCCATCTCATAGTGTGGCCAATTCCACGACCGCATATGCTCCTGTACCGGCGCGCATGGAACTGTGCACTATGTCTTTAAGGCCTGGCTGATCATACGACGACTCAGCCCCAAGATCGCCTCCTGCAGGCCCCTCCTCAGTGGCCGGAGATCATTTAGCTTGGTTGCCCTTTTGGTGCGGTTGGAGTGAGAGGTATGCTCTCTCTCCCTCTCCGCCGCCTCCTTTGCATGCATCACCTCTTTGCAAAATGAGGTGACGGCATCCCACGCGATCCCGCGTCCAAACATTGTTTGAACTACAGATGGGAGGGAGAATAGTTGTAACCTCGAGAGTCTTTAAGTCAAGAGTGAATCGGCAACCACAGCATCGCTTTCGTCAAGTTCAATTGAGGTCATATGGAAGGCTATTTTTTTTTAAATTTATTTATTTGTCTATACAAATAAATAAATTTAAAAAAAAATAGCCTGTAACTGTAACTGTGAATAAGTCGTTGGTGTGCCTATGCACACCAACGACTTATTCACAAATATGACGACAATGATTTATCACAAAATAGAAAAAAAAATCCTGTGTGAACTAGCCACTTACAGGCATGCACATCATTTACAGGCTAAAAAGATATCTATTATCAAAAAAGACTTCAAAAAATCATTCAAATAGTAAGAAAGTTATAAAATAAAAAAGACGAAATTAATGAAGATAAATGATTGTAAACTAAAATTATTTTTTTTTTTTTTTTATTGATTTTACAGAAGGCTTACAGACTAATTACATAAATGAGTAATAAAATACATTATATTTAAAGTTGCTAATAACAAGCCTCCACATTTAAATGTTATTATAATAACTATAACGTAACCTATTTATTACAAAAAGAAATGCAGTATATAACCTAATTGCAGCGACTATTTTACTGCATCAATACTTTATATCACCACAGTTTGAGCGCAGCTAATTATTAGATTTATTGAAGAACTCCTTGGCTAATATTCGTCTCGTTGTGCTGGCGGAAGTACAAAATAGGTCAATGTTCAGCTCACGCGGTAGACCATTGAAACTTGACGCGCTTCTGGCAAAGAAAGCATTTCGCCTATAATTTGTAGAGGAAAATGGAACGTTGATTAGTGGACGTTGACGTAAACAAAGTTGGTTTGTCCGCAGTTCTAACTTAGCAACAAGCTCGGAACAGTCAATAGTGCCATTCGCAATATTCATTAAAAAACAAACATCATTTATCTGTCGTCTATATTCCAGAGGTAGAAAATGGTATCTGTGGCAACGATGATCATAATCTTTCGAAAAGTGATGCGCTCTAAAGTCAAGGTATTTTAGGAATTTCTTCTGTATAGCCTCAATACGAGACTTATAAATCTCATATTGTGGGTTCCAGACCTGTGACGCATATTCTAAATGACTACGTACAAATGAACAATACAATATCTTTATTGTTTTTAAAGATCGGAAGGAAGCAGACGTCCTAATTATAAATCCTAACGCTTTTGACGCTTTTTTAACTATGGACTCAATATGCTGATCGAGTAATAGTTTACTATCTAGTATAACACCAAGATCTCTGATGGAATTGACTTTATTAATTTTATGACCATTCAATGTATATCCTGTACCTATCAAGGTCTTTTTGCGCGTATAAGTAACGTGATAACATTTGGATACATTGAGCTGTAACTTATTTAGTTTACAATAAGTCTCAAATCTGTAAAGATCTTCCTGTAAGAGGTGTATATCAGATTCATGATGTACCATTTTGAGTATCTTCATATCGTCAGCATAGAGTAGAATATGCGAGTCTTTAAAACAGTATTTTATATCAGATATAAATAATATAAATAAGAGCGGTCCCAAAATTGAGCCCTGTGGGACTTCTGAGGGAACAGATGTCCAGCCAGATATATACCCCTGGAGCACCACGGCCTGTGTCCTGTTGTCAACATAAGAACAGAACCACCGATATAAATCACCATGTATTCCGGCTAACAATAACTTATCCAGTAACACACGATGATCAATACGGTCAAAACATTTGCTATAATCGGTGTAAATTACGTCAACTTGCGCGTGCTGCTCCATCCCTTCGGATATGAACTCATGCGAAAGGATAAGGTTAGATGTGGTTGACCTTTTTCTAAGAAATCCATGTTGTTCGTCACCTAAATTACAAAAATTGATTGAGTCAGGCGTTACTTTGCGGAAATCCATTTTAAATTTGAAAATGATTTGATTTGATTTTGTTTTGCATTGCCTTCCTGCATGTGCTTAAAGTCCTTGCATTTGCCTAGTAATCTTGCATGTGCATAATATAGCGGGCGGGAGGGAGGTGCATACCTGCAACCCACTAATATTCGCGGAAATTAAAACTAGATATATTGTTTTCATTTTCAAACCTAAATTACACCTAACTGCTTCGTAAAGATCGGTATATACTAGACGTTCAAGGATCTTCGAGAACAAGCATATCTTGGATATGGGGCGGTAATTTTCAATATCACATTTGTTACCTTTTTTAAAAATTGGCGTCACGTAAGCCGTTTTCCATATTTTGGGGACTATGCCTTCAGAAAGTGAGCGCTTGAACAGAATGGTTATCGGAGTAGCTAAGCTAGTAGCACAGTTAACAATAAATAATGGCGGTATTTGATCAGGACCACCAGACTTACTTAAGTCCAGTGCTTTAAGCAACTTGAGCACACGTGTATGATTAACCTCGACAGAACTTATGCTTGTTGCGCTGTTATTAAAACAAGTACTACGAGAGGTGTTTGCGTTAGAATTATTGGACTCTGGTTCTTGAAAAGTGGTAGAAAAGTAAGTAGAAAACAAGTTACTAATATCCTGACCCGTACAAGCCGATGAATTCCGATACGTCATGACGTTTGGAAAAGTACCAACATTTTTCTTACTTTTTACGTATGACCAAAACATCTTAGGGTTAATTGTTATTGAAGATTCAATCCTTTCCATATAATCTTCAAAACATGCCTTTTCCAAGGTGGTGGCTCTGCACCGCAGAATAGAAAATGAATGATAATCCGATATATTACCATACGTTCGAAATTTACGGTGATATTTGTGTTTTTCTTTAAGAGTTTTTATTAAAGCAGAACTATACCATGCAGGATGACAAGATTGTCTCACTGATTTTTGAGGTACATATTTGTCACGAAGTTCGTATAATTTATTGTAAAATTTAGTGACCGCTTCATCTAATGAGTCTGTCTGCAGGAATTGTGGCCAGTTCACTTGATCTAGTTCATATTTAATATCTGAATAGTTTCCGCGAGAAAAAATAAATCGTTTTGTGACGTTATCGCACAGTCTATGAATTTCGACAAATTTAAATTCAATAATTAATGGTTTGTGATGGTTATCTATGGGTATCGCTAAAGGATTAGTACATTCAGTAATAATTACGCAGTCATTCGAAAAAACTAAGTCCAATAATCTATTATTTATGTTTCGCTGACCGTTGTATTGTGACAGGTTACAAATTTCTACAGTATCAAAAAATTCAACTAATTGCTGGTTTGTAATTTTATCCGGTATCAATTCATTACCTTGACTATAAACCCAGTCAACGTCATTACCAAAATTAAAATCGCCTATAATTATAAATTTATCCAATGGATGGGTCACTGATAGCTCGTTTAGTTTGGCCGTAAAATTATTTAATACGAATGACCCAAGTTTTCTTTACAAAGATAAAGAGCACAAATATGTATATTGTACGTTACCTGTGGCCTGGAGCGTTTAAGAATAAGCGACACCCATAAATTCTCTGCCGAACTACGCCAATCTGGTCTTTCCACTGCAATTAGTTCACGTTTGACTGCAATCAAAACACCACCAGCTCTTTTTTGAACTGTACGGGAATAGTCACGATCCCGTCTCCAAACAAGATAACGACCGTCAAATAGTTCACTGTTGTAAATATCGTCCACCAACCAAGTTTCCGTAAATACTATGATATCATATGAATTAAGACCCACATTATGGAACAGATTATTTGTTTTTGTACGTAAACCACGTACATTCTGGTAGTAAATATTAAACGCGGACATTACGTTTTATTAATATAAAAAACTATGATTGACAAATTACGATTAATTGTAAAACACAAACTACTTATGTGGGTGGAAGTGAATAAACTATACGAACGAAATGAGCTCAGCAAGACGACACAGTGTCTACAAAATAATAACTTTGAATAAAGTAAGTCTATTGGCGTGTAGATAGAAACAAAAGGTGGGTTCAGGTAGCAAAAAACGAGCGGTCCGAGGCAATTAGTCATACGTTGAGCCGAACAGCACCGTAATTGCAATCTCACTAAGCACAACATAAAGTCGCTATTCGATAAACACGAGACATCATTATAAAACGAAAGAAATAAAAACTTACTTAGACACAGTGTCGATACACCGTGTTATTAGGAAAACGTAATTAGCACGCTGTTTTCTTTGGTTCTCAAACTGTAGTGACATTAATACGTGGTAAAATGTAAACATTTGCAAAAAATTAAAGTAAACATTAAGATGTAAGTTAAAATGAGACGTTGACAGTAATTCGTAACAGATCACACTATTTTGCCAAGATCTTTTTCCGTTTTGATTATCAGCACTGGGGATGTATCTGTTTTTCTTGCGTGTATTTTGGCGTGTTTCACCCACACATACCGAAAATCCATTTCACTGGCAGCTTTCTTAGTCTTCGATAATAACAATTTATTTTTCAATGTTAAATGGTCATTAATAAATATTTTACCGTTACCAGACAAACCAATATGACTAGTTATCAGACTAGTTGTTTTGGATTCATATCTAGCTGCAGCTATAAAATCTTCTTTTACGTAGCGGTTGCAAAATCCAACAATGATTGGTTTTATATGTTCCTTTTCACGCGTAGGTACTCGTGCGAGGAAATTTATTTGAGTTTTTGAAATGGGATAGTTAATCTTTTGACCAATCTTGGCCACCACTTCAAATAAATTTTCATTTTTAGACTGCGGTATCCCCTTGACCTCAACGTTATTTAAACGCAACCACTGATCCTTACTCTCTGTCTCATCATCTAGTTTTTATTAATATAAAGTAACTAAAATTATCTAAAATTATTCTATCAATAATATTAAAAAAAACTCTTTATGATATCCGCAATAAACCGTATTCGTTTTATATTTGGTTGATACTCACCTATACCCCAATCACAATAAGATTAGACATTGAAATAAATCTTTTTTACGCTCCATTCAACCGATTTTGACTTCTATTGCGTTGGTGGCATGACACATGGCAGCTGCAGTAAACAGTTGGTATTATAATCACGTTTTTGCTTTTAATGCCATCCTTATGCCTACGGAATAGAAGTAAAAATCGGTGGAGCGAACTGTAAACGGTTTTGTTTAAATGTCTTAACTTATTGTGAATGGAGTATAGGTACATACATATGTCGTCATTTTATCGAAATACATACTTCACTACTGCGAGTCGGTCTCGCACAAAGAGTTTCGTTCAAACCACGTTATTTTTACCAATATACTCTCATAGAATTTCTTCTAAGCTATAAATAAAGAGCTTTTGTTCTTAATTCTTTATTGTACACCAAAACAACTTATAGGTGTTATTAATGACGCTGATAATAAAGTTTTTGTACAATGGCGAGCTTAACTCAAAGTTGAGATTTCTCCCAGCAAACATTCGTTTTTTATCACGAATGTTTGCTGGGAGATCACCATAGAGGGTTTAAAAAATACTATTCTGCTTAGTTTCAGAGAAAAGAGTTCCTAGGTGGTCAATTTTCATCGAGGTTTTTTCTTTGAATAAATTATTTATTTATGTATTTATTTATTTATGTACATACATTATGGAAACGTAGTAATAATATTGTGTGGTGTGAGTAAAAAAACAAAAACCACATCGCCGTAACTAAAGTAAAAAGCAATACAAATAATTGGTTTGCAACTATATAAATAAACTAGCAGCGTCCCGCGGTTTTACCCGCGTAGTTCCCATTCCCGTGGGAATATGGGGATAAAATATAGCCTATGTTACTCAGGGTGAATGTAGCTTTGTAATGCTGAAAGAATTTTTGAAATCGGTCCAGTAGTTCTTGAGTTTATTCGTTACATATAAAAATACAAATTTTTCCTCTTTTTGTACTCGTAATATTAAGTATAGATAATTATAATCGGATATTTGTTTAAAATTATGAAAAAGGTATTCTATTCTATTCTTGTTATTTTGCACGTGTTGAAATGTCAATCAACAAACGTCAGTGTAACGGATGCTGATACCCGCATACAACCAATATTTGAATGGCCGACAGATATCTATTGGTTCCTAGAATACAAGCACCTATTGTTTGTTTCATGCGAATTTGTAAACGCATCCACGAGAGGTAGGATTTAGGCAAACGTTTAGGATATTTTTATGCTAAAACTAGCTTGTTACGTATGGGGAATATATTTTTAATGACGTTTATTTTGTGTATCTATCTTTTTTTTAAATAATGGGGATGTTCCCTGAGTAAAACAATATATGATTATGTTTAGTCCGTCAGTTAGATTATAGAAAAATATTGGACACGTATTTTTTCCTTTATCAAATCTATAAAAACTGACGAAGATTAAAAGCATCAAAGGGGTTCCCTCTATCTGGCAGAATCTTGTTGCTCCGAATTTTACTTGGCATAACACACTTGACATAATCTTTTCTGAACAATTATTTGTAAGGCATAAAAATTATTTAGTATAACTATTGTTTGGCCGAATGTTTATATGTCCGAATTTACAATGGCATACTGTTAAGATGGCAGAATTTTATTTGGCATAATTACCTTTAGCATAGTTAAAATTTCGCATAATTTCGTTTAGCAGAATGTTTACTTGGAACAACGATCATTTTGTATAATTTTACTTGGCATACTATGAAGATGGCAGAATTTCATCTGGGATGAATCTATTTAACCATTTCCATAAAAAAGCATTTGTGTCTAATCTTAGGTATATTAAAATTTAAACATTGTCTTAACAGTAAACGCTTTTTACTACAAATTTAGTGACAGAAACGAATCGCTGCAAAACCGACTCCACGTAGTCTTGTCTGCCCTACCCCTAGAGTGTAATTTAAAACCGCGAAGGCGCGGAGGGGCGAGGCGGCCCGTGAGTTGAGGAGCAGGTGGTTGTAACACTCGCCGCCGCGGCTGAGGCTGGCCGGCGAAGCCGGGCAGCAAGCCGAAGCTGCGGTGGTGAGCGTTAAACCCATCTGCGACGATAAACTCGCGTGGGACCGCCGGAGCCCCGCAGCACCGTAGCCGTGACAGAAACCATGCCTGCTGCATGTTGCTTGCTTGCTTGCATGCTGCATGCTGCATGCTTGCTTGCATGCTGCATGCTTGCTTGCATGCTGCGAGCTTGCTTGCATGCTGCATGCTTGCTTGCATGCTGCATGCTGCATGCTTGCTTGCATGCTGCATGCTTGCTTGCTTTCTGCATGCTTGCTTGCATGCTGCATGCTTGCTTGCACAAATTTTATTATTCAGGTAAGAAATGCAAAATTATTGTCACTATGAATTTTCTGTAATATAACAGATGTGTCTTTCAATTTATTGATGTCAAATGTATGCCAAAAGATGATTCTAACTGTTAACTTTCTGAAATGTAACAGTTCTGCCTTTTAATGACTACCGATATGAAATGTATGCCAAAAGACGATTCTGACTGTGAACTTTCTGCGATATGATGGTTCTACTTTTTAATTATTATGGATATGAAATTTATGCCTAAAGATGATTCTGACTTACAAAATTATGACTTTTTAATGTATGATAAATGAGGGTATACCAAACAATTTTCTGCGAAGTGAAGATTATGCTATCCGTTGTTATGCAAAATAATATTATGACATAAAAAGTTCTGCTATAAAGGGTAGACCCGCATCAAAGATCAGGAGTGGGAGCGTGTGACGTCACGGCCCGGTAAAAATTGTAGCGAGTAGTGACGTCACACGAGTTTTCAACGCACTGTATCGTCTTCATTTTTTGTTTAAGTGAAAAAAGAAAAAATACCCATAGTCCCATTTACTTTTAAACGGATGAACTGTCTTTCATTTTGACCCGACTTATCACGTACTGCGTGCTGTACGCAACATAGCTCTTTCCCGCGACTTCGTATACTCGCATATCCCGTTTTTTAAACTATTTTAACCAGTGGTTTAATAGTTTTATCTATAGGATATTGGGAATAGGTATAATTATTGGGTTTTTTATTGCGATAGCCCGATAAACAAAATTTTATACACCTGGAAACAGGTCACAGTCGCTTCGAATATTTCAATTACAGGCGCCACTAGAGCTGCGCCACGTCGACACTCTAAAAATAGAGCTCCAATTACACGTACATATGTCCGCATACCCATTTCATTCCTTTCGTTCAGTAGAGCTCGGAATCGCTGTGCTGGAAGAGACACCATTGACATTTGAACTCAGAATAAAAAATAATCATTATTTAATAATGAAATAACAAGCTTTAACACATCGCAATGTACAAATAAATTCCTTTGCTGCTAACACTTTTTAGGGCCTTTTCATTACAAAGTTTAGCCATAAAAAAGAACAGCCAAGTAAACGGTCACACTCACTGACTCGTTTGGTTCATGTGGATAGTTTTGACAGTGCCATATCTAGAAGCTTCAATAAGGCTTCAATGCTCTGTGGTATTCTTCCAGTCATGTGCGTGAATCATTCACTCATGTTATTATTCGTTCACGAGTTCGTTCACTCCTTTAACCACGTAGGATTTTGTTGGACAATATGAAAGATGCATGCGAATATTTTGTGGCAAGCATAAGAATATTGTATTTTCTAGGATTTTGTATTTGAATTGTTGAATTGTATTTACGTATTTTGTCGGTGCATTTATTCGAATCAATTTATTGATTAAATTTGGAAAATTCTGCTATATAATTAACATCAAACCTTTATTACACGACTGCCCAAAAAAGGAGTGTTATGTTTTTTCAAGGTTCATGTGTGTATGTATGTATTTATGTAAGTATGTGTGTTTGTGAGTTTCCTTATTCCACCATAACTTCTAAACGGCTTAACTGATATCAATGTATGCGGTATCGTTAGAAGCGTTGAGTTGTCCCGGGTAACATAGGCTAGTGAAAATTTGAAAAAATAAAAAGGGCCAGCCTTCATAAAGGGCGAGGTTCATAAATAAAAACGAAAATATATAAAGTAATATCATCGTCTTAAGCTTGCTAAGTATATAGCAAAAAGTTATGAAATAAAAAACGAATAATAAAAAATATTTTTTTTTTTTTTTGGATCGGAAATCATCAAATGACCCCTCCCGCCCTGGGTGGAGCGGTAGGGAGTGTCAGACTTTTACTGACTAAAACCCACCCGTGATCCTTCTTGTGCCCTATGCGTTCCAGGGCCGCGGTAACTCTTTCGAACAAATTCCGCAACCCTAGCAGGCACCGACCCTATGGGGCCCCGTCCTCGGTGCTGACGGCTCCTTGAGGCGCGCGTGGAACACAACGCTTCGTCGACTAAACCTGGTATCGGACGGCGAGCCACCCACGCTCACCGTCCCCAGGCATCAGCCACTGCGGGGGACGATTCCTTTGAATAGTTCTTTACAGGTCCGTTTTTGTGCAGAAGTGTTTTTTTTATTTTTTAAAAATATTCGTTTTTTTTTCTCGATGGTTTAGACAGAAGCGTAAAGTAACCAGTTATGTTTAAATCCCATTTATCAGGAAGTGAGCATTTTGCAACCAACCGGGCATAAATATAGACTTAGGGAGCTTCTGACCCAGGAATCGAACCTAGATCCTAGTGCTCAGAAATAGAGTTTGCAACCAATAAACCAAGGAGCTCACTTATTTGCAAATCTCTTTATCGCACTGACGTTTGCTGTTACAGAACACAATTTTAGGTTAAGCTCGCTTTTGTATATAAGATGGCCTGTTGTGTTTGTAATTGTATGTTTTTGTGAGTGTAATCTATACTAGTTAATATTAAAAAGAGGAAAGATTTGTATTTTTATATTTTGGTATGTAACGAATAAACTCAAAAACTACTGGACCGATTTCAAAAATTATTTCACCACTAGCAGCGCCTCGCGGTTTCACCCGCGTAGTTCCCGTTCCCGTGGGAATATGGGGATAAAATATAGCCTATAGCCTTCCTCGATAAATGAGCTATCTAACACTGAAAGATTTTTTCAAATCGGACCAGTAGTTCCTGAGATTAGCGCGTTCAAACAAACAAACAAACAAACAAACTCTTCAGCTTTATAATATTAGTATAGATTAGAAAGCTACATTCACCTTGAATAACATAGGCTATATTTTATCTCCATATTCCCACGGGAACGGGAACTACGCGGGTAATACCGTGGGCCACTGCTAGTCTAAATATATATAGAAAGAAAGAAGAAAAAGAAAGAAACAACGTTTATTTACCACAAACAACGACAGTTATTGTTCTAAACTAAATCTTAAACTATAGTGTTAGTATTAGTACATCTTAATTTATGTTAGTCTAGATAACTTATAAACTAATACAAAAAACCAATACATGTCGTGGTTGTGGCAAAGAGGCTCCCACTCAGCATAATGCTGTGCCGTGGGATACCCACCGCACGGCGCTGGTTTTCAGTGGTCGCCTTACGGCCGAACCCAATAACCGATCTATCACATACTGGAGATAGAAAAACAAATGAAACAACAGAAAAATTATATAGGTTTTCTGTTGTTTCATTTGTTTTTCTATCTCCAGTATGTGATAGATCGGTTATTGGGTTCGGCCGTTAGAGGACATGACGTACGGAAATCAATAGGATATATATATGTGATAAATACAGGAAAAGTAAACACAAAAAAAACATACATAATATAATATAGATAAACGAATAGATAGAAAAAAAAAGAAATAGAAATATATATAACTCAAAAGGGACTCACTGACTGACATAGTGATCTATCAACGCACAGCCCAAACCACTGAACGGATCGGGCTGAAATTTGGCATGCAGGTAGATGTTATGACTTAGGCATCCGCTAAGAAAGGATTTTGATTAATTCTACCCCCAAGGGGATAAAATAGGGGATGAAAGTTTGTATGAAACTTTGTCAATTTTAAACCGATCGGGCTAAGAGTTTCAAAATCGGGGTAAATTAACTATTCCACGCGGACGAAGTCGTGGGCGGAAGCTAGTAAATAATAAAACGAAAGTGTTAGTGAGTAAGCTGCCTTTAGTCACTTTGACACCTGAAATAAGCAGTACCTTTGTGCTCTCGATTTTGTACAAAATTGTCTTTTTTTAAGTATCATGGTGTGTACATAAATAAATAAAGATTATTAAGTAACTTTGTATAATATAACTTTGAATCAATAAATTAATCCACCATTCAAACCTAAGCTGACTGGTTCCTTCATAAAAATACCATTTCAGACACTGATCTGCATGGTCCTCTTATAACGTATTGTGAATATCACACCATGTAGATCGCTATGTCAGGGGTTCATTTCATCTTTATGTGGCCTACCCAAATGTCCTTACTTTGGTATTGTTCGTCAAATTGTTAAGTTCTAAGTTTGAGCTACACGATAAATGGCAAATTCTTACACTGTTTGGACAGGTCCACTCAAATCTGTGTGGTACTTTCCTCAAAATCCTTCAGACACCAACCTACTTGGTTCTCATATGATTTGACCAGTACAATTTTATGGACTTTGGGAAAAGAGACCTTGACCTCTGAGTTTGTTTCGGTGATTCTTCTCAGGGTAGTCAGCTAGGAAACACCGGCCTTATCTAGTTTATAACGGCCAAAAAAGATTGACGTGTAAAAGGGTTTTTTACAACCTACTTACAAAATGAAAATCATTTATCATTTAAACACAGTAAATTTTCCAAAAAAATAAAGACCTCACTACACTACCTCATTTTACAAAAACGCATCATTGACGTTCACTCCGTTCTTTCAGTCACCACTGCTTTCATTTTGTTCGCTCCGACTTTGAATCATTTGTTCATTCAAGCGTTCAGCCATTCATTCACTCGTTCTTTCATGCATTCTAAGACACTCGTTCGTAAACTACGAGAGTATCCGAAGCTGCATCATACAGCGTTTATCATGGCAGATTTTACTGTAAAGAATGTTGCTTGTACAATTTTACTATAACGTACAACACTTGAGAAGCTTGAGAAGTACGAGAATGGGTCATCTCGGTGCGGAATTACTTCCTATATGATAGATAGAAGTTCGTGATATTAAAGACTACCAGCGCCCCGCGGTTCTACCCGCGTAATTCCCGTTCCCGTAGGAATATGGGGATAAAATTATGCCTATGACACTCCAAAATAACGTAGCTTTCTATTGGTGAAATGATTTTGAAAATCGGTTCAGTAGATCCAGAGATTATCCCTTACTACGTCACAAACTTACAAACGTTACCTCTTTATAATATTAGTATAGAAAACAAAGTCGCTTCACGCTGTCCCTGTGTATGCTTAGATATTTATAACTACGCAAAAAAAATTGATGGGGTTTTTTTAATAGAGTGATTCAAGAGGAAAGTTTATATGTAGATATAGGTAATACATGTATATTATAGTAGAGAAAACATTAGTATATACATTGCACCCGTGCGAAGCCGGGGCGGGTCGCTAGTCTAATATAATACCAACTGTACGGTTATCTTCACGGTTAAGCAACGTCTGTAACGCTCAGTAAATGGATGGGTGACCACCATAACATGGCGAGATTCCTCTGTGCATCGCAAAGCATGTTGCGGTGTTGGTTACGGCTGTTATATCTAGATATTTGACAGTCGTTACAGCCATGAAATCCGACACCAGTCTTGCCAAAAGCAACAAAATTAGGCGAAGTTGTTAAAGTTGTAAACATGTAACTTAGTCTAACTTGTATTTATGAAGATTAAGGTATATTTAGCAATCTTATAACACTTGACCCACATTTTGCCATATATAAATTATGTCAATAATATAAAATTGCTAAAACAAATATCCGGTTTAACAAAAATCGGCAGCCCTATACGAAATCAAATCAACATAACCTCACATATGTTTTCTTCCTCAAGGAATGAAACCTCGCATGTTATTACAGTACCATTTGCGCATACATATCACTTGTACAACTATCAAGCTAATAAAATGGCGGCCAATCGCAATTCAACCAGCTAATGATCTCTGACTTGCATACCAACTACCACAAACAGTCCAAGAGCATTCCATGCTTGATAGTACTTCACTAACTCAACATATTATGGAAGAAAGTCTTCCTCTGTTTCCAGAGCTGCGGTTTCTGTTCGAAGAATCACCATGGCTCTGGAACACAAAGGGCATTTGAAGGATCACGGGTGGGTTTTAGTCAGTAAGAGTCTGACAATCCTTTCTGCTCCGCCCAGAGCGGAAAAAATCATTTGATGATTCATATAAAAAGCATCGTCTGTTTGTATGTACGCGGTTAACTCAAAAATTACCGAACGGATTTTCATACAATTTTCCGCAATGGTCAGAATGATTAATTCTGGAGGTTTATGTGTATGATTCATTGAGATTTTGTGTAAATTGGCTGAAATATGGCGATGCTTGCTGAAGTAGTTGACAAAAATCATGCCGATTAGTAGCTAATAAATGTTTTGCCGTCCTAGCGAAGCCGGGTGCGTTGCTAGTATGTTATAAAAATAATCTTCTCGACCGAATTTTGGCCATTGTGTTCAATTAAAAGTCTTAAATGTTATATAAAAAGCTTTCATAGTCGCATCTCTGCATATTTTACTTTAATTATTGTTTATTTCGAGAGTTTGGGGCTGTATGCTGAGATACAGGACTCGTTCTAGTTTGGTTAAAGATGCTACCACATTGTTTTTGTATACTTATGTACCAGTCTATAATTACATTGTCAGTTTTCTACCGATTCTACTGCGGTGAGTGTGCCCATGGAATCCACGATCTCATCCCACTGGCCCCCTTCTACCATAGGACATCTACACGCACTGAAAGTTACCATCCCTACCTTGTTGCTATTCCATTAATTCACAACTAGCGTTTCCAATCGTCTTTTATAATGTGCACAGAAAAACCCTGATATCTTCAAAGTTAGAGTGAACAGGCTTCTTCTGGGTTAGCTCATTCCATCGTCGAATTTTTCTCTGTCACCTGCGACCTAGACCAGAGTCAAGAGCATATCCACCTGACTATAAAAAAAAACATGTAATTCGTTGTATTATTTTGGTGAAATAAATATTATTATTATCTCTGAAATATCAAACTTCAACGGAGAATAGCCGAGTACACAGAAGATTTTATATCGTTCAAGTGTGTACACTATCTCAAGTATACCATCTGTTTCTTTACTGTCTGACACACCACCAAAAACCCGATAACACTTTTGCCTGTCTACTAACAGTTGAAGTTCGGCAAGTGCGCTTGACAGTTACGTAATAGAGAATTAAAAATAAATTCTTAGTCCATCAGTTAGATTATCGATATATACTGGACACGTATTTTTTGCTTTATCAAACCTATAAAAAATGACGAAGATACAAAGCGTCAAAGATCAGGAGTGGGGTCTTGTGACGTCACGTCGTGGTAAAAATTGTAGCGAGTATTGACGTCACACGAGTATTGACGCGCTGTATATTTCACGTGCTCAATATTTTTTGGAAATCTATCCGACGGACTAATTAGACCTTTTTTAGTCAACTAGCCTATTACTACAGTGTTTGCGAATAGAATGGCACTTTTTTTTTGGTACTTGCAGAATATAAAACATTTCAACCCTTTAATCGTAAACGAAATAACTCAAAACTTACATTTTTAGATTTTTTATTATAAAGTGAACTAACTACACATGGAGAATATAGTACAGTCCAACAGGCAATATTGTTTTGTTTTGTTGTTTTCCCAAAAAAATGAAATCTTGACTTATTTCGTTTTACGATTAAAGGGGCGATTTTTTCATCAAAATCCATTTTTTTCCAGAAGTCAATATCAATTTTGAACAATTAGGTTGATAGTATGAGGTCTTTATTGAACCTTTTAGAAGATAACTATTTAGAGATTCCTATTCACTTTAACAAAAGAGGTATCGAGTTATCCAATAGAGATCAGATTTACAGTCGCTACATAAAATAAGTTCCTGAAGTAAAATTAAACTAATGACTTTAAAGAAACAGCTATTAAAAAGAAAAAGGTTCTGCCTTTACTATTACATATTACTTTGAAAAATGCAATGCATGCTTTGAAGTGAGGCTTGCTTCATAATTGTTCGAAAGAGTCACCACGGCCCTGGAACGAGCAGTATAGTAACACGGGTGGGTTTTAGTCAGTAAGAGTCTGTCACTCCCTTTTTTTGTCCTGGTAGGGGAATCATCAAATGACTTCACCCGCTCTGGGCGGAGCGAGTGTCAGAATCTTACTGACTAAAACCCACCCCTGATCCTTCTAGTACCCTTTATGTTCCAGGGTCCTTTCGAACAAATTCTGCAACCCTAGCAGGCACTGGCCCTATGGAGCCCCGTCTTCTTTGCTGACAGCCCTTTGAGACGCGCGTGGAACACGACGCGCCGTCGACACGGGCCTGGTTGTTATGGGATGACGAGCCACCCATAGCTCAACATTCACAGGCCCACGCCTACGGTGGCCGCTCTGCGTTTTCCGACGCCCGGCGCGTCTTCTTGTCTTACACTTCTTTCCACTCCGCCCAGAGCGGGAGAAGTCATTGGATGATTTCCTATCCAGGAAAAGAAAGGCTTGCTTCATAGTACAAAAATCCATAGGACATCTAGACGCACTGTAAGTTACCATCCCTACCTTGTTGCTATTCCATCAATTCGCAGCAAGCGTTTCCAATCGTCTTTTGCAATGCGCACAGCAAAGGAGTGGAACTCTCTGCCCGTGTCTGTGTTTCCGAACGCATTCAACCCTGATCTCTTCAAAGTTAGAGTGAACAGGCTTTTTCTGGTAAGCTCATTCCATCTTTGACTCTGTCTTTGTCACCTGCGACCTAGAATAGAGTCAAGAGCATATCCATCTGACAAAAAAACTGACAAGACTCCAGTTATAAAAGCTTGCTTTCTATTTTCATACCACAGAAAACTTCAAGTCACAGTATTTGAACAGTTCTTGTAAAGTTTAAACCCATTTCGTACAGAATGCACAAGAAACTGTGAAACAAAAATCCTTGAGGAACTCGCGGCAAAGATGTCACAAGAAATCATTTATCTTTGCAAAGATAAAGTCTAGCTCTTTCTTATTTATCTTTTAACTGGATAATGGCTTGAAGGACATTATTTATCGAGATTTCCTGTGGCTTATGTAGGAAGTGTGGTTTATTTTCTTGTTACAGCTGAGGAATTGGTATAATAGATGTAAAGAAAACCATTACACTTGTAAATCACTACATCCTTACTTAATATTATAAATGTGAAAGCGTGGATGTTTGTTACGCTTTCACGCAAAAACTACTTGACGAATCATCATGAAACTTTGTACACATATTTTGGGAGGTACTAGAAGTAACATAGGATACTTTTTATCCCGGGATTATGTTCCCTTGGAATAATTTCCGACATTCACGCGGGCTAAGCTGCGGGCAGCAGCTAGTAGTATATAAAACAAAGTCGCTTTCTCTGTCCCTATGTATGCTTAAATCTTTAAAACTACGCAACGGATTTTGATGCGGTTTTTTTTAATAGATAGAGTGATTGAAGAGGATGGTTTATATGTATAATACATGCATATTATAGTAGAGGAAACATTAGTATCTACATTGCACTCGTGTGAAGCCGGGGCGGGTCGCTAGTAATGAATAGACGAGCGCTTTTAAGTACCTAGTAAAAAGTTTTTATTTGCCGCGTAAACGATAAAGCTTACAAATGTCAAAAGTGACAGTGTTGACGTAAGTCACATATTTTAAGGTCATACTTAGGTCATATATTTTAAAAACATCATGGATGCCAAAGAATATAACGTGAAAAAAACAAATGGGTACAGAAAATTTTCGGAAGTCGGTGTTTTTGGTTGTTTGTTCGTTTTTTGAACACCAACTTCCAAAATTAAAGTTATGTTGTAGTTTTTGTGTTGTTTTGTTTATAAGTCGTTTGTATTTTTTTGTAAAAAAAGTTGACACCCCACAGCTACACTCATCACAACGTACGTGTTACAAACTGGTGTAAAGAATAAACAGACGCGATTTCAGCAATCCCGAAAAATATGCTATCATTTATTGAAGAGTTCCGTTTCCTATCTCGGTTCTTCATCAGAATATCTTCACCAAATTAGAAATACTTAGATGCGCTTCGAAACCATCATAATTATGTTTTTTTTTTATTTTACATTGACAAGTGAGAATGAGAACATCATCAATGCAGTCGAAGCCACTCATTATTAGGGATAACTCAAATACTAGTCATCAGTTCACACTCAAATTTCAATGAGACCACATGACAAGCACCAGCTTTAGAATTATATACAAAGAATCATCAAAATCGGTACACCCAGTAAAAAGTTATGAGCAGCAAAAAAAAAATACAGTCGACTTGAGAACATCCATTTTTGGAAGGCGCTTAAAAAAGGATTGGTCTCGTGCAAGTACCACCATAAAAAAATCGTTTCGATAAGAGTAATTATTTAAAGGGAACGCCAATGAAATACAGGCATGTAATGTCCTTTTGCAACGCAATGCCGAGCCGTGTTACGAAGATAAGTGGCCGGAATCCAACCGGGATAAATTTCACGTTGAATGCTGGTAAAAACAATCCAACGAATAACATGCTTTTTTCGTAATCCACTGAACAAATCCCTCATTTTGATATTCATATCGTGAGGGTGCATAAAAAATAAATGATCCGCCATCTTTGGGTGTCCGCCATTTATTTTAGATTTAGAATTATATGACATTTGGCTAACTGCGTCTTATATCATACTGTTACATCGTCGTAGAAAGATCTAGAAAGTTCGCGTACATATCGATCGTGACTGACTAGGGTTCGAGAATTCTAGTAACTATGTTCCAGCATAGAAAAGTCTCGAAGGTTCTTGACTTTATTAGTTCTGCTACTCGATACTAGATGGCGCTAGTGGTGCCGAATGCCGCTATCTTCCTTGCTTAATTGTGGCGCGCAACAATACCAACTCAAAAAAAAAAAAAAAACTAGCAAAGCAAGTTAAATAAAAGCTTGTGAAGATCTTTAAATTATTCATTTTCCTACAGACAGGTAGGTATGGACTAGGTTCGTCGCAAACAGGCCACAGCCACTTGTGGCCAGCGACAGCGACTTAACACAAAGTGTGTTAAGTCGATCCATATATTTTATACAGACGTACACGCACGTATAATCGGTGGCAGCCACTCACTACAGCAGTGTCCGCGACTCGCCACTTTTTGTCGCTGCGAGCCACACAAGACGTTGACACCCGCCACTCGTGTTGCTCCACCCGCCTATCGATAATAAGACATTAGATAGAATGCAGCGCAGAGCTGGTAATAAAATAAAATATGTTGGCTCCCGACCACCGGTTCAGATCAGTGACAGCCGTCACGCACTTTTACCACTGTTACAAATATGGCGGTAGCGCGCCACGGCCACCGGTGGTTGTCACGCGCCACATCCTTTAGTACCATGCAAACGAAGGTGGTCAGTGGCCGCTACAGTTTGTAACAATCTCCTGCTGTACAGTCTCACGATAGATTCCGACTTAACACAGATTCTAGAGATTTTCATATATTTTGTACAGACGCACCGCACACGTGTAGGCGGTGGCGGACACTCGTTACAGCTGTGTCCGCGACATGTCCCTGCAAGCCACGTTAGACACCCGCCAGTCGCGCTGCAGCGCGGGGGTGACACATGCCATGCGTAGGAACGCATGGCACGCGTCACCTTGAAGCACGACGCTTCAATGATACTTAGATATTAGAAAAACTGTGCAGCGGAGTGCGGGTTATAAAATGTAGCGGCATCTGAATACCAGTGGCTGTCACGTACTTCTGCCACTGTTACAAATGTGGCGGTAGCGCGCGACAGCAACCGGGGTGGCTGTGGTCGGTGGCCCGTTTGCGCCGAGCCTTAACTGAAGTGACGAGTGTCGGCATTTTTAAGTAGCGAGTGGCCGCTTCCCGGTGACATGTCGCGGACACTGAGTCGCGAGTGGCTGCCACTCGCTACACATGTGCGGCGATTCCATACAAAATAATTATGGTAAAAATCATGTCAACAGTTTGTCGCCAGCCACTGGTGGCTGTAGTCACCCGTTTGCGCGGAGCCTTATACTGCTGGGTTAAGAAACATAATATTTAGCTAGTACAAGAGTTCTTTATAAAACAGTGGTGAGCGCTACAGAAGGATTTGCTCCTTGCTTTATTTCAGAGAGACTTACAAGCTTTATTCTTTAAAATGAAAGAACAGTTTTTAAATAAACTTGATGCGAATACTCAAGAAACATAGTTCTAAAAAGGCAATATAAATAAACATTTCTGAATTCTCAAAAATGTTTAGAAAAAAAAAGTGTGACAGATATTTAACCACTTTGTATAGAAAACTTAAAATTCTATTCTCAGTCTTCTATACTAATATTATAAAGCTGAAGAGTTTGTTTGTTTGTTTGTTTGTTTGTTTGAACGCGCTAATCTCAGGAACTACTGGTCCGATTTGAAAAAATCTTTCAGTGTTAGATAGCCCATTTATCGAGGAAGGCTTTAGGCTATATATCATCACGCTTAAGCCAATAGGAGCTGAGCAGCAATAAAGAATGTTTTAAAATCGGGGATTCCACGGGGACGAAGTCGCGGGCAGCAGCTAGTCCTAAATAAGATTAAAGACTTGAAATACGAGGATTAAGCAAAATCTTAATTATTATTAAACACGAAACATAATTATAACAATATAAAATTAAATTTTTTCTTGGCAAAACTTTTGGAAAATCCATCATGTGAATCCCAATGACGTAATTTTTCTGAAGGCAAATATTATTAGTGGAACCTTGAAAACTTGTGGTCTTCCTCTGTTATATATAGGAAGGCTTTTTATACTTTTACAATGAAAGAAAAAAAAAGGTACGTGTTAAATAAATATAATAGGGATGTTTCCTGTGTAAAAAATATGATTATATTTAGTCCGTCAGTTAGATTTTAGAAAAATATTAGACACGTATTTTTTGCTTTATCAAAATTATCAGGAGTGAGGGTTATGACGTCACGTCGTGGTAAAAATCGTTGCGCATAGTGACGTCGCACGAATTTCCAACGCACGATATCGTCTTCGTTTTTAGTTTACGTGAAAAGATACGTGTCTAATAGCATAATAAGCATAATCAGCCTTTTAATGTTCCCATTGCTGGGACACAGGCCTCCTCTCTAGGACAGGGAATGGGCCATCATCCACCACGCGGGCCCATTGCGGGATGGTGAATGTCACATGTCTTCGAATTTTTGGTTCTAGGACATGCCGGTTTCCTGACGATGTTTTCCTTCACCGTTTTGAGAGCAGTGGTGATTAAATTAATTACACAAAGCAGTGCGCCTGGCTGGGTTTGAACCCGTGCCTTACAATCCGTAAGTCGGGGCCGTTACCACTCGGATACCACTGACGTGTCTAATATTTTGTGGAAACCTATCTGACGGACTAATTAGATTTTTTTAGTCAACTACTCTATTAATTCTTTCTTTCTTACAACGCTACATTGCTCTGGCAATGTTTCTTAAATTTACATTTACAAAAGCATTTTCTCCTGTCGACTTTAAACCTCAAACTACCCAGAAATTCCAACAAGTTTTCCCCAAGCAATTTACGTAAAAACTTTCTAGATTTCACGAAATGCATTCGAAGGACATCTCAAGGGTACTTAGGAAGGTTCCCTTTAGGTACATTCAACTCAACAAGATTTCGTGGGAGTTTGCCAGCTGTTACCTCTGAAATATATCTTCGTATGTATGCATGTACATAGTATGTGCATTTATGTATGTTTGTATGAAGATGTGGTGGTTTATGCAAGATTTTACGTGGATCTGCATTTTCTAGTTGAAGTACCTATATGATATTTAATGCCGTGCACCTTTTTTTTTGGATGGGAAATCATCAAATAAATGACTTCTCCTGCTCTGGGCGGAGCGGAAGGGAGAGTCAGACTCTTTCTGACTAAAACCCACCCGTGATCCTTCTTGTGCCCTTTACGTTCCAGGGCCGCGGTGACTTTTACGAACAAATTCGAGGATTCTATTTAAAGTTTTGTTGGCACAATACGATGTAAATCTTACTACTATTTTTAATGCTAAAGTTTGAACGGATGGATGGGTGTTACTTAGTTGATCATATCGGAACGGCTGTACAGATCTGGATCAACTTTTCACATTTTTTTTTATCGCGGGAAACATCATCTGCCTAGCCTTTTCCCAACTATATTGGGGTCGACTTCCATTCAACTGGATTCAGCTGAATACCAGTATTTTACGTGGAGCGGCTGCCTACCAGACCTCCACAACCCATTGCTTGGGTAAAACGGTACTCCTTGGCAAGACTGGAGTCAGATTTTCTGGCTTCTGACAATCCGTAACGACTGTCAAAGATCTACAAATGACAGCCGGGACCAACGGCTTATCGTGCTTTTCGAGGCACGGAGGAAACTCGGTATGTTAAGATGGTGGACGATGGTGGAAACTTTATGCAGTAGTAATAAAACTGTACAAAGGTGGACTTAATGCCATAGGCATTTTATACCAGGTGACCTTAGAGTTTAGTGCAGAGATATAGAGCGCACGACGACCTATGCGTGTAATAAATTCGATGGGGCAATCATTAAAAATAAGATTCAAGCAAATATGTGACAAGTATTTATTGAAATAATTAAAATTAAAAGCTATCAAAATTATAATTATAGTATTCGAATTAATCGACACGTAAAAAGATATCAAGAGGTATTAAAACATTATTTATTTTTATTATTGTGTAGATGAGAATATTGTTCAGATACTTCAAATAACATTATTAGGGAAAACGACACTTTAGAGAAAACACAGCATAACTATAATTCATAATATCCACAGTTCATAGTACTCACAGTAAATACCATTCACAGTAAATAACATTCACGGCATATAACATTCACGGTAAATAACATTCACAGTAAATAACATTCACAGTAAATAACATTCACGGTGAATAACATTCATGGTGAATAACATTCACGGTAAATAACATTCACAGTAAATAACATTCACAGTAAATAACATTCACAGTAAATAACATTCACAGTAAATAATATTCATAGTAAATAACATTCAAAATACACAAATAGTTTAAAGAACAAGAAAGGTACTTAACTGAAGATCTGCTCGGTCCGACGGCTCGACTAAGAATGCCCGATGAGGGATCGGGCCCTGGCTTTTATAGGCAGTGACAAACAAGTGACGTCATCGAGCCGTTAGTACCAAAAACACGTGTTCAAATTTGATCAACTACACTATTTTACTTAATTAGATTGATTTAAATGTATTAAAATATCTATAATTAGGTTATAAATATAAGTATTGTAGTCTACATAGTGCAGAAGTGGTTTTAACAATGTTTTTATGATTAAAATTACAATCGAGCCAATTTTCGGAATCAAAAAGTTTTACATTCACTTTAATTCAAAATATAGTACTAAAAAGTATCAAAAATACTTAAAAGATATAACACGGCCATTCTGATATGTACTTTGTTCTCGAAGTACATTTGTTAAATCAAGCTACTTTATGAATTAATTTAAACAATATATAGATATAACATGGTCATTCTACTATGTACTTTTGAGACAGGCACAGGCATAGCCACAGGCACAGGTATAGCCACAGCCACAGGCATAGCCACAGCCACAGGCACAGGCACAGCCACAGGCACAGCCACAGGCACAGCCACAGGCACAGCCACAGGCACAGCCACAGGCACAGCCACAGGCACAGCCACAGGCACAGCCACAGGCACAGCCACAGGCACAGCCACAGGCACAGCCACAGGCACAGCCACAGGCACAGCCACAGGCACAGCCACAGGCACAGCCACAGGCACAGCCACAGGCACAGCCACAGGCACAGCCACAGGCAAAGCCACAGGCACATATATTTTATCTAATGTACATACTACTAATAAATTATGGGTATTTAGAGACTTAAATAGCATCTTCAACAATAGCGTCCTCGTAGACCATTTCGCCCAGCCAAAATCGTAGCTTGTCTTTAGAAATTATGAGATTTCTTTGACCTCTGCCACGCAAACTGTAACGACCATTATTCAAAATCTCGTGAATTTCGTAAGGCCCGGAAATCTTCGTAAGGCCCCCTAAATTTTGACTTTAGCTTTTCGTGACGTCTGTGGTCCTGATAAACATAAACAACATCCCCAACATGATAAGTTTTTTTTTTTTTTTTTTTTTTTTTTTTTCTGGATGGGAAATCTTCGTAAGGCCCCCTAAATTTTGACTTTAGCTTTTCGTGACGTCTGTGGTCCTGATAAACATAAACAACATCCCCAACATGATAAGTTTTTTTTTTTTTTTTTTTTGACGACGCATCGAAACGTTCTTTAAATTTTTGAGCCACTACCCTGAGACGATTGTGAGCGAGTTCTCGATCTGATCGAACGTCAAAATCTTGTTGCGCAACGTGATCACCATAAATTTCATTCAAGCGAGCTTGAACACAAGGTATATTTGCATTGCTACCAATCAGTAAACGTATAGGGGAAAAACCGGTAGACTTTTGAATGGTGGTATTTATGGACTGCTGTACTTTCCATAGTTCGTTCGGCCAATCTGACACGTTACCACACCTAGAAGACAACATATTAATTACGGTTGAAACGTATCTTTCGGCTTGACCGTTACCTAGTGGTGTTCCGGTGGCTATCATGTGGTGTTCTATTTCTAGGTCTCGAAATAACGAACGAACTAAATTGGAGCTAAAGTTAGTGCCACGGTCCGTGACTACTAATGATGGGGTACCAAATAATGTGATCGTGTCTCGAATCACAGGCACCAACTCAGTTGCTCCCAAAGTCTTAAGCTTTTTCAAAATGCAGAATTTAGTAAAGCCGTCAATAATTAATAAGATATATTTATAACCCTCTGTTGATTGTGGAAAAGGCCCTGTACAATCTAAGTGAATAGTATGGAAAGGCACCGCTGACTTATATATTGGATGTAGAAACCCTTCTTTTGGGCCTGAATGACCTTTTCGCTCTACACAAATCAAGCAATGATACAAATATTTCTTCACAAATGCTGCCATAGATGGAAACCAGAAATTCTCTCTAATTTTGTCTATAGTTTTATAGAAACCTACGTGACAATTTTCGTCATGAAACAGTCTCAACAAGGGAATTCTACTATTTCTGGGAACAAACAATTTAGGGGAAGTTCTTGGATCAGCTTTGTAATGTAATAGATTATCCAACACAACGTACTGGTTTTCATCTAAATCTCCTACCTCAACCTGTTGAATTAATGAAAGTGTTTCTGGGTCATTCTGCTGTGCTATTTCAAGCCAAGACCGAGAGTCATTTCAAATTAAGTTAATTGAATGGGGAAAACACTCGGGAGTAGTTGTAACGGGTACCTCAACAGGGTTGCGACTAAGAAAGTCCACATGGCTGATGAATTTGCCCTTTCTGTAGACTATTTCAAAATCAAAGTCCTGCAGGTACGTCCACCAACGTGCTACTCTTGGAGACAGATCTTTCTTATTTGCCGTAGATTTAATAGCATTGCAATCTGTTATGATTTTGAATTTAATACCTAATAGGTAAACTCTAAATTGTTTTAAAGAATTTTGCATTACCCAAACGGTCGATTTGGTCTTCGATCAAGGGTAGTGGGTATCTGTCTTTTTCTATCAATTTATTTAACGACCGATAATCGATACATAAACGATCCTCACCCCCTTTTTTCTTTACTAGCAAAATCGGGCTAGCAAATGGGGAGTGACTTTCGCGAATGATCTGTTTATCAAGTAAATCTTTAACTATTTTGCTAACTTTTTGTCTTTCAACGGGGGCTAGCCTATACGGTCTGTAATTTACTACTTTATCATTTTTTAATCTCAAATTTAATTGGCCCGTTTTCACATTACCAATATGAATAGGTGTAGGCAAAACGTTGGGGTATTTTTTGAAAATTTTAATAATACTTTCTTGTAAACTTATGTCCAAATGCTGTATAGAAGATTGAAGCTCATCAAAAGCATTATATGGACCATCAATAGCTAAGCATACAGTAGCAACAGGAGACAGTTGCTTCCATGCTAACCTACAACCTCCAGAATCCACAATAATTTGAATGTCAGGGTGACTAACCACATTCCTACCAATAAGAAGATCGTATGGAAAATCTTCGTCACGGGCTACATGTAAATCTAGTTCTATACAGACGTCTTCGAATTTAACTGGCACCGTGATAATTGCAAAAATACGTATTTTACCGTTCCCTATTCCATTGACGTATTTCAAACATGGTAATCTTTTAAGATTCAGACGTTTGGCAATAGATTCCCGTATAATGCTGCAACTTGCTCCTGTATCGACAATAGAATCTATAGAAACATTGCGAATGGTGACTGTAGTAGGCTTAAAAGTTGAAACATTACACAAGATATTGACTTCACCTAGTCATTTTTTTTCTCAGGGTTTAATTGCCGTTCGTCCGAATTTTCGCGATTAAAAAAACAAATTGTTGCATCATGGCCTATCTTTTTACATACTGTACATTTCTTTATGTTCTGGGGAGAAGTTAATTCACTATTTTTGGTGCACTGTGAGCGGAAATGTCGCTTCTCACCACACGTAAAACACTTTTTTTCCTGAAGTTCGTCAGATTTCGGCATTGGCTTGTAACGTTTACTTAGACCAGGCAAATTCTCAGGTGATTGATCCGTTGGTCGCTTTTTAGTTTTGACATAAGCAGAGAACAAAGCTATTAACTCCGACGTTGACGTGACACTACTGTTGAAGGATGCCATTTTTACATTATTGTCTCGAATACCTCCACAGACTAATTCTATTAATTGAGACTCGGAAAATACAATTTTGGTATTCTTTAATAACCTAATCTTCTCTCTTGCGTATTCACAATACGAATCAGCAGAGTCAGAACAATATGTCACCGCTTTATATAACCGTTCCGAAAGATTTTTCTTTTCTGGGTACAGCGAAGTTATTTCAGCACAAAAAAATTCCCACAATCGACCTTCCTGGGGTTGCCAGGACCCGTACCAAACTAAAGCAGAGCCCCTGAGTGCCTTACCTGCTTTTGCAACTTTGGCCAAACCGCTCCATCCAAATTCTTCTCCAAGCTTATCAACGTCTGCACACCATGCCACTGCGCCGCTGTCGCTGGTGCTTGGGTCAAATATTGGGAGAGCCACGTCATCCTGTCGATTCTTGCTGGATAAGGCTTCTTTAATAGCAGTAAGCAGCCCTTGCAGAATTGCCGACTCCATTTCGCTAATGACAGCAACAACAACACCTGGAAATATAGTAAGATTAGTATGGCACTTGGGATCCCACTTCTGATAATAAATTCGATGGGGCAATCATTAAAAATAAGATTCAAGCAAATATGTGACAAGTATTTATTGAAATAATTAAAATTAAAAGCTATCAAAATTATAATTATAGTATTCGAATTAATCGACACGTAAAAAGATATCAAGAGGTATTAAAACATTATTTATTTTTATTATTGTGTAGATGAGAATATTGTTCAGATACTTCAAATAACATTATTAGGGAAAACGACACTTTAGAGAAAACACAGCATAACTATAATTCATAATATCCACAGTTCATAGTACTCACAGTAAATACCATTCACAGTAAATAACATTCACGGCATATAACATTCACGGTAAATAACATTCACAGTAAATAACATTCACAGTAAATAACATTCACGGTGAATAACATTCATGGTGAATAACATTCACGGTAAATAACATTCACAGTAAATAACATTCACAGTAAATAACATTCACAGTAAATAACATTCACAGTAAATAATATTCATAGTAAATAACATTCAAAATACACAAATAGTTTAAAGAACAAGAAAGGTACTTAACTGAAGATCTGCTCGGTCCGACGGCTCGACTAAGAATGCCCGATGAGGGATCGGGCCCTGGCTTTTATAGGCAGTGACAAACAAGTGACGTCATCGAGCCGTTAGTACCAAAAACACGTGTTCAAATTTGATCAACTACACTATTTTACTTAATTAGATTGATTTAAATGTATTAAAATATCTATAATTAGGTTATAAATATAAGTATTGTAGTCTACATAGTGCAGAAGTGGTTTTAACAATGTTTTTATGATTAAAATTACAATCGAGCCAATTTTCGGAATCAAAAAGTTTTACATTCACTTTAATTCAAAATATAGTACTAAAAAGTATCAAAAATACTTAAAAGATATAACACGTGCGCTGTGCAGTGTGCACGCTCATGTGTTGGCTTAAGAGCTAAAGAGTCGACTTGTTTTCCTGCAGCCCTACCATGACATCTTAAATACATCATGGTTCCTGTGTCAGAGAGAGACGGACTTACACTAGACGAATAGCACAATCCCTTTCCCTCACACTGAATCATGATAGCATTGGCACTTAATAGTACGGCCACTGTTCAGTGAAGGGCTTCACTCAGACGATTTCTAATTTGTTACGTTATAAAGATGATTTAAGCTCTGTTGTTTTTTATTTTATTTTATGCATTATGCTAGTTAAGACATTTTTTTAAGAAAAACTGATATTTATTTATGTATATTTTTTACTAACAGCGCCCCGCGGTTTTAACCGCGTAGTTCCCGTTCCCGTGGGAATATGGGGATAAAATATAGCCTATGTCACCCGGGGATAGTGTAGCTTCCAAATAGTGAAAGAATTTTGCAAATCGGTTCAGTAGTTTCGGAGCCTATTCAATACAAACAAACAAACAAACAAATCTTTCCTCTTTATAATAGTAGTATAGACTAATAGTATTGGAGTCTTGATCTGATATCAATTGGTATGTTTGGACTTGACTACTTGACTATCGTATTAGGCCAACCTGTAAAGATTGCATCAGAAGTTAAATAAATAATAAAAAAAAGTTTTTTGTATGGCCCCTCAAATATTTCCTTTCCCTTGTTTTTGTTGTGGCGGCCACAATACATCTGTGAAAATTTCAACTATCAGAAACAGCTTGGTAACAGATAGACGGACGGACAGCGGAGTCTTAGTAATAGGGTCCCGTTTCAGCCTTTGGGTACGAAACCCTAAAAACAACAGCCCCCCTAGCCAAGTTACAAACGTTTCGTGTCGAATTCTATTCTCCAATCGGTAACGCCTCGGTTTTAGCAACTGTAGAAAACGATAAGTTGGTAGCCATGTTGTCGCGCCTGAGTCGGCCGCTCGTTCTACAATGTATTTAGAAAAACGACCTATTCTTTAGTCTCTGGCGATTGATCCTACAAACATCAAACATGTTAAAATTTAAACTCTGTTTAAATGCTTTAAACATTAACTTTAAACATTTTAACAAAGGATGTAGCGTTGAACATTGTAGAAACGATAACAATTCATTCTATCATTTTGAACGATGTGAACTTGGCTACGAATTTTCTATTCGTTTGGTCTAACCACGTGACTTATCGTTGAGACGATTTCATTCTCATACATTTGATTCGTTTTCGACTAGCGTTAACGATTGTAGATTATCAACTTGGCTAGGGGGGCAGATATTCATGAATTTGTTTGCCTACGTCTGTTTTTTTGCTGACTACTTCTTAACCGTGCAACACATTTTGATGCGGTTTTCGTTAGTCGAAAAAACGATAAATGAGGAAGGTTTTGTAATAAGAGAGCTAGAGAGTCGCTTGTGGTACATTAAAGCATGTTCTTTATATTCTACTTATCACGCAAAAAACCATAATAGGTCTTCATAAGCGTATTAATAAAAGACGCTCATTTTGCATAATAACATGTTGTATATCAGTTATTTAATAACCCAAAACACTCTGGCTTATTATGATGCCCTCCAGCCAAATAGTTGGTCCAACATAATTTAGAATTTAGTTGGTACATGCAACATAGTTTTATCGTGGTTTTAGTGGAAAGTTACTGTGTAGTTTTATGCTTTGTGTCTCTGGACGAAGAAGAGCTACCCTTTATTTGAGAATCTCTCAAATAAAGGTAAGGTAGGTAAGTTTATTATGTACTACGGAAGTTTCTATTACAGCCTACCAAGTAATTGTCTTTTGTAGAGCCCTAAAGTAAACACAGAAATATGAAAACATTTTTTACAAAAAAATACCACTTAGTTCCAAACAAAAAAAAAAACAGGTATAAAATAGTTTTAGTTTCGGAAGTCGTGTGTTTCGGTTGTTTGTTCGTTTTTTGAACATCGACTTCCAAAATTTACTGCAGGGCTTTTTAGAGCTTCTTATTTTGCACTTTTAAGTGGTGCCCCATAGCTTAACGTACCCATCACAGCGTACGTGTTATAAACTGGTGTAAACAATAAACAGTACGCGATTTCAGCAATCCCGGAAGAATTTGCTATCATTTTTTGAAGAGTTCCGTTTCCCATCTCCGTTCTTCATCAGATCTTCACCAAAATAGAAAGGATCACCTCAAAGACAATATAACCACTTGACTGCGCATACAGTGCCCCGACGCTCGAAAACGATTAGTATTTTGTCGCCTATAAATAGGCTACGGTAAGAGTAACCATTTTAGTTGTGCCCAAGTGTCAGACCTGTGTGCACGCTAGATTAATACAAATTTTGATAACTTTTTATGCAATTTTATCGTATCCAAATGCCTTCATGCGCGGTGAAATGGTGCGGGAAGCATACCAAGACATCTAGATACAAAAAGGATGACATAACTTTTCATCGATAATTAAAGCGAACGAAAATTATGTTTGATTTAATCAGATTATGAGTCACCGCAGGGGTCTATTTAAAATGGTGTTTGGGGTAAACGAGTACACTGTTGAGTTCCGCGTTGATGTCTTTTGGAAACGTCTCGTTCTTTCATTAGACAATTCTAATGCTTCTATCCCTTTTTTTCTCTTTGTATTTTTATCGAGAAAAATAGTGGTGTCAATAATAGCTAGCTGAAAGTCGATATCGAAAACACTATTTGTTTTTATTCTATTCACATCTATACTAATATTATAAAGCTGAAGAGTTTGTTTGTTTGTTTGTTTGTTTGTTTGTTTGAACGCGCTAATCTCAGGAACTACTGGTTCGAATTGAAAAATTCTTTTTGGGTTGAATAGACCATTTATCGAGGAAGGCTTTAGGCTATATATCATCACGCTTAAGCCAATAGGAGCGGAGCAGCGATAAATAATGTTTTAAAATCGGAGATTCCACGGGGACGAGGACGCGGACAGCAGCTAGTACTGTGATAAAATACCTGTACTTTTAACCGATTTCAAAAAAGGAGGAGTTTCAGTTCGTCAGTATTTTTTATGCAAGTTTCTTTGTTTTTCGATTTATTTGTATCTCTCTGTCCCCGACCGGGACCGATCGGTTATTTTATTATTTTCTTAGATCGGTTTTAAAATCTCTGATTGGATATAATTTAATAATATAATTTTATATATATAAGCAAGATGCATAATTCAGAAATATATAGACGCTCGTTTATCTTTTTTACAAAGAACAAGGACCCTAAAACTTTGATTCAAAAAACATATACCAAAATAATTCATTTTAAAAATCAATAGGTAATAACAGGATACGTCTGTTTATTTTTGTAATTGATTTATTTTGATGAAATATTGTTTCTATGATTTTAATTGAGTATTTTTCATAATGTTAAAATCCATTTTATCGATATCGATTATTTTCCCCTAATGAAGTAGTGCAACCCTAACGATAGGCATACCTACGCAACTTGACCTTGAACTGACCAATTGCAGCCGCGCATTCTTCCTCGTTCCCCGGCCCGCAGTAGTGAGTCGTGTGCTTAGAAGAAATCAGCCTATACGCTCTCTAGTGGTTACATTCTCTATGGATCACCTCGAAATACTACTAACACTATCGTTTATGTTTTACTGGTAAATCCATAAATGTATGTCGTTTTGTAGCAATTACATACATTTTCTTTTCTTTCATAAATACTAAGATGCTCTTCCAAAACATCGTATAAAGTTTTTTCACATTTTACATCAACAAATTAGAATGTGAAAACCATCAATGTAGTCGAAGCCACACATTATTAGGGATAACTCAAATACTAGTCGTCAGGTTTCATTTAAATTTAAATGGGACCACACGACAAACAGCAGCTTTCGACTCTCGTAGGTGAACTGTAAACTGTGTCTGTGAAATAAATTTTCTCTCTTGTTCTTGTGTACTTCGGACTTTTCTTCATCTCTTCAGACCATCAACCGCTTCACACACCCCTTATCATCTACCTAGCCTTTTCCCAACTATATTGGGGTTGGCTCCCAGTCATACCGGATGCAGCTGAATACCTGTATTTTACGTAAAGCGGCTGCCTACCAGACCTCCACAACCCATTAACTGGGTAACACTGTACTTCTTGGCAAGACTGGTGTCAGATTTACTAGCTTCTGACAATCCGTAACGACTGCCAAAGATCTACAAATGACACCCGGGGCCAACGACTTAACGTGCTTTCCGAGGCACGGAGGAAACTCGGTATGTTAAGATGGTCACCCATCCACAGACTAACCTTGGCAAGCGCTGCTTAACCTTGAAGATTGAACCGTGCGACCGTTAGTCTTTAGCTACGAGATCCTGTTCACAGACCTACAAACCAACAATCTTTTTGCCTAACCTTTTCCCAAAAGTGTTAGTGTCGGCTTCCATACCGACGGAATGCAACTGAGTGCCACTTCTTCTACATGGAGTGACAGAACAACATCTTTGCTAGATTTGAAAATGAAAATAATATATCTAGTTTTAATTTCCGCGAATATTAGTGGGTTGCAGGTATGCACCTCCCTCCCGCCCGCTTTATTATGCACATGCAAGATTACAAGACAAATGCAAGGATTTTAAGCACATGCAGGAAGGACGTGTTGACTCGCTGACCGTTGAGTTGCGAACCAACTCAACGGTCAGCGAGTCAACACGTCCCCTGAGGATGCCTCGTGGAGAGGCGAAACGTGTCGGTAATGGTGTTGGGTTTTGCTTTGCCTTCCTGTCGAACATAATGTGGTTTCTGAGGCACAAAGGAAAGTCTGTATGTATCGGATGGTCAACCCGTCAACTGGCTGGTTCTTGGCAAAGCTCGATTCATGCTGTTTAGCCACAAGCTCCTCATGAGATATTTTGTGCTGAACCTTATATGTAATTTATATAGATAGCATTGGTGGCCGCGTGGTAATGGCCCCGACTTACGAATTGTAGGTCACGGGTTCAAACTCAGCCAGGCGCATTACTTTGTGTAATTATTAATTCATTTCGTCACCACGGCTCTCAAAACGGTGAAGGAAAACATCGTGAGGAAACCGGCATGTCCTAGAACCAAAAATTCGAAGACATGTGACATTCACCAACCCGCACTGAGCCCGCGTGGTGGAAAACGGCCCATTCCCTCTCCCAGAGAGGAGGCCTGAGTCCCAGCAGTGGGAACATTGAAAGGCTGATTATGCTGGTGCTTCTATGTAATTTTACGATGTTCTCAGTGACAAACTGGGCACCCATCCAATATACAACACCAAAGAAACACTTAGATTTCATCCAAAAATAAAACTACCCTCAAAAAGCATCCTTATGCGTCCCTTTTAGAATACACCTCAGTTGCTATAAAATATCGTCTAAACATTTTTAGACGATCACCATTCTTCTTAGCTCAGACCAAAATATATTGGTAAGCTGAATTTAATAAAACCAAGTTGTGTGTGTTGGAACGTCGCCAGGGACAGATGGTGAGACATTAGAAAAACATGATGCTGTATGTAGATAGTATATGTAATAAGTTAAGGGTTTTTAGGAAAACATGCTGATACTGGGTCGGTGTCAGGTGTGTGGTTACAGATATCAGCAGGAAGGAATATTCTGCTTACAGGGATGCATCTAAGTAAGTATTTATTACTAGATTTTGCTTGTGACTTAAGCCTCGAGGGTATGATCTAGTTGGTTGCGGAATTTATTTGAAATAGTCACCGCGGCCTTGGAACGCAAAGGGCACAAGAAGGATCACGGGTGGGGTTTAGTCAGTAGGAGTCTGACACTCCCTTCCACTCCGCCCATAGCGGGAGAAGGTATTCGGTGATTTCCCATCCAAAAAAAAGGGTATTATCTAGTTCCAGGGTTGCGGAATTTGTTTGAATGAGCTACCGCGGCCCTGGAACGCAAAGGGCATTCGAAAGAACACGGATAGTATTAAGTCAGTAAGAGTCTGACACTCCCTTCCGCTTCACCTAGTGTGGAAGAAATCATTTGATGATTTGTCATACTTAAAAAAAAATACCAACTAGTTGCGGAATTTATTCGAAAAAGTCATCGCGGCTTTGGACCGCAAAAGGCATTTGCAGAAACGCGAATGGGTTTTAATCAGGAAGAGTCTGACACTCCCTTAAAAAAAGTTCTACCATCTTATTCTGAAGTAAAATTCATCAGCATAGGTTCAGCGAATTAGAAAACGTAACATACAAACTCACTTTTGCATAACTCTTCAAATTGGGTATTTTACTACATATAGAAATGATCACTTCATTTAATACATCCGTTTTATTTTCAAAAAATATTAGATACGTATTTTTTACTTTTAAGCTGAAGACTTTGTATGTTTGCTTGAACGCGCTAAACTCAGGAACTGCTGGTCCGGTTTGAATATTTCGTTCAGTGTTAGATAGCCCATTTATCTAGCTAAGCTATAGGATATCATCACCCTAAGACTAATAGGGATGGGGCACCAATGAAGAATGTTTCAAAATCAGGGGGTTAGTAACTATTCCACGCGGAAGAAGTCGCGTGCAGAAGCTAGTAAAAATACGAAGATAAAGCGCATCAAAGATCAAGAGCGAGCGCTGGTGACGTCACGTCACTAGTAAAAATTGTAGCACGTAGTGACGTCACGCGAATATTGAACTAACCCTCGTGTTAATTTTTTGTGTGCGTGAAAAAAGAAAAACGTGTCCAATAATATTTGGAAATTTATCCGGCGGACTAATTCGATCTTTTCAATAAAGTACCCTACTGGAGTATTGGCTTGTAGCTCTTTTACTGTTGTTGGACATTTTAATTCACAATATTGCAACAACAACATTAAAATGTAAATCATTATTAAACTGTAGCAACACTCCCCCCTTGCATCTGAGACACTTGTCCAATTGAGACGTGACAGTAACTTATAATCAGCCTTTTAATGTTCCCACTGCTGGGACACAGGCCTCCTCTCTAGTAGAAGGATTAGGCCGTAATCCACCACGCGGGCCCAGTGCGGGTTGGTGAATGTCACATGTCTTCGAAGTTTTGCTTCTAGGACATGACGGTTTCCTCACGATGTTTTCCTTCACCGTTTTGAGAGCAGTGGTGATGAAATTAATTACCAAAAGTAATGCGCCTGACTGGTACAATTCATAAGTCAGGGCCGTTACCACACGGCCACCACTGCTCCTGAAAGCAACTTCCCGCTGTTTTATTTAATCTTCCTCGACACCCACGTACCAGTACCTCATCAGAAACTACAATCAAATTAAAAAAAAAACCGCTGCATTAACTTCTTTTCGCAATGTCAGTCGAAGCGGTCGTTATGCTCAGCGCAATATAAATTCGACGTTGCTATTTAGGTACGTAAAACGATATTGGTATCACGGTTATTTTATTACAAACTATCGACCCGCCCCGGCTTCGCTTCAATACTGATACTAAATCTCTGCTATATTATGCATGTATTATACATATAATCTTCCTCTTGGATCACTCTATCTATTAAATTAAAACTCACCAGAATTTGTTGCGTGGTTTTAAAGATCTTTTAATAATAATCTTTATTAAAAATCTTTTTACACTATACAATATGTAGTGACAGGTTAATAGCCAAAAGTAATCTTAAATAAATAATTATGCTATACTAGCATAATTATTTATTTACCAACAAATAACTATGTGTATTATAACTAAATTATCAATATTTCAGGATTTATGGTAAAACTTATTTGAGCCTACAATTATGTAAAATTAGCTACTTTCCTGAGCTAGATTTACAAAACCTGTATTTCAGGTCATCACTTCACGAGACTAATCATTAATGGTGCATGAATACAAAAAATATAGAATAAAAACTTACGAATTAAACCTTACAGTCATACTAGAACTTCCAATAGTTTCTCTGTGTCTATGTAATTGAGTATATAAGCATACATAGGGACAAACAGACAGCGGAAAGCGACTGCGAGGTTGCGCATGAATGTTTGAACGTTTTTATAAAATACTTTGAGGAGTAAATAAACTACATTAACTTCAAAATACACCCGCACCCAATAATTTTCTCTCCCCATCTATCTAACATTAATATTTCTGTACAATCATCAAACCCAAATAAAAGTTGTCCAAGAAAGTTCTATTTACTGTAAGAACTTCGGAGGGCGGGGGAGTAAGTTAGCGAAATAATAAGTAGTTAAGAGATAACTTCGTCATTCCCTCCCCACTTACAGGAATAAAGTACTAAATAATGCCTTCGTATGTCTATGATTGCAAGTCGTGAGGTGAATTTTTATGCAGGTCGAAAGTCGGTGGAGGTAATAGGGTAGTTGCCTAAAAAAATCTAATTAGTTCGTAAGATAGACTTCCCAAAAATATTGGACACGTATTTTTTATTTTTTCACGTAAACAAAAAACGAAGACGATATAGTGCGTTGAAAACTCGTGTGACGTCACTCCGTGCGACGATTTTTACCACGCCCTGATGTCACAAGCCCCCACTCATGATCTTTGAAGTTTTTTATCTTTGACAATTTTTAGAGATTTCATAAAGCAAAAAATACGGGTCCAATATTTTTCGATAATCTAACTGACGGACTAAATAGAATCATATTTTTATTCCTCAGGAAACAACCCTATTCAGAGGATTTAGATAAATGACATTATTTTTTTATTTATTCACGAAACGTTACAAAGAAAAAAAATTACACATATTATCTTCTGCCAAACTGCTGAACAGTTTGTCGGCAGCGTTCTTGCGGTTACAGCTGTGTGACATCCAAGCACTTATTGGCTACTTAATACTAAAGCACACATAGACGCAAAGTTGAAACAAAATAAAAAGTGTATCTAGGTACAAACTAAATTTCTAATGACGGAATTCTTTACGCGGTAGTGTTGTGAAGGCGCTTCTCGAAACTTCACAAATTTATGGAATTGACAAATGCCATGTGATAAATCACCCTTTTAAAAAAATGTGAAATCATCAAATGACTTTTGAAACGGAAGGGAGTGTCAGAACCTTACTGACTTAAACAGTAAACCCATCCCATCCTTCAAACGCTGTTTCTTCCAAACCGTGGTAGCGACTCAAGAACTATTAAGCCCTCTATTGGCGAGCCATAAGTACTTTTTAATGACTTCTCCCGCTCTGGGTGGAGTGGAAGGAAGTGTCAGTCTCTTACTGACTAAAACCCACCCGTGATCCTTCTTGTGAGCACCGCGTTCCAGGGCCGCGGTGACTCTTTCAAACAAATTCTGCAGTGATCAATCCCTTATATTTTGGCATGATTTCACTGATAGAATGTCACTTTTGTGCCTAAGTTGTACCTCAAGTTGCTTTCCGGCGAGAAGGTTCCATTCTAATACTTCTTAAAATTGTTCAAATTCATTTTTTTATAAATTCTTCATTCCAACACGATCCCATTGTCATTTCGTTAAAAGTTCGTAAATTCTAAATGCATAATGGTCGATCATTGGTCGGTCAATGGTCTTGTAGGTAATACTTTTTGATATCCGAGCTATTAAAAGAAATGAAGGCACAATGACATTCTAATGGCAGGTCACTGATCAAAGGAACTGTCAAAATAATTTTAGCAGATTAGTGCATACGTGTGTCATTCATTTGTCATTATGTACGAGATTACCATTCTATGCCATTTCTTTCAATGGAGTGTCAGTGGTCGACATTTTTGAAAGTCATAATGACGCTTTTATATTAGTAGATTACCAAACTTGTCATAATCAACCATTATGAAATCAATGAAAGACCATTCTGACTCAGTTGTAATGGCAGACTTTAGGCCCTTTACGCAATATCATCACAGTGGCAATCAATAATGTTAAAAATGCGACTGCGGTGCAAATGCGTACACTTCTTAAAAATATGAGAATTACCCTCAACTGTAACGGTGATTTTCAGTTAGAGAAATGTAAAGTATCTAGGCAATGTAAAATGTACGTCTGTTTGGAAGGAATAAACTACTTTTCTTATCTTTGTTGTTAAAATTGTATTTTTTTTTTCACCAAAGTTGTTTTAACTTCACAATTATTTATTTTAAAATAGAGAAAATATTTATTTGGGACCACCACGATATGCCTGTTCATTTTATGAATCACACAGCTCAATTTGGCTTTGTTATCTTTGAATTAAAATTTCTAATTTATCCTCCAAATGTGAAGCCATACTCAAAAAGTATTTATTCACCCTTCGCGTTCCTGATTTGGCCACAGAAGTTCATTTGTATACCAACTGATTCGATTCATTAGATGCGGAGCAAATCGCCAGTGACTGATGTACACACACACACAAAAACAGAGTAGTAAGGGTTCCGTTTTATTATGCGGACTTTCAGAACCTTAAGATTTTCAGAGACAAACAAAGAATGTCTTATTTTTACTTGTTAGATACTACGAACAGCGATAAAAAATAGAAAAAAAACAGTGAAAATAAGCTTACGCCAAAAAATAAAGAACTGCAGACACTACCTCCATAAATACCTTAAATAGTCCTCCAGGGCGTTACCCTACAAATCAGCAGTTTATAAGAACCTTGTTCAGATGTTTGAGACTTATCGCTAACTATTGGAACCTATATATCGGTAGTAGGCGGGGCAATCAGCCATCTATTCTGATAATGGGGATCTTTGATATAATGTGATCTTGTTAGAACGATTTGGGAGAGCATTATAGCAGCTAGCGTTTTGTAAAATGATATTTCAATTTGAAAATGAAAATAATATATCTAGTTTTAATTTCCGCGAATATGTGTGGGTTGCAGGTATGCAACTCCCTCCCGCCCGCTATATTATGCACATGCAAGATTACAAGGCAAAAGCAAGGATAATATGCACATGCAGGAAGGCAATTCAAATCCCAACACCATTACCGACACGTGTTTCGCCTCTCCACGAGGCATCCTCAGGGGACGTGTTGACTTGCCGACCGTTGAGTTGCGCCTGAGTTAGGTTTTGCATTGACTACGACGACAACTTCTAAAGGTATTAAAGAAGCTTTTGTTTTTTTGAAAATTTATCCTCAAAACTTTTAGTTTGGCTTATGAGAAAACTTATTGGGCAGTCCACTTGTTTCCTTAATCACCATCAGCATTGGCAGAAAGACGTCCACTACTAGTGTTGGGCCTTCACCACACCACACACTTCTTCAGTAGCGGACCTGTATCCAGCGTATTTTTAGGGCCTTTATCAGAAAGAAAGAAAGAAAGAAAATACATTTATTTGGCACATACAGATACACACAATGTAGACACAAATATAAGGAAACTTAAATTTAAAACAATAACATTGTGTGACCCGCGGCTGCGCCAAATAGGTCCAGTTCAGCAAAAATGCCAGACAACTAGGAGCTGCCTGACGCTGGTTTTCAACTGAACCTAACGTTGAAGTGTACGGATGTAAATCAGGTCATTAGTCCATCATGTAGGAGGCTATCCGTCGCAGCGTCTTCGGGTAAGCGGTCACCACTAATAATAATAATAATAATAATAATAATCTTTATTTTACGGACAACAATGATCCATTCTGTTAGTAAAAAAAAAAAAAAATATAACTTATAACTAGTGTTAGTAGCTAAAATTTTCATTTATGAATTATTACAAATTATGAATTAGAAAATTGAAATTGAAATTATACATTAATAAATAAAATAACCAAAATGAAATTAAAATAGTATTTTAACATTAGTCAGTACGTGCACCATGCAGCAGTGGTTCACATACTGACAATCAAAACGTTCAGCAAAAGCGTTCAGGATACTGTTACGGCTGGCTCGCACCCTGCGCACCAGGGATGTGCACCGCTTCCTCATAATTGTGTGGAAACAATCCACTTGCGCCTCGGCAAACATCCCCGATGCGCTACAGAAGCGAGGCAGCCCCAAGAGCACCCTGAACGCATTATTGTATTGGACACGTAGAGCGCTGTACTGTTTTTGCGTGTAACTCATCCACAGACTGCCAGTATAAAATGACGAACAAAATGCCCTAAATAAGGCTATTTTGACGTCCCTCGAACACCGAGCAAATCTGCGGGCTATCATATTCGCGCGAACAGACAGCGCCCTACGTTCCCTTTCAATGTCTTCATCGTCTTCCAGGTCAGAGGTTAGTAAATGTCCAAGATACTTAAACGACTCAACTCTATTAAGTGGGCAACCGTTTAGCTTAATTGACGAGAAGTAATCTGGACGCCTCCTCTTGGCCCGAAAGACCATGCACTCGCTCTTATTCGTGTTATACAACAAACCATGTTCTTCAGCATATTTTTCACAGATGCCAATCAGCCTTGACACACCACAGACAGAGGCGCTCAGCAGCACCATGTCGTCAGCGTAACTGATATTGTTTAGGCACACACCTCCAATATGGCAACCGACATGCGTGCTGCTGAGCCTCTCTATCAACTCATTCACATACAGATTGAAGAGCTTTGGTGAGGTTAGCCCCCCTTGCCTCACGCCGCACTCCAACCTGTATGGAGCCGAGTAAGCCCCCGACCATCGAACAACATTGACCTGATTTTTGTACCAATATTGAAAGATGCGTATTAACTCGTCTGGCACTGACGCTTGCTGCAGTTTTTGCCACAGCAGATCATAGCAAACCAAGTCAAATGCCTTCGACAAGTCGAGGAAGCAAGCAAAGACTGGTGTACTTCTATCAGTGTAGTACCTGACAGTCTGCTTTAAACACAATATAGCTGTTTCTGTAGAAAGGCCAGATTTGAAACCGAATTGGTTATCATGTAGATTCAGGTATTTATCTAGCTGAGTGTTAAGCAGGCTGTCTAGCACTTTCGAGATAACAGTGGCTAATGAAATGGGCCTATAGTTGGTCTTATCGCTAACGTCACCAGTTTTATTCTTAATAATTGGCACCACCACAGTTTTCATCATCCGCTCAGGCAGATACGAATGTCCCATACACAAGGAGTAGAACATCGCTAAGACTCTGGGCAGATGATGACCAGCATGCTTAAGGTGTTCAATACTTAGATCATCATGGCCTGGGGACTTACCCCTTGACATGGACATAATGACATGCCTTACCTCCTTTGCCGTAAACCGAACACTGAACTCCTGATCACTACAACCAGCACTGCTTGTAAACTGTGACGGTCCCAAAGGTGAAGAAACAGCAAAGTGCTGCCTAAATAGCTCTGCAATCTCTGTTACATCAGCAGCGCCGCTGACACTCACCGGCAGCCCCGGCCTACCATTGAGTTTATTGGTGGACCTCCAAAAACTGCGGAAGTCGCCCTTAGAATGATGCGACGCCAACATATCCATTTTAATTTGGTCACTATTGTTCTGGCACCAGCGTAAACGCGATTTAAAAATTTTTCGGCTTGTTTGCATATCAATCCAAACACGACCCTCGCGTGGTTTACCATAAGACACCCACTGCTCAAACTTTAGCCTGGCCTGCCGGTGAGCATCACTCACATGCTTATTCCACCCCATTACTGGTTTCTTATTTCGCACATGATTTATTTCGTAACCTTCAGAAGCGGCTTGACATAAAATATTAACAATATCATTATACATTTTATCAATAATAGTTCTATGGTCCATATTATTACAAACATAGTCACAACATGCACTCAATTCAATTGGAAAATCAATAGATTTTAAATTATCATTACAAAATTTAGTATAAATGTCAATCTGCTTAAGTTTTCTATCACCCCATTTTATTTTATTGCATGACAGATCTTTATTGCTATTTAAATTGTACAGTTTTGGTTTGATTTCATTTAAGTTGCATTGTAATATAAGAGGGAAGTGGTCGGACCATAGTACGTCATATTTGACATTAACACTAATAATAGTAGACATGGCTGCTTTAGTAACAATACAGTGATCTAGCCAGCGTCTCGAGCCGTTCGCATCGCTTATAAAAGTATAAGTCTCAGAATTTACTCCTAACAGTTCAACATCGGCACATAATAACTCAGATTCCCGACAAAAAGAAACCAATTCATTATAAAATTGTTCATTGGGATGCGAATTAAAGTCTCCGAGTAAATAAGCAGTTTCGATATTGTTATTATTGATTATAGCACTCACCAAGCTGAGGCAGTCCGTAAAATCCGTCAAGTTCGCACTATTATCCGTCGGCATGTAAACACTGAACACCAGAAATGACCTTGATTTCATGCATACATGAATGGCGCACACTCTCGGGTTATCGCACTGCACTACTGAAACGTTATCGAAAACACTTTTCCGCCACAGCAGTGCAACTCCGCCGTAGGGACGTCCTCGCAGCATGCCGGCCGTAGTGTCTACGGCCGACGTTCCGGTGCACCCAAACTCAGCGTCGATTTCGTTCAGGAAAGAGATATCGTGGGGCAGCAGCCACGTTTCTTGCAAGGCAAAATTATATCCGAGAGGCTACATAGCTGCCTGACACTCTCCACTGAGCGTTTTATACTCTTACAATTGAAACTTAACAGACTATACATTAATGTTTATTACTAATGATTCCTAATAAATATTATAAATGCGAATGCGAGTTCCTTTGTATCGCTTTTACGTCTAAACCACTAAACCGATTTTCAAAATTCTTTCACCAATCGAAAGCTACATTATCAGCGAGTAACATAGGCTATATTTTATCCCCGTATTTTCACGGGAACGGGAACTACATGGATGAAACTGTGGGACACTACTAGTATTACAATAAAGGATTCAAAATATTTTTCCATAATAATTTCTTCTTGTTTTTTTTTTCACTTAAGATTTTCCCGTCAACCCGTTTATCCCATGATCACTTCCCAAAACTTATCCTTATCCTGTTCCTCTTTTTCTTATCGCTGTAACCCTAAGTAAGGCACTCCGTCTCTAACGCGGATTACCCTGTCTAACTCTCACGCTGTTCCCCTTTCGGTATCAGCAGTAAACATCAGCATAAGTATCACTTAAGCCCATGATATACTAAGTTTATACGTAGTTCAAAAACAAATAATTATACCTGTTACGACCTGTGTGTCTGTTAGGCCACGTATCCATTAGGCATTTGACGCGCGTCATTTTGTCCAAAAAGTTGCTGACTGAACACTTCGCAAAAAAAATAAAGACTTACACATAAAGTGATGAAAATAAAACAAAGAAGGTTGTGACAAAAACACATGTATAGGTTTTCAAGGTATAAATACTACTGACTGTCCCAAAAAGCACACAGATTTTAGTAATAAAAAAGAAAACAAAAATGTTGCTCATCTTGCCATTGAATCTGATGCGGACTATTATTGAGTCTATTTTTAACCCCTGATGTAAAAACGACTGTGTGTTTTATGTTTGACATGTCTGTCTGTGTGTGTGTCTATGTGACAAAGTTTTAATATATGTAAATAATTATATTAGCTTCTATTGTACATTGTTATATAATGTATTTGGTCGAGATTCTGACTTTTATTTTTCAGTCGGGACTTTGTAATTTAAGTTTTTAAATTGTTAGTGAGCAGTAGGTATCCCACAAACATTTAAAGATAAGTATAGGCCAGATCGTTTCATACACATTCGCTTGATCACACCACGGAAATATTCACTTGTTATGTCTCCAATTGACAACATTTGATGCTTAACTGCATGTTGCACGGAAACAAACACTAAGCCACGCGTCATGTTGCGCGCCAGCTCGCAACGTCGCGCGCTGTTCTGTAACGTAGCGCGCTATTGTGCAACGTCGCGCGCTGTTCTGTAACGTAGCGCGCTGTTATGCAACGTCGCGCGCTGTTGTGCAACGTCGCCCAACATGTTGAGTTTTCTCCAGTAACTTGATGAACTCCCCTCCCAAAAAAACCTCGTATTTGGTATTTCATCAAATTACTCCTACTTTCGGCGGAGTGGAAAAGAGTGTCAGGCTCTTGCTGACTGAAACCCACCCGTGTTCCTCCAAATACCCTTTGTGTTTTAAGAACGCGCGAACTCTTTGAAACAGTTCCGCCAACTTGGCAGGCACGAGTCTTCATTACCATAATTTACTAAGTTGATACCTTCAAAAACAAATAAATATATCAAACGGTTACGTCTTCGTTCCGACTTGTGTGTCTTTTACCGTTTCACACGCCCACCTGTTCTTGTTTGTGTTGTGAATAACTTCTGAAGTTAGTTCCAAGTTTGTTTTGTAGTCAATTTTTATTAGTTCTTGTGTTATAGAAGTTCTGTATGCGGAGGAATTTTGCAAAGTATACCGTAAAGTATGATTTTTATGTTGAGGGCTTTTGAACTGCAGTAAAATAAATAAAAGTATGTTTTATGAGCAGTGGTGGCCGAGCGGTAACGGATCCGATTTACGAATTGTACGTCGGGGGTTCAAACCCAGCCAGGCGCATTACTCTGTGTAATTAATTTCATTACCACTGCTCTCAAAACATGAAGGAAAACATCGTGAGGAAATCGGCATGTCCTAGAACCGAAAACTCGAAGACATGTGACATTCACCAACCCGCACTTAACTCCATGTGTTGTGAGACCGATGAGCCTGCTGTGCAGGGATAGACGGTGTGTCTTTTCTTTTGTTATTTTTAATGATTAACATTAGTTATAAGCAACATTTCTTACTAACAACCTTTGCCTTATCTATGGACTTTTTTGTCTGATTTTTTTTCTTTTATGTCGCGGCGGGATATCCATTTCGATACTTTTTTGACTAAATCTAATCTGGAATATCATTTAGGCCTTTCCGAGGGAATATTTCGTTGGGATAATTTCCGACATTCACGAGGGCAAAGCCGCTAGCTGGAGTTAGTGTACCTTTAATTTGCCTTTTCACACTTATAACCATGACATAACCACGTTGGCCAAAATAAGAGGACAAGTTCATTCATAGGATAAGCCACTGCAGTAATAGGAAACGTGCACAGCGCGCGGCGTAGACTATGCCATCTAGTGTTGCAAATCTGAAACTTTTATGTTGTTATGTGGCCATTTTTTACATATCATTAGTTTCTATTGTAGTGTATTAGCTGTAAGTTTTCCTAAAATTTATAAAATAAAATAAATAAATAAAATAAAATAAATATTCGACTTGTGCTGCCACCTATACTTCCTGCACCCTCCGTTTAGGGAAACGTGCACGACTGTGCCATCTAGCGTTGCAAATTTGAAACTTATAAGTAAAACATACTTGACATTGACGCGTCTGTGCTGCCACATATAGTTTCTGCACGTTCCCTATATTGGTTACGTCTCGGCATCCAATAAAATAGCAGAATGCGTAAAAACTCGCTATGCGTAAAACAATTGCCATTCTTTGCGAACACAACCCAGAACCATCCACACTTGGCACACTAACTGAATACATATATATTTCATATAACAAATAGAGACGAGAAAAAAATCACGGTGAAAAATAACAGTTACGAAAAGTATTATTATAGTAATAAAAATCCGTGTCGTGCTTATGTAGCGTACCCTTACGAAGTATTAGGTGATATATTATCATTAGTCAAGCTACGGAGCGTAATATAAGAATGAGAGCTATAATGCCGACTGACTGAGATTTTTATTGTAGGCGTATTTTTAGGAAAGCTTTGCGCGTCAGTGTTATTTTTAACGTTTTATCTTTAAGAGCTGTTATTTTCTTTATATTATTATGTTATTATTCTAAGTGAACTTTTTATTTACTGAATTGGTTTATTGAATCTTATCGAGAAGCATATATGTTTATTGTTGTTTAAAAGTCAAATAAAAGGTAAATATACAGTATATTAACTAACAGAGGGCGTTCCCGTTGACCCGCAATAGTATAGCATCTATATATGATAAAAAATTATTACCATTCAATACAAAATGTTTTTATTTTTTTTAATATTAAAATATTCACTAAAAATGTTAAATTGATACGTTAAAGAAACACTCTGTATACGCGTTCTTGCCAGCTTGGGCATTGCTACTACGAGTAGGTACTACTCCGCGCTACTATTTTGATTTTAAACAGAAGTTTATTGCCAATTTTTTTTATTCGGATTATTTTATGCTTATTTTTCTATTCTGATATTTTTATTTTAATCTATTAATGATATAGATTAACGAATTTAAGGGAACACCCTCTGTTATTTAACATACTGTATACTGATGTAATCACTTCATTAATGAAACTACGTATCGCCAGGAGCTTCACCCACGTGATGCATCGAGAATTGCCTTAAGAAAACGATCTATCGATGACAGCACAAGTTAGCTATTGAGCCGTTGATTAACATTTATATCAAAACTCATGTTCAGCTATTGAAGTGTAATTGATTAACAAATATACAGAATTTCAAATTCATAATATGAGTATTATAGGAAATTCATTTGAAGAATCGAAGTCATTGATATTTAATCTCACAACCCATAATAATATGTAAATTCCGTACCCAATACTGTCCATACAGTAACCAATAGAAATTGAATCTCAAGCCCACTTATTGTTCCGAGTCCTAACAGTGGAACAGTGAAGTGTTATTGAAAGACGAATCTCGGTTAGATCAGAACTTAGAAATATTCCTTGAAATGGAAATGTGAATGTTTGTAGTTGTTTTCAAATAGAGGAAGTGCTGTGGTTGAATAGAAAGTTGATATTCATACTGGTTTGGAAGAAATCTTTTTGTTATTTTTAGATGAGAGAGAGTGCGCTAGCGGATCAGACACATATCTTCAGATATTTTTGTTCCGATGGAGATGCAAATAGAGATATATCAGTATGTCACCCGATCCTTACAAACTCCGTAATCTTACTAATATTATACACGCGAAAGTTTGTAAGTATGGATGTTTGTTACTCTTTCACGCAAAAACTACTGAATAAATCTTGATGAAATTTGGCACAGATATTGATCATAGTCTGGAATAACACATGGGATACTTTTTATCCCGGGATTATGTTCCCTTGGGATAATTTCCGACATTCACGCGGGAGAAGCCGCAGGCAGCAGCTAGTATTGATATAAATATTATTAGAACTAAATGAAACAACATTTAAATTGTGTATTAAACGAACACTATACAAGCAAGCATATTATAAGTTGGTGGATTATATTGAAGATAAGAATGCTTGGCTCAACAAACACATGGGCGCATACACTAATCTGTTAGCATTTGGAAACATCGTTGAACCCGCTGAAGATTGTACGAACGCAATATTTTCATTTTAAATAAATATACAACGCACTGTAACACTAACTATGTAATAATTTCACCAATATCTACTTTGCCTACTTATTCTAATCTACGAAATGGATTTTGATAAGGTTTCCAATATTGGAAAGAACGCAACAGTCTACATATGTATATGCTAAATTTAACAAAGTGCAAGTGTCTACATGTTTGTGCAACACATCGTATTCTCCGCTGTCGTCTTGTGGGATTCGCTGTAGATTAACTGCATGTAAATGTGTTTAACAGAAAGCTTTGTTGCAGTTAAGTGTTTAATGTTGGTTAATTTGGTTACGTGTGAATGATGTAGTGTTGCAATTTGGTGTTTGAAATTTATACATCTTTGCGGTTCTCCTGTATTTTAGTGCCTAGCTTCTGCGAAAGGCTTAGGACGTGTGAAAGTCGAAAATTATTCGCAGAAAATTTAAAATAATTGTAGGATAAAAAGTATTCTATGTGATAACTGAGGAGAGCATCAAAGCTGTACATGTATTTGGATTTAATAGGCTATATTTTTAGATCCAATATCTATTATATCCTATACAATCGATGAAAGTTATTTAAATATCATATTTTCACAGATTCTCCGAAAACGCTTCGTAAAAAGGCAAAAATTGCTAAATTGTGAGTCGTATAAACCTTTTCAGAATCAGAATCATTCTTTCGTAAACATGATGATTAGGTATATACAAGATCTTAAAAATTAGGTACTGCGCTATGTTTTGCCAATTGACATTCAAATTATTTAAGAAAAATATGTTTTATTATTAAATTAAAATATAAATTCATCATAATATGAATATGCAAGCAAGTCACTACTAATCAATTTCATTTCGAGACAACCCTTCTATTAAAGCAGTTAATAAATCTCCTTTAGTTTGAAATCTTAAAAGTAACAGTAAGAAAATAAAAATTCCAACAGTAAGATACTAAAACACAACTTGTACACAGACCTTCTATTTTAAATGGGAACACTAAAAAAGTGATTTCTCACACAAAATCCCGAAAAATATGCAAATCAGATAATAATCATTCAAATGCTGAATTAACAATTAAAACTCTGAAAGTTAGGTCAGCAGAAAGTTTTCATGCAAGCGAAAACCAACTTTGACGAATGAAAAATAAAGTTGAATTTTGGTAGAACGGTCCACTTTGTACTGTTCAGATTATTTAGATTTATTCAGCTTTGTTGCAAAGCAAGATCTTGCTAACAATTTTTTGTGAGTAGCGAAGTATCGTCAGGTTTAAAATTTTGAACAAAATTAACTGCTTTTACATATTGGTTTTAGATTTTACCAAAAATTCTTGTACCATTTATTTTCGCTGTATGAACCGTTAGAAAAAAAAACTTTTTCGTTCTCGTTAAAATACTCATGAGCAAAATTATTACTTCAATGCTGAGTAGCAGAAAAACTATGTAATCAGTTAGTAGCTTATATCAGTTTTAATCCTAATACCATATCGTTATTTTATAAAATAATAATATTTTTTATTGTTCATAAGAAGAAAACATCCAACATTTATATAACACTGCACCCCACACTAGAGTACCTTATGTCGTGGGGTTCAGTCTCTTTTGTCTAATAAATAGTATACAATATTGGATTTGGACATTATGCAAATTAGCAGTTACGCATCATCTGCTGGGCCGTTTCCCAGTCTGATCGGATGCTGATAAAGCTGTATACCAGTCGTACTATTCTTATATCTTCATTAAAAACTGTGTAACATAATTAATCGTCAAAAATATTTTTATCTTCTTCTCAACTTAGACACTAAACTACAAACTCTATAAAGTTTAAATGACCGTGATTTCAATTAAATTAAGTGCTAAATTTTACAGTAGTGACGAAAATGTATTCCATGTTCAAATCGTATTTATAAGGTAGGTTTAAAAAAAAAAAATGAGTGCTATCAAGTTTTTGGGGACTAGAATGGGTGACATTTTTATATATCTGAATAATATACTTGCAAATTTATGGAAATATATTCAAAATATCACGCGCAGCTAGATATTTATACTAGATTTTTTTTCTTCAAAGTTATAGTATGTGATATTCATCTCTAAAATCTTTATAAATAAAATTGTGACTAACAGACAAATAATAAATACATTACAGAGTTTTCAATGGGCAGTCCATTTATAAAGAAGTGTAAGAACAATTTCAACAAAAACTAAAACTGACCTGGTAATTTTTAACATTATTCCGACTTGGTTTTCAATTGATTAAATAAATTTCTAAAAAAACTCCATACATAATATATGGACACATAGTTTGGTATGCGTTCCACAGATTCAAAAAGTGTTAAGTATTCTGATATAATAAAGGAAATATTTTGAAAGCCGACCATACCACGTAAAGCTGTGGTATTATTTATGTGGTATAATTGTGTGGTATAATTTGAAGACTCACTGATATGTAGATTACACTATAAAATAAAGGAAACACTTACCAAGGGCCAAGGAAAGCACAAAAAGTGCCGGCGATGTCATTGACCTGCCGGCCAGAGGGGCCGCCCGCCCGCATTCGTGATGACGCTGACAAAATCATCAATATCACCACACTAGCAAAGCATTGCTATCGTTACTTCTGTCACTGATACGTTATTTACCACTATTTTATAATTTTCACTGTCACTTAAATATTTTTCACTGTTATTTAGAACACTTTTTCGGAACTGTTATTTTGTTATTAGTATTTTTTTTAGAATACTATTTTGGAACACTTGTCACTGGTTTTTAACACTATTATTTTTTACTCGTCTTTATTGAAATCACTATTTTCACACTGTTTTATTTTCCACTTAATTCTTCGTAACCTTTTTAACACTGACCTAACTTTTAAGATATGTTTTGTTAATTATTTAATTAGTTTCTGTCTACAGTTAATTAATTCACGCCACTTTATAAAATTTTAATTAGAGGTACTCCTTAGCTAGGTGACCTGTGAACAAAGAGAAAATTGCTAAATTACTTCAGTCTTGCGATGTCTTGTACCTAATTAAGTTTTTTTCATACTCATTTTGTATCTCAGAGAATGAACTCAAAGTGATACTAATTGAGTTGACGATGACACATTTTGTCTCTGATTAAAAAATAATGTAAATTTCTTCTTTTTTACACGACTTAATTTTAAACGATATTTTGATTTGCTTGTATACCTAACTATTGTGGTTTTGTCATCATGATTTTTCAACATATATGTACTTAAATCGCGCAAAATAACATAATATCGGGACAAAAGTATTGTCTTAATGGAGGTTACAAACTAAATGTGTGCCAAATATCATCTAAATTTCATTCAGTAGTTTTTGCGTGAAAGGGTAACAAACATCTTCTTTCGAGACAAATTTTGAAAACATTTAAAAAGATTTAAGTAGGAATTAGTATGCATAAGAAGAAGGGTCAGAAACCAAAAAAAAAACCTTAATATATGTATGTATATATAATAATGGTTGCCGAATTTGTTAGTAAGAGTCACCGCGGCCCTGGAACGCAAAGCGCATTAAGATGGACACGGATGGGTTTTAGTCAATAAGAGTCTAACACTGTCTTGCATTCCATTCAAAGCAGAAGAATTCATCCGATGATTTCAAATTCTTAAAAAAAAAAAACAACAATAATACAGGGAGTATTATACATAAACAAACAGTACCACCCTTAATAATACAAAATCGACAACAAAGGAATGAACTGGGCCCAATTAGCAATACTTCAGTAATACGATTGCCTAATAACTCTTATACGGCAGTTCCCCGAAATATGAGCAAGTTTAGTAATTTATTTATAAGTTGCTTGCCCCGAATTATTGGGAAAAAGAGGGAAGTAGATAACATGGTTTTCTAACAAGGGCTGTTCGAGGCTTTGCAAAGGTTGTAATAATATAGGCTATTATGTACATTATCGTATGCATATAAGCCTTTATGTATTCATGTTTCTTAAATTTCACGACTTTTGGAGTCGTGAAATTTAAGAAATAATTTCACGACTCCATAAGTCGTATTTATAAAGATACTAGGGTTCCGCCCCGGCTTCGCACGGGTTCAATTCTGTAAAAAGTAAAGGATAAAAACCGGCCAAGTGTGCGACGCATAGTGAAGGGTTCCGTAATTCACTGTTAAAATCTCATATCTCTAAAAGTATGCTGCGCAAGTACGAGTATACAGCTATAAGTAGCTGTGATGTTCAAACCAAGTTTCGATGGAAATGTATGTGAAGTTCTATTTGCTCATTTCTTTTTTAATTTTCAACATAGTTTAAAAGTTAAAGGGCGGGGACACATTTTTTACGAATTCGGAAGCATAATATATATACCAAGCGGAGTAAAAAGGGGGAAAGACTCATAGGGTATCGAAAATTCGACGTCGCTGTCAACGGGAAAAGTTCCCAAAACACTGGCCGCATTGCCACGTTGAATGGCAATGCTGTCTTGTAACTTGAATTAGTTTTCTAATGCAACTACTGTTTATTAGTTAATTAGTTTTGTGAGTATCAAATCACAAAACTAATTAACTAACTAAACTAGATTTTTTTTTCTGGAAGAAATTTTATTTTATTTATTTATTGATGTTAAAAATAGGAATACTATTGATTGGTAAACAATGTTTGTACGGTTATCTTAGTAAGATTCGAACTTTTTTTTATTGTGAAATTTGCTATTGACTCGAATCTAGGTCATAGGTGACAGAGACAAAATCAACGATGGAATGAGCTTACCCAGAAGAAGCCTGTTCACTCTAACTTTGAAGAGACTATGATGAGAGTTTCACTCCTTTACTGTGCGCATTATAAAAGACGATTGAGATTATGTACGGCGATACGCAAACGGTACATGGTGGCAATAGTCAGCCAGTCCCAACACAGTTTTAGGAATTCATACATTATTTTTACTGCTAAAGAGTGGAATTTCTTTTGCAGCTAAGGAGTGGGATTGAGTCAGGTTGGAATTGAGTCATTTGAATTAAGAACGTGTCAAACGCTAGTTTAATACATTTTGATGGTTTTCATTTTCAGGCTATAGGGAACGTGCATAAATAATAGGTGGCAGCACAGACGCGCATATTTTACTTATAAGTTTCAAATTGTCAACGCTAGATGGCACAGTCTGCTTCGTGCACGTTCCTCTAACCGGAGGGTGCAGGAAGTATAGGTGGCAGCACAGGTCAAATATTTACAACGTAAAAGTTTCAGATTTGCAACACTAGATGGCATAGTCTACGCCCTGCACGTTCCCTATAGTAGGGTTTGAGATTCGGAAATCTATTCTTTAGGCTCTCAAACTCAAACTGAAAGCATTTATTTCAACCAAACCACTTACAGGCACTTTTGAATTGTCAAAGTCAGTCAGTCAAAGAGATGAAGTTATTTGCACGTTCCAAAGCGTAGGTACATCTCTATGGAGAAGAACATGCAAGACACTCTTTTTAGAATAATAGAATTACAAAGTTATGGTTATTCAAATATGTTGCGCTTATATGTACATTTATGTTTGTGAGAACGATGTAAAATACTTGCTAAAACTTTTTCATTTTGACCATAATTCGGCAGCAGATTAATTTTTCAAAAATAATCATGACATTTATAATTTCCTTCGATATTTTTAGAAAACGTGTTATTAAATTGATGTGCAGCTTTACATATCAGATAACTGCATTCACGGTTCCAGAAAACCGATGTTACTAACAAAGAAAAAAAAACAAGCCTGTATCATACCCGTTCTACATAAAGACACTCCCACACACACAACCGCCCGTCCCTTTTAAAACCGCAGTCGTTCTCGCCCTCCGGTGGCCCTCGACGCCACTCCTAACACTCGCACGGCTCTCGTTCGTGTGGAGTGGCCATTACGTTCGCTAGTATGACATATTGCTTCTTTGTTTTAGACCCAGCAACTGAGTATTTATAGAGAAATATGAATTTAGTGTTGCGTTTTGTTTTTATGGGTTTTTTTAAGGTTTTTTGTTTATAAAGTTATTGTTTTGTGGTACAGATTGTTAAAACGTGTTGTTTCAACTTGTTACATTTCATATTAGGTATAGAACGCGGGCTATTATAGAACGCGCGTAGCGAACTAAATTCGCTAAGTTGCTATGTTATATTACACTTTTACAATTTTTAACCGACTCCAAAAAAGGAGGTGTCTCAATTCGAACGTATATAATACTTTTTTATATTTGTTCGCAGATAACTTCGTAATTTATGAACTAATTTTGATGTTTTTTTTTTGTAATGGATATTTATAGAATGGTACCATGATAAGGAAACCAGGATCTGATGATGGCATCCCAGAGAAGTCGATGGGAGCCTTCGAAAATCATAGTGGCGACTAGAGCATTTATTATTTTTTTCATTAATTATCTTAAATCACTACTATTTAATAAAGGTCTGAAGTTGCTCTGATGTTCTTTTTTATATGGACCACTCGTAGTTCAGCACACTAAGGGTGGTAACTGCTTAACCAGGCAATCTTGTGGTGGCCTCAAATGAATTTAATGCCCCCAGCAAGGTCTTAAAACTACTTAAAAGCTAAATGACCGCTCGCTAAGGGCATCCCCTGTGGGACACGGGCCTCGGCCTAGCGGGATCATTGAGGGTGGGCAGCAAGGGACAGGCTGGGTCAGGTTGATATTATTTTGAGGGTTAAACGCTAATGGCTCTGCGGCGCGGGCTGGCTCGTTAGGCAAAAGTCGGGGAAGGCTTTGACGGGGGCGTCGCGATGGATCTCATTGGCGAGGCCGGTATACGGATCGCGGTCTGAGTTTGTTTTTCCTAAGAGTGCTGGTTTCCCTACTACTCTTTTAGGTCTGGGTGATGATGGGGTCATCGGGCTCAACAAGGTTATGTCGCGGTCGGCGGATCTTGCTGATCTGAGGGGGGCGTGTATCGGGTAGCCGATACGATACCTATTTATTCCATACACATATCAATATACGAGAACATAAAAGAGTTACCATGGTGATCCAATTTTAGAAACGGAACCCCATCCAATAAATGGTTCCCGAGAAAGGGTGATCTTGTTAAACAAACACAAAAGTTACCCTATTAAATAATGTCTTTTTTACCCCAGAAAAATATTATCCTTACCAATACTTATTGATGTTTACTCGTGAAGCGAAACAAGGAAAATTGGTCCAAATATCAAACTGATTCGTTCTTGAAAGGTCGGGAAGCAAATAATAGGATTCATTTAATTTGTTTTTTGATTAAATACCGGTGTATTGGACGGGGTATTTTTATTCATTGGCTGTATACCTTAAGCTTTTCTGTATTGATTTGAGTACCTTTTATGTTTTTATATTCAATTCAATTAGTAAGTCTTAACTGCTACTCTGCCAGAGTTGTGAGAGTTGTTCGAACCAGTCACCGCGGCCCTGGAACGCAAAGGGCATTAGGAGGAACACGGGTGGGTTTTAGTCAGTAGGATTCTGACACACACTCCCTTCCGCTCTGCCCACTGCGGAAGAAGTCATTTCCAATCCATAAAAAAGGTAAGACGTCCTCACGGAGGATTCATGTTACTCTAAAAATCTCTGAAATAGAATATATGTAGTCTTTAAAATATAAATAACTCTGTCCATCACCAGAAGTTCTACTTGTCTCTTTACTCAACTATAGGTACTTAATATATATTCCGGTAAATTATCAAATGATTTCTTCCGATCCACGCGAAGTGGAAGGGAGTGTCAGACTCCTACTGACTAAAACCCATCCGTGTTCTTCCCAATTCCCTTTGCATTTCAGTTCCGTACATACAATAGCAGCGACCATTTTGTCATCAAACGGCCTTAAATTCAGAGACAAATGCCGCTTTATAATTATTTATATATTAGTAATTATCCAATGCGTTATTGAGATTTTCCATCTGAAATCCACATTAATATTATAAAGAGAAAAGATTTGTATTTTTGTATGTAACGAATAAACTCAAAAACTACTGGATTTCAAAAAATCTTTCACCACTAGGAAGCTACATTCACCCTATATTTTATTTCCGTATTCCCACGGAAACGGGATATACGCGAGCGAAACCGCGGGGCGCTGCTAGTAATGAATAAACTCAAAATCTAATGGGCCGATTTCAAAAATGTTTTCGCCATTAGAAAGCTACATTCACCCTGAGCAATATAGGCTATATTTTATCCCCGTGTTACGTATACGCGGGTGAAGCCGCGGGGCGCTGATAGCTACATATAATTTTAGATGGAAAATCCCAATAACACTTTGCAAGACCCTTTTTCTAATCTATTGCCTTGCCACTGACACATGGCAATAAATCTTATTATGTAACAATAATGAACCTTTGATTTTAAAGCATACTTAAATACTTTTTAAATTTCCATTTAAAAATCTTTAACTGCCATTCCTTTTTTGTATTTAAATGACTTTTATAAGCGACAGTATTCAGTAAAATCCTCTTATTTTGTTAATTAATTTTTTTCATTAACATTTATTTGAGTACTACATTTTTGATTAAATAAATTGGGAAAATGCCGAAAGAATGATTTTAAAAGGGTTTTAAATGTTGGGAACAGAACTCTTTCATTTTTTTTAAGCTCTGACGTGAAATTATACTTGTTCAATGTTTCTACAGTTTCAACACTTAAAATAATGTTTCGAAATTTAAATTTTAGAGATTGAGAATATTTTTTAATGGAATTTCTAAATGATCGTTTCTATCACGATTAAAAAAAATACTGGAAAAAAAGTCCAAAGTCCATATCAATTCCATAACTACGTTCTCTAAATAACAAAACAAGGACCACTATTCAGCCAGCATGGATTTAGTACTCCCTCCTTATTTAATAATAATCTGATGTACATATACTGAAGCTATATTTCTATAAAGTTCCATCAAAATCCGTTCAGTAGCATTAGCTTAAAGAGTAACATGTATGTATCAGCCATTCTCGCAAATAATAATTCTCAACTCAACTCAAAGCATTTATTGCAATTAAGCCCTTTACAGGCATTTTTGAATTGTCAAGTCGAAAGAGGTGAAGCTATCTGCACGTTCCAAAGCGTAGATCTCTATGGAGAAGAACGTGCAAGAAACTCCACGGATACTCTTTTAAATCATTGTATGTATTTTTTACCTTGGTTACATCCTTGGTGCTTCTATATGTGAGGACAATGCAAATAAAATAAAGGAAACTATAAAACAATTCAAATAATAAAGATTAAAACAAGTCAGTGGCAGTTAAGAGGTGACCAGTCTCAACCGACGGCGCCCGTTCACGAACATGACGCGTGTATTGGCACCATTTAGCTCAACCATTTTGAAGGGAACCGAATGATCCAACACACGCGCCACCATCAGCGAGACATTTGAGAAAGCGATCGAGCGAGAAAAAAATATAATTATACTTGGACTAGCTAAGATCACACTGCCAATCTGTCTAGCCTTTTCCCAACTACCTAAGTTGAGACCGGCTTCCAGTTCATTTGGTCGCAATTGCAAATCAGTATCTTACATGATGCACCTATGAGACTTCCAAAACCCAGTAACTGGGTAAAATCTGACCTCCACAACCCAGTAACTGGGTAATACGACTGACTGACTATTCGTAACGGCTGTTTAAGATGTTCAAATGACAGCGGGATCAAAGTCTAAAGAGCTTTCCGAGGCACGAAGGTATCTGTGTATGTAATGGACGCTCACCCATCTAATGATCGACCTCGGTAATTATTTAGCGACGGTTTCCACAATCAGTAACAAAAAAACGTACAAAAATCTTGTCTAAAACTTTTGATAAAACCGACGCTTTCCAACTGAGAACTTGTAAGTCGTGACAAGTCTATTAATTAGGGATTAATTATAATCTGTGTTCCTGTGTAATTAAAACGTTTGCGTAAATAGAACATTGTGTTAATTATCGCCTGTCAAGGAAGGCAAATGATTTACTTTATTTAATTTTAATTAAACAGTGTTCTTATTTCTTAGATTGTGATCGACTTAGGTAGTAAATCTATCTGAATTAATATTATAAACCTGAAGAGTTTGTTTGTTTGTACGCGCTAATCCTAGGAACTACTGTTCAACTATTTATCAAGGAAGTCTATATTATAAATGTTGCGGAATTTGTGTGAAATAGTCTGCGGCCTTGGAACGTAAAGAATACGGATGGATTTTAAACGCTTATTACACTATCCAATTTTTATGAAACCTAAATCGGATAAAATTTAGGAATTCGAACTAAATCAGCGTCTAACTTTAATTACACTATCCTGTTTCTTAAATTGGCTTCCTAAAAATTGGATAGTGTTATAAGCGCTTTAGCCAGTAAAAGTCTGACACACCCTTCCGCCCAGAGCAGAAGTCGCTTGATGATTTCAGTTTGAGACAAAACAGTAAGTTCGGTTACCTCCCGTTATAAGAAAGATACAAACCTAGTAGAAGTAGTAGGTACAACAAATTTTACCACTTAGGTAACGGACAACAACTTTATAAATGTTCCCACTGACAGGCGCATTTCAAAAACCGCGTCAACCATTTTCTCCATAATAATGTGATACAAAAAAAAATATTTAAAAAGTAAAAAGTATGCGGTTTATTATAGATAGAGTGATTCAAGAGGAAGGTTTAAAGGTATAATAATTGCATATTATAGTAGAGAAAACATACAAAGTAAGTATCTACATTGCACCCGCGCGAAGCCGGGGCGGGTCGCTAGTGTATTATTAATTCCAAAAAAATACGTCGCGATGGGGGACCGCTTGAAACCTAACAATTTAATTATAAATAGTCTATTACCTAACTAAGCAGTGCGGTTAAAAAGGAACGTACGTTTTAGTGTGTGTGTGTGTGTGTGGGGGGGGGGGGGGTTTATAAAAAAAATAATTATGATTTTTAATTTTATACTTTTTATAGGTACTCTAGCTTCTGCTCGCGACTTCGTCCGCGTGGAATAGTTACTTTACCCCCTATTTTGAAACTCTCAGCCCGATCGGTTTAAAATTGACAAAGTTTCATTCAAACTTTCATCCCCTATTTTATCCCTTTGGGGGTAGAATTAATCAAAATCCTTTCTTAGCGGATGCCTACGCCATAACATCTACCTGCATGCCAAATTTCAGCTCGTTCCATTCAGTGGTTTGAGCTGTGCGTTGATAGATCACTATGTCAGTCAGTCAGTCCCTTTTGAGTTTCATATATTTAGATACTTATAGGAACACTCTCGAATAAGTCATATTCTCTTACAGGGCGCTTTCATTTGAGACCTCGAGTATATTTGCAGACATTCAGTTATTCTTCCCCGCTTTCATCCCCCACAACTGAAATCGCTTCATCTGTTCGCGAGCTACGGAGCCACAGACAGACATACAAACAGACACGTCAAACTCACCCTCTTTTTGCGTCGGATGTTAAAAATAGAAATAAAAAACGTGTGTACATTTTTGTTGTATTATTGCTTCTCGCTTGTTACCTGGTTAAAGTGTAACGACCTTACCACCCACATATCGTAATAAACTATTTTTTTTAAACCTATCAAAACATTCCACGCACAGTGACAGTAAATTCAAAATGGCCGCTCCTACTCGTCTAGACATACTGGAATGCTGTCACTTGGCAGCGCGCCATTAGTTACTTTTAAACTTTTTCACCACTTCACACATTTGCGGGTTACGTCATTGTTCCGAAAAAAATTGATTTAACTACGTATGTAGGTAGTCAGTTGCTGAAGTAAACAAATTGTATTTGGAACATTTGGTTTTCTGCACACAACAACTGTTTTTTGTTTTTTGGATGACAGATTAGGTACAAATTAAAATCATTATTATAGATTTGTTGAATAACATCGAAATCGACTATAAAGGTTGACCATTAAGTGCGCCCATGTACCACAGTTATACATTAAGTTCAAATCTAACTAATATATAAAGCTGAAGAGTTTGTTTGTTTGCTTGAGCACTCTAATCGCAGGAAATACTGGTCCGATTTGAAAAATTCTGTCAGCGTTATTTAGCCCATTTATCTATCGAGGAAGGCTTAAGGTTATATATTATTATCATGCTAGGAACAACAAGAGCGGGAAAAAACGACACGAACGAAGTTGCGCGGGTCAGTTAGTAAATTTAAAAAGGTCTTATTTTATTTATTTATTTATCAGGAACAATAGGGATGTTTCCTGAGTAAAAAATATATGATTATGTTTAGTCCGTCAGTTAGATTATAGAAAAATATTGGACACGTATTTTTTCCTTTATCAAATCTATAAAAACTGACGAAGATACAAAGCATCAAAGATCAGGAGTGGGGGTTTGTGACGTTACGGCTCGCTAAAAATTGTAGCGAGTAGTGACGTCACACGAGTTTTCAACGCTCTGTATCGGCTTTATTTTTTGTTTACGTGAAAAAAGAAAAAATACGTGTCCAATATTTTTTGGAAATCTATCTGACGGACTAATTAGATTTTTTTAGTCAACTACCCTATTTACTTACATTGTATTTGATACAAAATATATACAAATTCATAATAGAAAGGTCATAATAGATACAATACTCTTTATTATTATGTACACCATACAAGTAACAGAAAACATAGACAAAGAAAACATTACATAGGGTGACACAATGGGCGGCCTTATCGCTAAAAGCGATAATATTACATAGTCTATACTACTATTATAAAGAGAAAAGATTTGTTCGTTTGTTTGTATTGAATAGGCTCCGAAACTACTGAACCTATTTGAAAAATTCTTTCACCATTAGAAAGCTACATTCACCCTGAGTAACATAGGCTATATTTTATCCCCATATTCCCACGGGAACGGGAAATACGCGGGTAATCGAAGTCCTTAACTTGCTAAATGAAATCACAAAATGTTTTTAAAATGGTTTGTTCTGAACTATTGGGATGTATGTATATGTTACAAGGGTCCAGCCTAATGTCTTCAAACGGGTGCGATTTCCAGACTCCCGGCTGCTAGTAAGTAGTTCTATTTGAGAAAAACTTTAGATAGTCTCGTGACCCATTCATCCATGTTTAATGGCATTGCCATTTAACGTGGTAATGCCGCCAGTGTATGTGCCCAAGACACTGGCAGCGTGGATGACGAATTTTTGATGCTATATTTTAGTTTATTAAAATGTATTATTATATTTTGGAAAAACCTAATAACAATATGCCCGTTCGAGAATCGAACTCAGGACCTCACACTCAGCGTTTAAAACCAGAAGACAGACGAGTTACTCTACATTAACGAATAATATTAATTAACGATATACCTTTGTGAACATAAAAAATATGCTGATATTAAAAAAGAAACCTTAACTTTCAGCTTCATATTTTACGAAATATATCCTGATCTATTTCAAGGATGCCACTTCAAAGAGTACTCACTTCAGGGTTGTACCCTGGATGAGACATTTACCATAATGAGATATAAAATATGAGATTTTGCTCGTAGATCTTGTTACTGACCTAGAAATGACAGTTGCTCGTGCGACAGTGGCTTTATCCTTTTTTGGTTGGGAAACCATCAAATGACTTCCCCCGCTCTGGGCGGAACGGAAGGGAGTTTCAGAAAAGAAGAAAACCCACCCGTGATCCTTCTTGTGCCCTTTGCGTTCCAGGGCCGCGCTGACTCTTTCCAACAAATTCCGCAACCCTAGCAGGCACTGGCCCAGTGGCTTTATCTTGATCTTGTTACTGGCCTAGAAATGACATAGTTGCTCGTGCGACACTGGCTTTATCTTTTTTCGGTTGGGAAATCATCAAATGACTTCCCCCGCTCTGGGCGGAGCGGAAGGGAGTGTCAGACTCTTACTGACTTAAACCTACCCGTGATCCTTCTTGTGCCCTTTGCGTTCCAGGGCCGCGCTGACTCTTTCGAACAAATTCCGCAACCCTAACAGGCACTGACCCAGTGGCTTTATCTTGCAAAATGAATCTGAACCTTGTCGTAACGATCTAATGAATCCTAACTGAAATATCTTATATATAAAATTCTCGTGTCACGGCGTTTGTGGTTGAACTACTCCGAAACGGCTCGACCGAATTTCGTGAATCTTAGCGTGCATATCGGCTAGGGTGGTGAATCGGAAAACATCTATATTTCATCCACCTAATGTTAAAGATGGCAAGCAAAACGTTTGCCGGGTCAGCTAGTATAAGTAGGTATACTAGCTGACATATTTATTGTAATACTAGCTTCTGCCAGCGACTTCGTCCGCGTGGAATAGTTACTTTACCCCCGATTTTGAAACTCTCAGCCCGATCGGTTTAAAATTGACAAAGTTTCATACAAATAATCAGAAAGCGCCGAACTGCTAAGCTATCGGGAGTTACACGTGTTATTGTGAGTCAACCATAAAAGATAGACATATGCTGTAGTGGGATATTTTTTAGATAATTTTATATAAAACATTTCCGTAATACATGATTTCTATGTAACTTTAACCATTAAGGCTACACACGCGACGGAAGCTTAAAAAATGGAGTAACTTCTCCCGTTTTCCCAACATTTTCCTTCACTGCGCTGCTCCTATTGATTGTAGCGTGATGAAAAGTATACTATAACCTGCCCAGGAGTATGAAGAATAATTGCACCAAGTTTCGTTAAAATCGGTCGAGTAGTTTTTGTTTCTATAAAGAACATACAGACAGACAGACAGACAGACAGACAGACAGACAGACAGACAGACAAAAATGTTACTGATTGCATTTTTGGCACCAGTATCGATCACTTATCTCCCCCTGATAGTTATTTTGAAAATATATTCCTTGTACAGAATTGACCTCTCTACAGATTTATTATAAGTATAGATTATAAAGCTGAACAATTTGTTTGGGTAAACGCGCTAATTTCAGGAACTACTGGATCGAAATATAATAATAATAATAGATTTAATGTCACACAAGAAAGAGCAGCACAGCAAGAAGCAAATATATTTATTTTTGCGTATGTGTATTTGTATGTTTGTAAACGCGCCCAAGATACAGGAACAATACCTACAGTGAGGCATCGTTTTTATATATATAAAAAAAACAAAACAAATCCTTCAAACTGCCTTTGCTCGAGTTTACCTTATTTACCCTAAAACTTGTGAGCTAGCGATTTCTGTGATGATGAATATCTTTCATTGAATTTTCAACATGTCAAAGTGTTCTTTCAAATTAAGATACATAACAAAATTAAATAGGTGAAAACCACGCTTATTTTTCTTCTTTTGTATATAGCATATTCTGCCTACGTTTCTTAGTCTCGTTATTTAACAAAATTTCCAGAAACACACACTACATAGTTATTTTTCCTTCCTTCCATAAAATAACTAGCTGCTGCCCGCGACTTCGTCCCCGTGGAATCCCCGATTTTAAAACATTCTTTATCGCTGCTCCGCTCCTATTGGCTTAAGCGTGATGATATATAGCCTAAAGCCTTCCTCGATAAATGGTCTATTCAACCCAAAGAGAATTTTTCAATTCGAACCAGTAGTTCCTGAGATTAGCGCGTTCAAACAAACAAACAAACTCTTCAGCTTTATAATATTAAGTATAGATTAGTGACTACGCTTCAATATCTCGACCAACCACGCTCAGTCACTTCCTTTAGCCCACGATCCGTGTACACAAAATTGTTATTACGCCGTGTGGTCGTAAATTTTTATAAATTTTGATATATTATAATAACAAATTTTACGGTATTTTCAATAATTTACGATTGTCGATACTGTCTCGTCATTTACGGTTGGGACTCGGTAATTTTTAATTTACTGTTATAGGTTATTAAGGGCTTTTTTATGGTTTAAATAATTTTCATTTAGTATGTGGTATGGTGCTTTTTGAGGCCGTAAAGGTGGTTAATATCCCATATGGTTAATCGTTTTGGCGTAAAATTATTATAAGAAGCATATTGTCCAAAAAATTGGCGATGAAATAATTATTTATAGCATAATCAGTCTTTTAATGTTCCCATTGATGGGACACAGGCCTCCTCTTTAGAAGGACCGGGCGGTAATCCACCACGCGGGTCCAGCGGGGGTTGGTGAATGTCACATGTCTTTGAATTTTTGGTTCTAGGACAAGCCGGTTTCCTCACGATGTTTTCCACCGGCATCGGCCACCACTGCTCGCTCACTAATTTATAAAGCTGAAGAGTTTGTTTGTTTGGTTGAACGCGCCAATCTCAGGAACTACTGGTTCGAATTGGACAGTTATGAATTTAGTGTTGGATAGCGCATTTATTGAGGAAGTCTAGAGGCTATATAACGTCACGCTATGACCGTTAGGAGCGGAGCATTAATGATAAATATTACAAAAATATTTTTTTCTCTCCCTCTCTTTCTCTTTCAACCAAGTAGCGCGGGTCAGCTAGTATTTTATATAACCATGGATATCCTTTCCTTAAGCTCTTCAGTATCTATAATTTATCGAGTCAGTGTTTCGCGATTTTAAGTCTGAACACATGGCAAATGTTGTTCATAATAGTGAATACAAGTACAAAAATACAAGTACAAAAATACAAGTATAAAAATACAAGTACAAAATTACAAGTACAAAACACACTGTATACGCTTAATTAAAACAGGTCCCACATGACTAGGGCCAGACGGAAGTGCAGGAAGGAGTACCACCTACACAGGCCGCGATGGCAGAGGCCGGCGTCGATAAGGGCCTCAAGTCTGCTATTACAATAGTGTCAGAATGGTCTATCATTGATTTCATAATGGTTGATTTTGACAAGTTTGGTAATCGACTAATACAAAAGCGTCACTATGACTTTCCAATGGCCAAACACTGACACTCCATTGAAAGAAACGGCATAGAATGGTAATCTAATACATAATGACAAATGAATGACAGACGTATGCGGTAGTCTGCTAAAATTTTGACAGATCCTTTGATCAGTGACCTATCATTAGAACGTCGTTGTGCAGTCATTTCTTTTAAAACCTCGGTTTTCAAAAAGTATTACGATACCATTGACCGACCAATGATCGACCATTATGGATTTTGCAGATTACGAACTTTTAGCAAAATGACAATGGGATCGTGTTGGAATGACAAATTTATAAAAATAGCAGACTTGGGGCCAGAGATGTCGTCCGGTGTTCCACAGGGTTCCCGACTAAAATTACTTTTGAAATTAATCAAAATCATGGTGTCGAAGAATTCATCTTGATTACTGTCGGTTGATAGAGTGCCCAAAAAGACTGAGGGTCAAACTAAATTAATTTAATTAATCTCGTTTTCGACACGAACGGGAATTTGTTAGAAACTCGTTTGTTTAAGGCTTTTACCAAAATTTTCCATTAAATGATAATGGGGAATTATAAAACGAGCGATTAAAAAAAAAGCTTTGCGACTGATGATGACATACTGTATTAATAACTTGAGCGGTATGAATTTGAGTAAGCGAAAAATTAACTAAACTAACGACGAATATTGATTAATAATAAAATCCAGAACGAGCTTACAAAAAGTGGATTGTGATAAATCCATTTCATATATTAAAATTTTATCTGAGCGACTACATTACTAAGTGAGCGACTGGAAATACAGAGAGGGCAACTTCAATATTAAGATAGAATCGATTTTTCTAAGTGAGGTTATACATAACGTACTACTAAAAAGTTCACTTTGAGCAAGGTTTTGTAAGCTGCTTTATTAATGATTATTGGTTCCTGATATTCTATTTACTAATATATATAACACGTTTGCAATAAACTGCAGTAACCATAATGTTCAAAACCCCGAAATTTTGTTCAGCATAATTATCTTTAGATCTAAAAGTATTCTGTCATAATATCGAGTAGCATAATAATTGAATCTCCTAATTTTACATGCCCTAAATTCATATGTCCTAAGTATGGTGTTGAATAATGTGTATTATTCCGAATGTTCATTTATAATAAATATTTTAGTCCTAAAACATTTCCTAAAAAATAGGTTTTAGTGACAAAAATGAATCGCTGTAAATCCGACTCCACGCAGTCTTGTCTGCCCTACCCCTAGAGTGTAATTTAAAATCGCGTAGGCGCGGAGGGGCGAGTCGACCCGCGAGTTGGGGAGCAGGTGGTTGTAACACTCGCCGCCGCGGCTGAGGCTGGCCGGCGAAGCCGGCCAGCAAGCCGAAGCTGCGGTGGAGAGCGTTAAACCAATCTGCGACGATAAACTCGCGTGGGACCGCCGGAGCCCCGCAGCGCCGGAGCCGTGACAGAAACCATGCCTGCTGCATGTTGCATGCTTGCTTGCATGCTGCGTGCTTGCTTGCATGCTGCATGCTTGCTTGCTTACAAAAATCATATGTTCACAATCAACTGCTTTATTGAGTACATGTAGCTATAATATATTTATTTACGTATGGTAAAAAATATAATGCATCATCAGATATTTTTAATTATAACAAATGAGAGAAGCTCACAGCAATTGCTTTGTTATAAGATGTAAGAATGTTATTATTATAAATAAACATTATGTAATTTGAATTTAGGACTTATAACTTTTATTGAAAACGGTTTTATATATTTTGTATATTATTGATTGTAATATTTGTGACAAACGGATTTAGGGCATATTATATTTAGGGATTTCAATTTTATGGCATGAGATTTTAGGTGATATTAAGTTCGGGTAAGTTATCATTCGGACAAATGATGATTAGGACAAAAAAAGTTATGGCTCTTTAAATTATGGATAAAAAAGTTAGGTGAAACAATAGAGAACCAGTTATTTCATATTATTTTTTTTTTAATGTGGGCTCCTTATACTCTGCTCATTAGTGTATTTTTCAAAGTGGTTTTTGTATTCGAAACACTTCATTTAAGATAAAATGCCGCTCAGTATAAAAAATACATTTGCCAAATATTGAAAAAAATGCAGGACGTAACGTTGACACTCAAACAAATATTAAGTCGCTCAAATATTATGAAGCTGCTCATTTTGTATTTTAAGTAACTCAAATTAATGTTTGTAAGATACTATTCTGTTGATTTTTCGTCACTTACAGTCAGTCGCTCACTTAGTAATTATATAACCCAAATTAATTAATTTTGTCACTTAAAATTGTAATTTACAGTCACTCGTTTTATTGCTACCCAATGATAATTATACATTTTGGGTTTTCATAGTGGTATTTCCTTTTACTTAAATTGCCCGCCCGTGCTCAAATTTTGATCAAGATTATTTTATTAACAAAAATATTAAAGGAACCACCGCTGACTAACTTTTTATATATTTTTTAAGTATCCACTCAATGTTGTCGCATATTCATTATTATATTGAAGTATTATTTACGACGTAATTTGTTATTTTTCTATTTATTTTTTCAACTTTTTTTAAATTCTGTGTCCAAACTTGCACTCTCAGTAATTAGATACTAGCGGCGCCCCCGCGGTTTCACCTGGGTAGTTCTCGTTCCCATGAAAATACGGGGAAAAATACGCATATTTTACTCCATGATAATGTACCTCTCCATTGGTGATAAAATGGTTACAATCTGTCCAGTAGTGCCGGAACATATGCGGTACAAACAAACAAACAAAAAAATCATTCCTCTTTCTGATATTAGAATGTATAATTATATGTATAGACTAAATGTTTAACGATTTTGTGTTCGCCTGTCTGTCACAATAAAACCAGTAATGTTCTGCATTTTAGTAATCATAATAATTTAACTAGTTAAAATCTCGATAGAATTTGTTTTATTTCTTTTTATATTTCCTTATGAGCCCGCTCTTGATCTTTTCTGATGGAAAGCGATGGTTTGATCTACTTTGAAACGAAACAGCCCAAAGTCTAATGTTCACTTTTGGTTTGACCGACACTTTATAGATAGATGATAGATTGATAAATTATATTTATTTGCAATTTTTATAACACTTTTTTTGGATGGGAAATCATCAAATGACTTCTCCCGCTCTGGGCGGAGCAGAAGGGAGTGTCAGACTCTTACTGACTAAAACCCACCCGTGATCCTTTGCGTTCCAGGGCTGCGGTATTTTTGGTCGAGTTGAACTTAATAAAACTGGAATTTCCAACAGAATACCACATAGTACGATGTCTCTAACACGACGAATTATAGAAAGAAGCATAAGCATAATCAGCCTTTTCATGTTCCCACTGCTGGGACACAGGCCTCCTCTCTAGGAGAGGGAATGGGCCGTAACCACAACGCGGGCCCAGTGCGGTTTGGTGAATGTCACATGTCTTCGAATTTTTGGTTCATCGTGATGTTTTCCTTCATCGTTTTGAGCGCAGTGGTAATGAAATTAATTACACAAAGTAATGCGCTTGACTGGGTTTGAACCCGTGACCTACAATAGGGTAGTTGACTAAAAAAATCTGATTAGCCCGTCTGATAGATTTCCAAAAAATATTGGACACGTATTTTTTCTTTTTTCACATAAACAAAAAATGAAGACGATACAGTGCGTAAAAAACTCGTGTGACGTCACTACTCGCTACAATTTTTACCGGGCAGTGACGTCACACGCTCCCACTCCTGATCTTTGACGATTTTTATCTTCGTCAGTTTTTAGAGATTTGATAAAGGAAAAAATACGTGTCCAATATTTTTCTATAATCTAACTGACGGACTAAACATAATCATATATTTTTTACTCAGGCAACATCCCTATTCGTAAGTCGCGGCCATTACCACTTGGCCACCACTGCTCTTGATAGAAAGAAGAATAGCCACAAAAGTTTTGGTAGTACGGAACCATTTTTGCGCGAGTTTGACTCAACCAGTTTTCTTAATAACACTTCCTTATAAAATACCAAATGACGAACATCACACCAACTGCCTCAACCTTATTACTTAATAGATTCATAGATATTAAAAAAAAGGTCCGATCATAAAAAATACTACCGGCACTGTCTCATAAAGCAAGGAAGGAAGATGGCCGCTTTAGGCTGCAACTCACGTAACTACTTTATCTGTGGCAAGCGAGATTTACAGCCGTCGATCGCGACTTAACGTTCGTGTGGAGACGGCCTAAGGGTGCACGTAGTTGAGTGGAATGCAGTGGGACAAGTCCAACAAAAACTAAGAGTTGCCGAATTTGGCCCGTATAAAAAGTGAGTTTAATACACTTTAGCGCCTAAATTGCAGAACTGATTTTCACGATTTAGGATCTACAGAGACAGATGGAGATTGTAAACTACCTTAAAGCGAGCTAAGCGGGTAAAAACTAGACGTACTATTTATTTTTTGTCTATATTTTCTTTCCTTCTATCTACACTAATATTATAAAGAGGAAAGATTTGATTGTTTTTTTGTTTGTTTGTTTGCATTGAATAGGCTCCGAAACTACTTGACCGATTTGAAAAATTCTTTCTCTGTTAGGAAGCTACACTATCTCCGGCTTTATAATATTCCCATATTTCCACGGGAACGGGAACTACGCGAGTGAAACCGCGGAGCGATGCTAGTTTTATATATAAAAAAGTCAACCCAACTGTAAAGCGTCAACATAATTATTTTCCGTTTATTTTAATCACATGGTCACTTCATTGGAAACTTATTACCCAGTTTAGACAGTGGACGTCTGATAGGCAGCTGCTCCACGTAGCATACTGGTATTGAGCTGAAGCCGGTTTGACGGAAGCCGACCCCAACACAGTTGATAAAAGGCTAAGCAGATGATGATGATCTTTGAAACTAATTGGTAAATATTTGACGTCAAACACTAAGAGTAAGTTGATTAAATAACTTTTTATTTTGAATGATTCTGTAATACAAGATGACAAGACAATAACGCATTTTCATATTTTTACGGAAATAAAACCATTAGTATCGAATTAATCCATAGAAACACAGGGTCGAATAAAAACGAAAGTTTGATTGGAATTTTTATGTTATTTGCACCGCAATGAAGAATTCAAATTTGTTAATATTTTAGTTTTATTATTTTTTAAATTGATGCTTTGTGAGAATTCATTGATATGGTATTTAAAGGGAAAATCCCAATCAAAGTTTAATTTTTGTTCACCCCTATCCACACCGTATTTTTCTTTTTAACCGACTTCTAAAAAAGGAGGAGGTTCTCAATTCGGATGTTTGTATGTTTTTTCTTTTTTTTTATTGTTTGTTCGCGCATAACTCCGTCGCTTGCCAACCGATTTCAAAAATTCTTTTTTTGTTAGAAAGCGTATACTTCCCAAATGGTCCCATGAAAATTTTAACGAAATCGAACAAGTGGTTTTTGAAAACTCAACAAAAATCTTAAAAAAATATCTACATTGTCTACATTGACGACCTTTTAGTTAACTCTGCATTGGAGCAGTGCGTTTTTTTTACACTAATGTGGTTCGTTTAGGTGGGGGGAGGGGAGGGGGTTTAGGTACCACTAAAAAGTGAAAAATAAAAAACTTTTTACAAAAAAATACAACCGACTTTTCCACAAAACGTCAAAAAAGTACAAAATAACTTTAATTTCGGAAGTCGGTGTTCAAAAAATGAAAAAGGAACCACAAACACCGAGTTCCGAAATTAAAGTTATTTTGTACTTTTTTGATTTTTTGTGGAAAAGTCGGTTGTATTTTTTTGTAAAAAGTTTTTTTTACTGTCAGATGGATATGCTCTTGACTCTAGTCTAGGTCACAGGTGACAGAGACTAAGTCGACGATGGAATAAGCTGAGAAGCCTGTTCACTCTAATTTTGAAGAGATTAGGGTTGAATGCGTTCGGAAACACAGACGCAGGCAGAGAGTTCCACTCCTTTGCTGTGCGGTATTATCTATTATCTGTTTTACGTTATTCACTAAAATGTCTAACATCACTATCACCTTTTATCCAATAACCACGGCAAATAAAGACAAGACACTAAAACGTATACTAGCATCATAAAACTGTTAGACTACTGTTTGTAAGTACACTGTGTCAGACAGTCACAGTTTTACAGTCAGACTATAAAATCGAATTAGATACAAGAGGGGTATAAAGTAGCACGATTGTTTAGCGAGCTCCGTGCAAAGCCGGGCTTATGTTTACTTGTGTAGTTACAAGGAAATTGTTGGTTGTTAAGGTTCTGTACCTCAAATGGAAAAAAACGGAACCAGATGTTATTATTTTAGGGTTCCGAACATCCCTAAGAAACGGAACCCTTATAGGATCACTCGGGTGTCTATCCGTCTGGCTGCCTGTCAAGACCTTTATCTCGGGAACGCGTTAAGATATTGAGTTGAAATTAAAACCATTAGTGTAAATTACGAAAAATAAAAATATACTTAAGACGATACGATATATCTCACGGTACAGTTTGAAAAACTTTATTTTGATCTTTCTAGTTTTTCCGCCAAATGTGACCCCCAGACTCATTACTTATTTAGGTATCACGATCATGTTTGGGTCACAGAAATTTTTATTATGTAGCCAAATTTTAACAGAATCTGTTTAGTAGTTTCGGAGAAAATTGGCTGTAACAGACTAATAGACAAGACAAACAGACAGAAAGCCAACCAGACAGACAGACACCCGATTGTTCCTATAAGGGTTTTGTTTCTTAGGGATGTTCGGAATCCTAAAATAATAACATCTTTCTGTTATTTTAAAAGTATGAAATGGGCCTTTGATCTTAAAAACGTAAGATCAAGAGATACTTTTATTTATTTAATGGTCTTGTTCAGCGGTAGGTACACCCTACTTTTTTTTTCTGGGTGGGAAGTCATCAATTGACTTTTCCCGCTCTGGGCGGAGCAGAAGGGAGTGTCAGACTCTTACTGACTAAAACCCACCCGTGATCCTTCTTGTGCCCTTCGTTCTTACGTTCCAAGGCCGCGGTGACTCTTTCGAACAAATTCCGCAACCCTAGCAGGCACTGACCCTATGTGGCCCCATCTTCGTTGCTGATAGCTCTTTGAGGCGCGCGTGGAACACGACGCGCCGTCTACCCAGGCCTGTGGCCGTATTAGGAAGTGCCAATGCTATCATGATTCGTGTGAGGGAAAGAGATAGTGCTATTCGTCTTGTGTGACTCCATCTCTCTCTGACACAGAAATCATGATGGATTTAAGACGTCATAATAGGTCGCCTGGTTGCTATCGGACGGCGAGCCACCCATAGCTCGCCATCCGCAGGCCCGCGCCTACGGTGGCCGGGAATCACCCTGCGTTACCCGATGCCCGGGGCGTCTTCTTCTGTTGGCGGTACACCCTACTTAGCCTCATATTTCTGTTTAACCATGAACACGTATCTTACTTATTACTTGATAAGTATAATACATAAACACAGTGTTTCCCGTTAAAAGTTGGAAACTGGTCCAACATCGTCTGGAGTGTATTGCCCTCTTTAAAAACGCTTGCTTGCATCTGAAAGATATTGTGTGGTAATAATGGATGTGTCAGTCGGTTTTATCATGGTTTACTTGTATGTGTAAACTAGATGTGTTGAAAAAAAAAAACGAAAGAAAAACAAATGTTTGATTGTGACTCGCACACACAATAAAATTAAGTTATTAATAACTAGCAGTGCCCGGCGGTTTCACCCGCGTTTTTCCCGTTCCCGTGGCAATACGGGGATATAATATAGCTATGATACTCCACAATAACGTAGCTTTCTATTAGTGAAATAATTTTGAAAATCGGTTCAGTAGATCCAGAGATTACCCCTTACACAAACTCACAAACGTTACTTCTTTATAATACTAGTATAGACATATCATATAAAAATAACTACGTATAATGCTAGGCTATAAAAGCTCCTATATCAAAACTAATTCAATTATATAGAAATTCCAATGCAGTTTTCATCCAGTGGTGCAATCTATGCAGGGGCATCTAAACAAATTGAAAAGTATCTTACGTCATCATATCTGCCGTCAGTTAATGCTCTAGTTAGATATTTCTACAAAAACGAAAAATGTTAATAACACGAAGATGAGATTGTGGATTCAATAACTTCTTCTTAATACTAGCTTTTGCCCGCAATTTTGTACGCGTGGTACGTATAATCTATTTTTTGTAAATGGTACAATGAAGCCTATATTTTCAAATCCACTCTGCGTTCTGCGTTCAAATCCATGCAGTAGTTTTTGCGTGATGCGCGTACAAACAAATAGACACAAATACAGACAATAATTCTAGAAACTACAGTTTTGGCTTGTGTTGCTCTAATAAGGATATAATATAATTATTACATATAATTATTTTTTTCAATATCTTCAATGTGCAGACATAGTGCATCGGCCTGTTACCATTTTATTATAAGCATAGATACCTAATCAAACAATTTTCTTATGAAAATATTTTCATCTCGTATGAGGGTACGCATTCATTCTTTTTGCTTTCTCTATAATGAAATGCTGGTCACGAAAAAAGCATCCATTTCTAGTAACAATTTTAACGCTACGAAATTTCGTGCCCTCGAAGTTCAAAGAGCAATCACGCCCAAACTACGTCATCGAAACCGCGTTTTAAAGCTTTTAAAAGTCGAACACGAAACGACGTATTCAGATCCGAAACGGCGTTTTGTTTGTCTACTGTATAATGTAAAGGGCGCGTTTCATTTCATTTGGCGCTCAAAATAACTGTTTACTCGCAAAAAGACTTTTGAAAGTTTAAAATAACTTTCCCAAGCAATTTAGAGGTACGCGGTAAGTCTAACTGGCAATTTGTGACGTACAGTCGTTGAGAATGGCAAATTTTCTTTTAAAATGCAGGTTTAAGTCTCAAGTGTGCATTTGGGAGCAATGTCATTTTATTAAAACATAAGTTTTCGTTTTAAATGTAACCTCCGATGTTTTTCCTTTTTGTACCTATCTGATACGTTTTAGCCACGAAACTGACTTATTCTGAAAATGCTGGAATAAGAATATAATAATTACGGATCACTTTCATTTGAGCTAAAACAAAACTGAATGCATCAAGAGGTTTGTATCATATAAATAAATTAACAAACGGAAATAATCCATGAGAATGCTGTAATATGTTTCGTTTAAAAATGGAATGGAATGATTTCGAAATAAAAACATTTTTACTGTGCCGTGTGCACGGGCATTCATTGATCTTTGAGAATATACACCCGTTTTAAATTTGACAAGCTGTTCTCTTGATATTCTGGGTCTCCCATCCTACTCCTACCACTATGCATGTTTATGTAAACTTGCAGAAACATAGGCCATAGTTATGAAAAACTGTTTTACAAAAAAATACAACCTACTGCTTCTAAATAATAAAACACAAAAAGTATAAAATAACTTTAATTTCGGAAGTCGGTGTTCTAAAATTGAAGAAACAACCAAAAACACCGAGTTCAAAAGTTATTTTATACTTTTGTGTTTTTTTATAAGAAAGTTTAATATTTTTCACTTTTTAGTGGTGATATCCCACACCTAAACGTACCCATCACAGTGTAAGTGTTATATATATTACAGTTGACTTGAGAACCTCCTCCTTTTTGGAAGACGGTTAAAAATGGTGAATATTAAGATATGCGACGGCTGTTTTCTGGTCCAATTCTAAAAATATCCAACTTCCAGGATTTCCAACACCAATTCCCTATAATGTCCAATATTGTATAGAGCGCCAATAGATTAATAATATTAAAGGCATATCTAGCTTACTATACTAATTTATAAAGTTGAAGAGTTTGTTTGTTGCTTGAACGCGCTAATCTCAGGAACTACTAGTCCGATTTGAAAAATTCTTTCAATGTTAGATAGCCCATTTATCGAGGAAGGCTATAAATGAGACCAATAGGAGCGGAGCAGTCATGAAAAATGTGACACAAACGAAGTTGCGCGGGTCAGTTAGTAATATATACATATTTTGGGAACCGGACAATCTGGGAATTGGACATTCTGAACTTGATCAAGTCACTTGAATGTCAACACCAGTGTTCGCTTTTGATGTATTTTAGTCAGACGTACTACGAAGCCGTGTGTCAGTTAATCGAGACAATTTCCTTGCTTTAGTACGAGTCAAGTTTTCAAGTAAAATTCACAGGTCGAAGAAAATTTCTAACGACAGAAAATCTTTGACGAAATATAATTTACATGCTTTTCATTTCAATTTCAAGTTTATTTTCACTGCGTTATATTTTCTGTATTTAGCGTAGTTTTTATTCTATTTTTTTTTTGATACACACTGTTTTTACTAAATCTATTTTAAGGCAATATTTAAAAAACATAGTTTATAGCATATTATTTAGCACACACATAAGCCATGCGCCCGGATTAGATTAATAGGCAAAAATATGGCATTCATCATCGTCATCTGCCTAGCCTTGTCCCAACTATATTGGGGTCAGCTTCCAGTCATATCGGATTCAGATGAATACCAGTATTTAACGTGGAGCGGCAGCCAACCAGACCTACACAACCCATTAACTGGGTAACACTAGGTGTAAAAGTTTGGCGTTTGTAACAACTACGATGGCATATCTTTCCCTAAAAGCCCCCAATAAAAGTAATACCCACTAATTAAGGTAATTTTCCTCCAAAATAAACTCTCAAACTGCTACATTAGGTGGCAAGCCGTTCAAGCTACAGCCATTATGAATATTGTTATGAGCTCCAAATTGCTTTAAAATGAAGCTGGATAGTCTAGCAAAAGATGGTGAGGCATTTCTAGCACATTCACTAGTTGAAATGGTGGACTTAATTATTCTCTGTTGAAATAAATGTAGAATGTTTTTTGGCGTGGTTCGGGGGAATAATTTTACTTTGGACTGGCACTTCGTCTGCGCAGATTTAGTACAAACAATTTCCACCCTCGTTTTACCCCCTTAGGGGTGGAGTTTCGTAAAATTCGTTCTTAGCCTGTCTACACCCTATAAGGAACCTACCTGCAAAATTTTAAGTTTGTACGTGATATAGTTTTTGTGTCAAATCAGTGAGTGGTATTTCGCTTTTATAAAGGGTTATTTGTAAAACACCAACAACCTCTTAAGAGGTCATTATACTCATCATTATGAACAACTTTTACTATGGGACCAAAACTGAAATCGCGAAAAAAAAATTAGCTGTTCCTTATACATTTATGTGCGTATAACTAATCAAAATGTAGGGAACAGCTGATTTTTTTTCGCGATTTCATGGTTGCTCCCATAGTAAAAGTTGTATGTACTAGCTTCTGCCCGCGACTTCGTCCACGTGGAATAGTTACTAACCCCCCGTTTCTTTGTGATATTGATTCGTTGGTGGGAGGCACCCAACGTGACGGCACAGTGGTGGCAAGCGCGTGAGCCGCGCGTGGTACTGGACAGTACTTGGACATTACAACATTACTTTAATTTCTAAAGTAAAATATTTTTTTCTAAAATAAAAGTAGCCTAAGTAAGTCCTTATTACATTATCTACTTGCCAGTAAAAGTCCCGTCAAAATCGGTCCAGTCGTTTCAGAGATTAGTCGGTTACAAACAGACAGACAGACAGACAAAAATTGTAAAAAATATTATTTTGGTGAAGGTATGTACCGAATATATTCATTCATACATGCATGTAGTAATAAAAGGCAAAATTGATTTTTTTTTTAAAACCCACGACGGTAAAAACATAATTGAAAAAGAATTAAATAATTAATAAAAACCCCCGACTTATAAAATTAATGTAACCTAAGAATATGCGTCAGGGCTGCCACTCAATGAGCTAGTTTGCAGATAGTGATGACATCCCCCGTCGGATATTCTTAGGATAAATTAATTTTGTAAGTCGGGGGTTTTTATTAATTATTTACTTAATTCTTTTTCAATTATGTTTTTACGTCATGTGTTTTTTCAAAATTTTCAATTTTGCCTTTTATTTCAAACTTTTTAGAGAGAATTTTATCATGAACCAGCCCCCTGGTGAGTTGTCACCGTAACACCTATCCAAGAACATGCACCAATCAAACCCGAACACATCACTGAAAACTACATCAAAATAGGAGAAGTTTTGTTTTTTTGCATAAACATATGTTTACTGCAGCGCCCCCTGGTGAGTTGTCACCGTAACACATATCTAAGAACATGCACCAATCAAACCTTACCCTACCACTGAAAACTGCATCAAAATTTGAATAGCAGTTTTGAAGATAAATGGCAACATTGGTTTGCCCAAATATCCTTGACTGCAGCGCCCCCTGTTGAGTTGTCACCGTAACACCTATCTAAGAACATGCACCAATCAAATCCGAACCCATCACTGAAAACCGCATGAAAATCGGAATAGTAATACTGGAGATAAATGGGAACATTGGTTTGCACAAACAAACAAACAAACATCCTCTCACCCCAAACGCATACACTGTCTCCGTTCCGTCGTGGGAAAAAGCGGTTATTTCAATATTACAAACGGATGCTCCAATTTTATTTATATGTATAGGTGTATGTTTGTACATATATAGATTATCTAGAGTTTCTGCGGGATCTTATCTTTCTGCAAAGTTTGTTAGTGCTAAAAGAGCCCGTATTTACCTTCTACGAAATAGTTAATTCTGTAACATAGTATTACGAGACTTAGTATTTCGAGTTCGACTCTACGCGTTCTAGCGCGTATTTAGCGGGTATTTTGTTACGACGAAATAAAATATCTAATTTCGGAAGATGTATGCTAAAGTAAGTGTAGGGACTATCGCCTTTATCACAACACATTTATAGGCCCATTAGTTTTGTTTTTTTTTTTAATAAACTTTGCCCCACACTAGGATGTACTCCTGTATCGTGGGTGCATTCACAAACATGTAAACTCACATACACAAGCCACCCAGACCCGGAACAATTATCTGTAGAGCATACAAAAATTTGTTACGTGCGGGGATCGAACCCATGACACGTAGCGCAGCAGCCGAACGCTCAACCACTGCGCTACGCTAAAGTTAGTCTGTGCAGAATAAAAAAATGATATTTCTGTTAATTATTATAGTATCATCGATACAGTAACATCTGCTGCGAAGCCTTTTACTAAATATACTGGGTTCTTCTTGGCCAGACTGGTGTCAGATTATCTGGCTTCTAACAATCCAGAACGCAAGGCAAAAATGTACAAATGACAGCCAGGACCAACGATATAACGTGCTTTCCGAGAAACGGAGGAAACGAACACGTAAAGATGGTCATCCATCCACAGACCATCCTTGGCAAGCGTTGCTTAACCTTGAAGATCGACTCGTAAGGCTGTTATTATTTAGCCAAACACAGGATGCTGATCGATACAATAACATGCCAGTATTGAATTGATCTATGTAGGTACTAGTTTCTGTCTGTAGCTTCGTCCACGTAAAAGTCGGAAACTATCCCACAACATATTCTCGGGATAAAGTATTTACTGCTCATTTGCTGGCTGAAATGCGAGACTTAATTTATTCAAGAGAATGATGAAAATGAAAAAGAAAATAGTAGGAAAATGTTTGTTTTTTGGCGTGGTTCGGAATGATAATTTTGGTTTGGATTAGCTAGGGTTTTAGTCTGTGATGGTTTTAATACCATGCAGGTCGTCTTTACTTATACTTATTTTTATTTTATAAAGACAAAATATTTGTATTGTTTGTTTGTATCGAATGAGCTCCGAAACTACTGGATCGATTTTTACCATTTTTGCACCAAAGGACATTACCAGTGTACTCACTGTTCCCGGATAAAATATAGCCTATGTTACTACATAGGCTATATTTTATCCGGGAACTACGCGGGTGAAACTGCGGGGCGCTGCAAGTTATTCGTAAAATCGGACCGGATTTAACCACTAACCTAATTACGTTTGGTGATTGGGACATTTGGGCCGTGACTTCTCCCGCTCTGGGCGGATCGGAAGGGAGGTCAGACTCTTACTGACTAAAACCCACCCATGTTCCTCCTAGTGCCTGCCGTGCTCCAATACGAGGTGACTCTTTCGAACAAATTCCGCAGCCCTAGCAGCATAATGACTGTGTTATCGTTCCTGTCTCTGCCCACTTCATGACCTAACCAACATTTTGAAATCGCATTGAAATCGCTCGCAGTCAAAACAGTTCATCCGCCTAGCCTCTTCCTAATATTATTCTATAAACTATTTATATATTGGGGACGACTATTGGTCAAACCGGATTCAGCTGTATGCCAACATTTTACCTGGAACGTTACCAGTAACGACAGTCAAAGATCTAGAAATGACAGCCGGAACCAACGGCTTAACGTGCTTTCCGAAGCACGGAGGAATCTCGGTATGTTAAGACTGTCATCCATCCACAAACTGGCAAGCGTTGCTTTACTTGTTTTTTTTTATTCTTATGATTTTTATTTGTTTATTTTTTTAGCTATTCATATTATTTCACTCGGTTTTATAAATCCAATTGGACTCTTATCATATTCCAGTTTTAATTTAGTAATGACTAGCAGCGCCCCAAGGTTTTATCCGCGTATTTCCCGTTCGCGTGGGAATATGGGGATAAAATATAGCCTATGTTACTCAGGGTGAATGAAGCTTTCTTATGGTGAAAGAATTTTGGAAATCGGTCCAGTAGTTTTTGAGTTTATTCGTTACATACAAAAATAAAAATCTTTCCTCCTTATAATATTAGTATAGATATAGATAATTTATAATTATAATTGCTGAATCTCTGCACGTGTTGGTAATTAACTGTTAGTACAAAAAGTATCTGAACTAAATAAATAAATTAACCTTGAAAATTGACCCATGCGGCTGTTATATTTAGCCACAAGCTCCTTCTTTATGACCCAACCTATTTCACTTTAAGAACGTCCCCAGTCAAAACATTAAGTTGATTTTCAACAGTAAACATACATTAAAATGTAGGTCAAAGCCATCCATTCTACAAATGACCTATTTGTAAGGTTCTCAACATTTCCTGAAAACTACTTTATCTTTCACTTATTTTCACACATTTTCTAGAACTGCTTTTAGTGTTCAGAAATTGGTTCGAAATTTTCTTTTACGAATGTTTTCGTGAGAGGACAAGTGGCTACTTCCCGTTATGTCACATTCCCGATTCGTCAACATGTCACAAGTAGAAAAAACAAATGAACACAAGTGGCGTTTGGTCAAGATTTTGATCTTCATATATTCATTCCCGTTTGGTCAACATTTTGTCTAGAAAGTACTATCAGGAGTAAAAAGAAATGCTTCCGTTTTTGTTCTATCTACTTACTAGCTGCCACTCGCGGCTTCGCTCGCGTCAAAAGTGTTTTGTTTATCACTCTCGGTAGGTATCATTCGACATTAAATAGTAATACACTATCTTTAGGCTTTTTTTTTTCTGGATGGGAAATCATCAAATGACTTCTCCCGCTCTGGGCGGAGCGGAAGGGAGTGTCAGACTCTTACTGACTAAAACCCACCCGTGATTTGCGTTCCAGGGCCGCGGTGACTCTTTCGAACAAATTCCGCAACCCTAGCAGGCACTGACCCTATGGGGCCCCGTCTAATTTGCTGACGGCTCTTTGAGGCGCGCGTGGAACACGACGCGCCGTCGACTCGGGCCTGGTTGCTATCGGACGGCGAGCCACCCGTAGCTCGCCATCCGCAGGCCCGCGCCTACGGTGGCCGGGAATCGCCCTGCGTTTCCCGACGCCCGGGGCGTCTTCTTCTGTTGCGGCGGCTGGAGCGAGGGGCATCCCTCTCTCGCACGCGCTCCGCCTCCTCCTTCGCTAGCATTACTGCTTCGCAGAAGGAGGCGACCGCTTCCCATGCCTCCTCGCTCCGGACCATGGCCCGAAACAGGGCCGGACGCGAGAGGTCGCCGCCGCCGATCGCCTCGACGAGGACACGGCGGTGCTCCGCCCAAGCAGGGCAGACCTCCACCGTATGCTCCACCGTGTCCTCCGGACGATCCACACAGTGATGACACCCGGACGTGTCCTCCCGCTGGATCCGACACAGGTACCTCCCGAAGCAGCCGTGTCCGGTGAGCACCTGCGTCAGGCGGAAGGTGAGAACGCCGTGACGTCTCTCCAGCCACGCCTCAAAGAGGGGACTTATCGCCACAATAGTGGCGTGCCCACACTATCTTTAGGCTGCGGATCTGTTCGCGTTAGTATAGAATTTCGCGACAAATATCCTGCTGTCTCCAGAGTCTCATCTATCTCTGAACCAGAACGTTATCGTATGGGCGTGAATGCGTAACAAACGAACGAACAATCTCAATTTAGCATTAATAATATTACTAGCGACCCGCGCCGGCTTCGCACGGGTGCAATGCTTATCAGCGTAAGTAAATGATAAAAAATGGTTATTGCAGGTTATCTTTAAGAGATAGAATGATTTATAATACTGTAGTTATTTTTTGTCATAGTAAATATTCACTTAAAATGTTAAATTGATACGTTAAAGCAACACTCTGTACACGCGTACTTGCCGGTTTGGGCATTCCTACTACGAGTACTATTCCGCGCTACTATTTTGATTTTAAACATGTTTCGCATTTATTGTCAATCATTTTTTTTTTTAATTCGGGTTATTTTATGTTTATTTTTCTATGCTGATATTTTTATTTTTATTCTATTAATGATAAGGATTGACGAGTTTAAGGGAAAGCTCTCTGTTATTTAACATACTATATATTTTTTATAGTTACGAAAAAAATAAAGTTACTGGTCCGGTACTTACCAAGAATCCAGCAAATAAATAAAATGATTTCTATATTTTTTATAACTGGAATTATTAGTTTAGATTTAGCCACTAAGGCCTTACTTTTAAATAAAAGTAAATTCTTGATAAGAAACATGCTTTCATACCAGAATTTACGAATATCAAATTCTTTATAGAAGACTACCAATTCATTTCAAAATAATTGTTCAGTTACCGACATACAAATATTTACCTATATTGAGAATAATATTTCTCCATCATAAACGAAAATAAAATAATATCCTAACTAATATTATGAACGGGAATGTGAGTTGAGACTTTTATTTTTTATTTATTCGTTTTATTGTGAAATGGATTTGCTCTTGACTCTAGTCTAGGTCGCAGGTGACAGAGACAAAGTCGACGATGGAATGAGCTTACCCAGAAGAAGCCTGTTCACTCTAACTTTGAAGAGATTAGGGTTGAATGCGTTCGGAAACACAAATGCAGGCAGAGAGTTCCACTCCTTTGCTGTGCGCATTATAACAGACGATTGAAAACGCTTGGTGCGCATTGGTGGAATAGCTACAAGGTACGGATACTGTTTGAAGAAGACTGTTTGTTTCTTACGCTTTTACACCTGAATTATTAAACCGATTTTAAAAATTCTTTCACCAATCGAAAGCTACATTATCAGTGAGTAACATAGGCTATTCTTTGTCCCCATATTCTCACCGTAACGTAAGCTATGTGGGTGAAACCGAGCACTGCTGGTAGTACATTATAAATTGCAAAAGTGAGTTTTTTTGTGACCTCTTTACGCTGTAACTACTGAACGGATTTGGATGTAATTTGGAACGCGGGTAGACAATGTCTTGGAAATTTAGAACGCGGATAGACAATATCTTTATCAAGGGAAAATGTTCCTTGGGATAATTTACGCGCATGCGGAGTCGCGGGCGGCAGCTAGCAGCTCAATATTTTTACAAACACACGGCCTCGCTTCGACAAATAATAATCAATCAATCAACGTCGACAAAATCACACACTTCGATCGTAATACGTAAAGAAACAAAATATTGTACTTAGCCCATTGTTACATGAACAAAAAAGTTCCCAACATTGATGGGATATTCAGAATTAAAAATAAACACAAACATCAGCGCGAGACGCACTCGCACACGAAGCGTATTTAAACCAAAAAATTCAGGTTGCTTATATGAAAAAATATAATTAACAAGGGGACACATTTCTTAACCAAAAAAAAAATTATATTTTGTTTATTTGTTGTATACCTACCACAGTGTTGTCTTGTTAACCCAAAGGTTGACTGGTAGAGAATGCCTTGTTGCATTAAGTCCGCCTATGTACCACTATTGTACATAAAGTTTAATTAAATAAAAAATAGCAGCAATCGATATAATATGGGTCCTAATGTTATATAGGTCAGTGTTTAGTTTGTCTTTTAGTGGCGTGCTATAATAAAGCAAAAACTAAAAACTTTTGCCTTTTCAATATTACGTTTAAATAAGAAATTTTGTATAATAATTGGCATCTATACTATGTAATATTATAAAGAGGAAAGATTTGTATTTTTGTATGTAACGATTAAACTCAAAAACTACTGGACCGATTTCAAAAATTCTTTCACCATTAGAAAGCTACATTCACCCTGAGCAACATAGGCTATATTTTATCCCCGTATTCCCACGGGAACGGGAAATAAACGGGTGAAACCGCGGGGCGCTGCTATTTATAAATAATTTTCATCCATACAAAGCCGGAATGGGTCGCTAGTACGAGTATACATATGTATTTAGCTGTTTCGATTCCTTCAAATATAAGACAGTTGATAGAACATAGTTTACTTGAAATTTTTAGGATATGTTTTATTAGATTTTGTACTGGGTAAACGATTTAGTATTTTTAACAAGATAGAAACGAGCCTCGCCTTATCAAAATTTTCGAAGCTTTCTTGAAACCCTGGACGAAGGAGGGGTAATTTAGGGAGGCGTTAATGTGTCCCGTGCCTTATCTGAGACATTATTTCATTTTGCCAAAAGCCTCATTATGCCTTCGGTTTCGCAACTCTACTTCCATATTCAAGGCTTTCAAGGCAATTAAATCTCGGGGTAGGCAGAAAGGTTTTACGTTTAGTTAGAAGTTATGCTATTTTTAGGGTTGCATCCCGAAAAGGTAAAATGGGACCTATTTTCTAGGTAAATTGTGATAATCATTAGCTTTTATTAATTAATTCGATTTTCTTTTGAGGGTTCCGTACCCAAGGAGTATAACGGGACGCTATTACTATAATAATACTCCGCTGTCCGTCCATCTGTCTGTGTGTCTGTCACCAGGCTATATCTCATGAACTGTTGACAGACAGTTCATGAGTCATTTTCACAGATGATTTATTTCTGTTGCCGCTGTAACGACAAATACTAAAAAATAAAATATTTAAGGAAGGGAAAAAAGACACGTTTTTTATATGAGAGCCATACAAAAAGCGTGTTTTTTTCTAATATTTGCTCGATATTGATAACGGCAACAGGTAGACGTTTGCAATAATCACAGAATATTTAGTCATATACTTATTCACTTTTCAATTCTTACTAATTTTTTAAAAATAAATTATTTAACGGGGCTCCCATGCAACATAATGGTACGGAACCCATTGTGCACAAGTCCTACTCGCACTTGGCAGGTTTTTTTAATGCGCCAGGTTTTAGACGCAGAAATTTTTAACTTTAAAATGATCGTGTAATATACTCATTTGTCAATGTAAAATTTATCTTTTATTCATCAGTTTAAAGTTTCCAACTCCTCAGCAAAAGCCATCCCCCATTTCTTCATTTTTAAGTAAATTCGTCCTAAAAATTACTTACGAAACTATCCAGGACAATTTATTTCCTGCAATAAATAACACACCCTAGAACAATATTTTCCTCATATATTTTACCATCCCGAAACATATTACCATAAAATTAGGCCCTCTCACAAAAGCATCCTCCAGAATCACTATTAATATCACTTATATCCGAAAAACTCGGCGATAAGGAGCCAGCAGATGACTTATGTGACTTTCCCATTGCCAGCACAACGTCCCTAACATTATTTATCTTTCCCTTACACCCCCTGGGGGCGAAAAAATAGGGGGTGAAAACTACCCCCTTTTTACAGTGCAGTTGGTTATAACAACCCTCGTGGGGGCAATTTCAGGATTGTGTCAAATGTTTTCGGGAGTTTCAGTAATTTTTATTATTGCTTTATTGGGAATTTTGAATGGTTGTTTCCTGTTTAGAATTGGCCTGTCGGTTTGGTATTATGGGGGTTGTCAAAGCGTCAAAGTTCTGGGACAGAGTTAAGTGGGGGGTTGTAGTTTTTAACTCATTTTGTCACTACTTTTAAAGGGCTGCGTTCTTTCTGTCGTAAACGTGAAGATGTTTCCAGGTGGGCCCCGAAACTAAATTATTTTGTTTATATCAAACATCAGTTATCCTTCTTTGGTTGTAGGTAAATTTAACATTACGTTAGTAACTCAACTAAATACAAATATACAAAATGTTCCAAAAGTTGCGGAATTTAACTCAAGCGACTGCCAGCAACTGTCATAAAGTGCTTGAAATGTCATTTGTTTGAATTTTTAACCGACTTCTAAAAAAGGAGAAGGTTCTCAATTCGGATGTTTGTATGTTTTTTTTTTTAATGTTTGTTCGCGCATAACTCCGTCGCTTGCCAACCGATTTGAAAAATTCTTTTTTTGTTAGAAAGGGTATACTTTCCAAATGGTCCCATGAAAATTTTATCTAAATCGAACAAGCGGTTTTTTGTTAATTTCAATAAATGATAGCAAATCTGTCGGGATAGCTGAAATCGCATGTTTGTTTATTGTTAACACCAGTTTATAACACGTCACCAGTTCACCACTAAAAGTGTTGTAAAACCGACGAAAACAAAAAAAATATCACCGACTTCTAAACAAAAAAAAAAATCAATAAGTACAAAATAACTTTAATTTCGGAAGTCGGTGTGTTCAAAAACATGAAGCAACCAAAAACACCGAGTTCCGAAATTAAAGTTATTTTGTACTTTTTGATTTTTTTTTTGTTTAGAAGTCGGTTTTATTTTTGTAAAAAGTTTTTTTATTTAGTTCTATTTAGTATCTAGTCACGCGGCAGCGTGTCTAGCCAAGTTGAAAAAAAAGGAACTGGTGACGAAGCAGCCTTGTGTATTATTATACAAACCATTTTGAACCCTATACAACTTGAAACCTAGCTATTCAATCTCCATACATGAAATTTGGCTCATTAATTTAAAAGCATTTAGCTTGCCTAGAATCCAAAATTTTATAAATGTAATGTGTTAAGTTATTGATAAATAACATTTTGAGGTATATTTTTAAAATTATGGCTCAATATTTGACTTGAAACTATCCAAGTTTTTTCTAATTTCGGCGAGAAGCCGAAATTAGATCTAAGTGGCGTGCAATTGGAGATGCCTATGTCCAGCAGTGGACTGCAACAGGCTGTTGATGATGATGATGTTTCGACTTGACTAGTTTTTACTAGAAAATCAAATGTTTAGAATAGTAAGATATGTTGTAACGTAAAAATCAACAAATTAAGTCAAACACAAGGTAACATTATGCGTATGAAAATTAGTCCTGTCAAATTTTGAGCCTTAATTTATCTTATATCAGGTTTATCTATAGAACTTGGCGCCCATTTAGATCTCAATTCTTTTATCGCTGAATTCGACAATCACGCATATAATAGAGATTGAACTTGGCTCCCATTTTCACATTTATGTTTTTGATTGTTTATATTCAGTGATATTAAATTTACAATGTTACGTAACAGAGTGTAGAAAACAGATTCGCCCCTTTTCACCCCCTTAGCAATGATATAAAAATTCAACAATCCAAAACTTATTCATCTCGAACAAATACAAGCCAGAAAGAGGGTAGAATAGAATCATAACAGCCATCCCTACCCGGATAGATTCAGTTTCATCCGGTTTTATCCGGATAATCTTGAAAAATGCGACTTGTATACGAGGTTATTTTGGATAACGTGGAGCCCATGGGTGACATTGATTTTCCGAAGATATTATTATTATGATATATTTTCGGGGGTTGAGAATGTGAACGTGCATATTTTTAGTATGTACTGTACTGACAAAAATTGTTATAAGGGTCTTTTTTAGTGTGCCCGAGTTATCGAGTAGATATAAATTTATTTTTTCCTTATGACAGTGTCTGTCAGATGAGTTTCTCGGAAATTGTGTGGTGATAGCATAACAGAACATTTAAAATGATATACTTTATTAACTTGTAAAAAAAAACAAAAAACGAGCACGAAAACCTTCTGATTGTTTTTAGTTGGTTACCGTTAACGCCTAATTTTTAATGATTTTATACGTTACCTTACTTAATAGGAAAATAGCAGCCTGATTGTGTCTATTGCAGTTATCTCGATTCCGTACCTGTAAGTTAAAAATAAATATAAGAAAAGCATGATTCTAATAATTGGTTTACAACAGAAGGTACAATTCTCGTACACAAAAGGCGTTCAAATTCAAGTCACATAATCATCTCGAATGCTGCCACCATACACAAACACACACACATAAACGCAAGTCATTCAAATAATATACCATATAAACAAGAGCATGTATGTACTCGTAATTATAATTTTAAATTGATTCGATTTTTGTATTTTATAGCATACAAATTGTTAGTTCCAAAAATGGGTGCAGTACATTGATACCTTTTTTTCTGGATGGGAAATCATCAAATGACTTCTCCCGCTCTGGGCGGAGTAGAAGGGAGTGTCAGATTCGTACTGACTAAAACCCACCCGTGATCCTTCTTGTACCCTTTGCGTTCCAGGGCCGCGGTGACTCTTTTGAACAAATTCCGCAACCCATCTAGCTCAGGAGACAGGGATTCAAATGAAAATGTACAGCCTTTTTTATGACAATAAAAAATATGTCAATAAATCTTGAATGCAAACATTCCTTATTATACGAGAGTCTTTAGTTTCTGATCATCGAGCATGTGGCAAACACTACTATAATTATATTTAACATATTTTTGATGCTAAAATGGAGTTTGACGAATTCTATATGCAAAGTCATAGTTAATTTTTATTTCAACTACCTAGACGATTCAAATGCACTTTTGAACTTCAAACCAGTTTTAGTATTGCAGTGATCCATTCGCAAAAAGTAGATTATTATGGAGAAGAACGGACAAGAAATTCCGAAATTACTTTTTCAAATATAAGTTTTACAATATTTTGTATAAATTAATTTGATTGATGCATTATGAATTAGATTACAAATTCATAATGCTTAAACTGGTAGCTATCTACCGATAGTTACTAATCAAGATAAATTAATATTAAAATAATGCTTTATTACATAATTATATTAAACTAGCAGCACCCCGCGGTTTCACCCGCGTTGTTCCCGTTCCCGTGACAATACGTGGATAAAATATAGCCTATGACACTCCACAATAACGTAGCTTTCTATTGGTGAAATAATTTTGAAAATCAGTTCAATAGATCCAGAAATTACCCCTTACAACGTGACAAACTCATAACCTCACAAACTCACAAACGTTCATCATCATCATCATCAACAGCCTGTTGCAGTCCACTGCTGGACATAGGCCTCTCCAATTGCACGCCACTTAGATCTATTTTCGGCTTCTCGCATCCAGTTTCTGCCAGCCGTCCTGCGCAAATCGTCACTCCACCGTGCCTGAGGACGTCCTACACTACGTTTGCCGAGACGCGGTCTCCACTCTAGAACTCGTTTACCCCAACGGTTGTCGGTTCTACGACTAATATGGCCAGCCCACTGCCACTTCAGCTTACTAATCCGTTGGGCTATATCAATTACCTTGCTTCTCTGACGGATCACCTCATTTCTGATGCGATCCCTCAGAGACACACCGAGCATAGCCCTTTCCATAGCCCGCTGAGCGACTTTGAGCTTATGGACCGCACAAACGTTACCTCTTTATAATATTAGTATAAACTAGCTAACCCATACAACTTCGTCTGTGTCACATTCGAGAGAAAAAAAAAACCGTTTTCACAACATTTTTATTGTTGCTCCGCTCCTATTGGTCGTAGCGTGATGAACCTTCCCCGATAAATGGACCATCCGAAACTAAAACCTTTTTTTCGACTAGAACTAGTAGTTCTTAAAGATTAGCGCGTTCACCTTTTCAGCTTGATATTTGATATAATTGATTTTTTTTTTAATATTTCTATTATTCAATAAATCAACACGGAAATAAAATTAAATACAAAAAAAAACCAGAAAGCCTACATTATTTATAATAATGGTTTTGCGCCAATATGTAGGTTGAGAGGAGTACAGGAGAGCCAGGGACCGTTCATGCTTGCCGCACGGTTAATATCTAGAATGAGTTCCAAAAGTCGAGGCCCATAGATTATGAAGTTTTCCGAATAAAGCAAATCATGGAACATGGGCAGGGAGGAGCTCGTGGCTAAATTCAGTATCGATTAATTATTGTTTATTTGTAAATCTTTTGTTCTATTACTATTTGTCTCTGCACCTATTAGACAATAAAAAAATCCACTACTGTACTTATTAAGGCACTACATTTTAAATAAATAAACTAGTTTTTTAGAAACAACAAAGAAAGAAAAGTTTTTTTTTTTATTTATTTTATTTGTTAGCTACAACGTGGTTTTCATAAAATAGTCAAAAAAGCTCAACGGTGTATCGATTTCCACTCGAATACATTATTTCTCAAAATTATGTTATGACAAGCACAAATCTCGACCGTAAATAATAATGATTATATTATCATAAAAATAACATCAGATTGGCAGGGAGATAAGGATTTGTTCAGATGGAATAAGTCGGTGTTTTCTAACGGGCTGTTTAATTGTCGGCCTAGCCTCATTGAAAAGCTTTACAATTTATGTAAAAGTAGAGAAGAATACTGTTAATCTACATTTTGTATCTTGAAAATTACTGAGTGGATGGGTTTATATATTATGTACCTACAACAAGCAACGTCCCGCGGTTTCAACCTCGTAGTTCCCGTTCGCGTGGGGATACAGGGATAAAATATACCTTATGTTACTCGCCAATAATTTAGCCACAGATAATATAATACTACAGTATTTAGCTTTTCATTGATGAAGAAATGGTTAAAATTGGACCAGTAGTTTCGGTACAAACAAACAAAAAATATTTTTTCTTTATAGTATAGACGTACGTGACAGTCGCTTTTTTGCGATAATCTGGGTTTGTCAGGTTCTTCTCTTGATACTCAGTTCAGAAACCAGCCTTAAGCTTTAAAGCGCACATTAAAGATCTTTTGCTTCTTCCAACCGAAATCTTAAAATTTTGCTATTCTGTGACTGAGATCCTACTTAATCCTTACTGTACCTCCAATATCATAAATACGCAAGTGAGTTTGTTTGTTATAATTTCACATCTAAATGTTTGGACCAATTTTGATACAAATATTGAGGGACTCTGGAGACGGTTAAAGGCTAATTTAGCACGAGCGAAGCCGTGGGCTTAATTAAGTATATTATATTGAGGCGTTTATGGCTAAATTATAACAGCCACACGGGTCGATCTCCAAGGTTAAGCAACGCTTGCCAAGGTCAGTTTGTAGATAGGTGACCATCTTAACATACCGAGACTCCTCCGTGCCTCGGAAAGCACGATAAGCTATCATTTGGTCTCAGCTGTCATTTGTAGATCTTTGGCAGACGTTACGGATTGTCAGAAGCCAGAAAATCTGACTCCAGTCTTGCCAAGAAGTACCGTGTTACCCAGTTAATGGGTTGTGGAGGTCTGGTAGGCAACCGCTCCACGTAAAATATTGGTATTCAGAACCCAATATAGTTAGCAAAAGGGCAGATGATGAGTTCCCCCATACTATAAAGTTCATAGTAATACCAAACAAGACCGCATCGCCCTCATGCGATAAGTGCGCGTTGAAAACAAGCGCCACAATGGGTAGACATTCCCCTATGCATAGCACGTCAAATAGCTTCACTGTTTATGTGAGAACGAAGAGGAATTCTGTTAAGCTGCTGCTTTTGTTGCCCAAACGTTGCATGGATGAATTCAAAAGCGGAAGCGTATTTTTTTTAGGCTAGGAATTTCTCCTGTATCGTGAGTGCGTTTTCAAACATTATAAACTCATATACACAAACATCCAGGCTCGGAGCAACTATCTGTAGTCATCATCAACAGCCTGTTGCAGTCCACTGCTGGACATAGGCCTCTCCAATTGCACGCCACTTAGATCTATTTTCGGCTTCTCGCATCCAGTTTCTGCCAGCCGTCCTGCGCAAATCGTCACTCCACCGTGCCTGAGGACGTCGTACACTACGTTTGCCGAGACGCGGTCTCCACTCTAGAACTCGTTTACCCCAACGGTTGTCGGTTCTACCATAGTATAAAGAGGGGAAGTAGGTTATCTCCGGCCTAATTCGCGATATAATTGCCTACTGTCTTAGGGTTGTCACTTTAACACATCTCTGTATAACTAATTCAGTGATCATTAGTCAATAAAGTTCAACAATGGTTTGATTTAACAACTGTAAGTACTTACCTACTTAGTTACTATACTTACAATACTGAGAAATCGGCATAACTAAACGTAAACAAAGCAATAGCGGCAAATCAATTGATAGATCAAAAGTACCTACCTAATATATTCTAGTAGGAAATTAGGCCTACCTACCTACTTTCTCTGTGTGATAGAAAACTAATAAAAATAAGTAAGTAGGTATCTCATCATCAAGTAAAAATTATATGCTAAAATAAGTGACTAGCTTGCCTTTCCTGTTCATTAGGTAATCTGAACAGAGATAATTCTGGAATCGATGAATTATTGAGACACCCGAAGACACAGCAATACGTTCTCCTGCGACTGTCAGACATTTTTTATTTATTTAGTGGTGACGCGCGAACCTCGTGCAGTGTTAGCCCCGACTGGCGCACTGAGAAATGGGTCGAGACTTGTTAAAGTGTGCGTGCGTCGACGCATAGATACTATGGCGCACACATACAAGCCGCGCGCGGTGCGTTTGTATGAAGATAACCTACTTCCCCTGTTTATACTATGGTTCTACGACTAATATGGCCAGCCCACTGCCACTTCAGCTTACTAATCCGGTGGGCTATATCAATTACCTTGCTTCTCTGACGGATCACCTCATTTCTGATGCGATCCCTCAGAGACACACCGAGCATAGCCCGCTGAGCGACTTTGAGCTTATGGACTATACGAGCCGTCAGTGTCCACGTTTCGGCTCCGTATGCCATAACGGGTAGACGGGTACTATCTGTAGGCCTTACAGATATTTGTTACGCGCGGAAATCGAACCAAGAAGGAAGCGCAGCAGCCAATTGCTCAATCACTGCGCAACAATGTCGTCATGTTCCAGTAAATATTATTTATCTTTTAAAGTAGGAACACGCAGTCTTTTGTTTTTCTTTTTTTTAAACGAGAGTTTAAAAACACATATTTAAACAGACAGACCTGGAATAACTATCTGTAGGCCATACAAATATTTTTTATTCCCTTTTGCTCATCTATCTATACTTATACTAGCAGCGCCTCGCGGTTTCACCCGCGTAGTTCCCGTTCCCGTGGGAATATGGGGATAAAATATAGCCTATAGCCTTCCTCGATAAATGGGCTATCTAAAACTGAAAGATTTTTTCAAATCGGACCTGTAGTTCCTGAGATTAGCGCGTTCAAACAAACAAACAAACTCTTCAGCTTTATAATATTAGCATAGATTACAAAGAGGAAAGATTTGTGTTTTTGTATGTAACGAATAAACTCAAAAACTACTGAACCGATTTCAAAAATTCTTTCACCATTAGAAAGCTACATTCACCCTGAGTAATATAGGCTATATTTTATTCCCGTTTACCCACGGGAACGGGAACTACGCGGGTGAAACCGCGTGGCGCTGCTAGTACTTACATAAACAGGTTTACTAATACTTGACTGAATTTTGGTCTCAGTGGCCAATCATAACGGAGATTAGCCAAGTACGCAGCAGATATGTGCACAAATGGGTGCGCAAATACAGATTCACTCTTAAAACTGATCACTCAGTAGAGACAGCGTGAATGTTCGGCTCAGTGCTTTCTCTTTTTCTACGTAGGTAGGTGTTAATGACGAGATGTGGAATTTATTCGAAAGAGTCACCGCGGCCCTCAAAGGCAAAGGGCATCAGGAGGAACACGGATGGGTTTTAGTCAGTAAGATTCTGACACTCCCTTCCGCTCCGCCCAGAGCGAAAGAAGTCATTTGATGATTTCCCATCCATAAAAAAAAAACTGTATAAGTAAAGTTCATAGGGATCAATGTTGTTCGTGTTTCAAGCGGCCAGTGTTTTGGGCACTTTTCCCGTTGACAGCGATGTGGACGAATTTTTCGATGCCCTATGAGTCTTTTATCTTTTTTACTCCGCTTGTACATATATATATTCTATATATTATATCTTCTTTAAGATATAATTATTTTGTAAATATATAGTTTTTAATTATTAGTAAAGTTGAATAACTTATGTTTTATATGTAATATGTTTCAGAATATTTTCAAGTTATAAACAATAGCTTACTGCCTACACTACTAATATCTTTAGCCGCAAGTAAAAGCTGAACTAACCTTAAAATGTTCCTCGCGTCCAAAGCTTATTACGTCTGGACACGCCTTTAACCCACATTTTGAACACCACGGCCAGTTAGCCAAGAACTCTTGTCACGAGGCGATTTTAATATTTGCTTTATATTTTCTGGCTTAGGAATAAAATATCAGGGGTCCATTCAAAATGGTCGTGTATTGCGGAATATTTATTTTGGATACTTTGATATAACGTTGACGTATCGGTTACCTATTTAGTTATTTATGTACGTACGTACTTTGTTTTCTGTAGAAATTATTTTAATATGTTTGCCGACTAAGTCGTGTCTGTGACAGGGTTTGTATAAACATGGTAAAATAATTTGAGATTCCAATTTTAAATATGTCAGTTAAATACGTCGTTACAATGTTTGGCAAATAGGTTGACAGTTAATCAATAAGTAAAAACAATAGAGCTTTATTGGCGGAATTATCCTGTTTATCGGTGGTACCCTAATCTCTTCAAAGTTAGAGTGAACAGGCTTCTTCTGGGGGCGGTTACCACTCGGCCACCACTGTTCTAGAGCTCGGAGAGCCAAGAATTCGGAGACATGTGACATTGTCATCCCGTCATTGACAACCCGCACAGGTCCCGCGTGGTGGATTACGACCCATTCCCTCTCCTAGAGAGGAGGCCTGTGTCCCAGCAGTGGGAACTTTTAAAGGTCATTTATATGTGATACTTTAGTTACTGCCTCTACTCTGACCAAAAGGTACCGTGTTACTTAGTTATTGTTACGATGAGGTCTATTCAAACAGGCAGACGCTCCAGATAAAATACGAGAATTCAGTTTGAAGGTTGAGCATAATAGTAAACGTCAGACCTCTCATGCTCCCCTCACAACCCAACATCGCTGCTTTTTCTATGGGTTATCATCAAATGACTTCACCCACTCGGTCAGAGCGGGAGGGAGTCTCATACTCTTACTGACTAAAACCCATCCGCGTTCCATCAAATACCCTTTGCGTTCCAGTTCCACAATCCCTCTTTCGAACAAAATTCACAACACTGGCAGGAAACCAGCACCCCTACTTACCCCTTCATATAGTTCGCTACTATCAAAACGAAACAGGACAACGATACATCAAGACACGCGTGCCACTGACGGATGCGAAAGATTAATAGCTTCGCTTCTAATGGGTGTCGTACCTTTTAAAGGGTTGGGATTATCTTTTGTGGTATAGACACGATATGTTTTGGGTTTAGTGCAAGGGACAAGTTGGAATTGGCAAGGGCGTTCCGGGGTTGTATGTGCCAGTTTTTGTAAAGCTATTGACAAGAAGACACATAAAAAACACATTCCTTTGATATCATTTTAATAATTTGGTCTCAAACTTAGTTTTAACTTCTTTTTGACGCCAGTCTTGCCAAGAAGTACCGTGTTCCCCAGTTTAATGAGTTGTGGAGGTCTGGTAGGCAGCCGCTTCAGGTAAAATACTGTTAATCAGCTCAATCCGGTTTGATTGGGAGCCGACCCCAATAGAGTTGGGAAAAGGCTAGGCAGCTGATGAGTAGAATCTGTCGTTATCAATCAACTACTATCAGTACTTGGATCTCGTACAAATCATCTGATCAATGCAATAGGCCAGATGACTGAGTAATGAGTTGTTTTGGCAACCACATCTTGATGTGAATCTATCTCTGCTTTGAATTTAGTAGCGAAAGTTAGCCGGAATACTATTTGGTAATCAGCTCGATCGAGTTAGACTTAAAGTTCACCCCAATATAGTTAGGAATTGGGAAGTATTCCCGATTAAGCACCAGTTTTAAGAGCATCAATGCTTGCTCCCAAGGTTTTCCTGTTATTTTGTTAGCATTGGCGGTCTTCAAATCGGTGTTCAAACGGAAAAAAACTTCTGAATCAATTTATAAGGTTTAAGTCTATTTACATTTTATCAACAAGAAAAAAAACGCCTTATTAAAAAGTGTTGAAACTCTTAAAATATTATATTAAAACTAATTATTACTCACATAAATAAATAAAAATATCTTAACTAACTTAAATAAAAATAGTCAAAGATGGCGTCGAAAAATTCGCTGGCCACTGGTAGTAATTGTACCCAAAAGGCTGGCAGCTTTACCACGCTGTATGTCTATAATAAGCTTTACCTTTCCTTTGTCCAAGGTAAAGTCCAGCCTCTGAGTTACGCTTAGTGCCAGTTAAACGTCTTGACAAATCTTTAAATAAGTTATCGGTCGGACTAAGTGTATTCCGAACTCAAACTCAAGCTCAAAGCATTAATTTCAATTAAACCCTTTACAGGTAATTTTGAATTATCAAGGTCGGTCAGTCGAAAGAGGTGAAGCTATCTGCACGTTCCAAAGCGTAGATCTCTATGGAGAAGAACGTGCAAGAAACTCCATGGACACTCTTCTAAATCAATAAATTGTTATAAGTGGATAAATTGTTCTTCTTGAAATTATTCCTATATGAGAGAACGATGTAGAAAGTCGTTTATGACACAGACATCCGGTTTACATACTATAGGTACCCGATTGGAAATAACTAGTAACCCGTCCCGGCTTCGCACGGGTGAATATTTATTTATTATAATATAGCCTATGTCACTCATAAAATATCATAAATTCGAGCATATTTTTAAAGACATAGCAGTTAATTGACATGAAATGTTCTATTTACATACATTTTACACAGCTATTACTTCAGTTGAAAATGTTCTTTCATCCCTAAAATACAACTCTCTCTTTAAACGGGATTAGCAAAACAGACACATTCCAAGTAAAAAAACTGGACGTTTTGCTTTGTTTCCTGTGTTCCGAGACGCTTCCAAAAATATTCGTCTTTTTGCCCCTCATTAAAACCCAAATAAGTTGCGGAATTGATTCCTGTGGCCGTCTGATTGCAAGGGTTGAACTTCGTACTGGAATATCTACTTTTAGATATTACGAAAGTTCTACTTTGGGTTTGTAGAGAATAGGCTAGCAAATTCTGCAGCGATGATCTATTATATATACATATACTAGCTGCTGCCCGCGACTTCGTCCCCGTGGAATCCCCGATTTTAAAACATTATTTATCGCTGCTCCGCTCCTATTGGCTTAAGCGTGATAATATATAGCCTAAAGCCTTCCTCGATAAATGGTCTATTCAACCCAAAAATAATTTTTCAATTCGAACCAGTAGTTCCTGAGATTAGCGCGTTCAAACAAACAAACTCTTCAGCTTTATAATATTAGTATAGATATAAGACTTTTATTTGAGATAAATAGGATCCAATTTGTTAATAATATAATATAATCACTTATTAGCACGTTCAAGCAAACAAACTCTTCAGCTTTATATTAGTAGTACAGATTTGACGTTCAAAAAGTGCTGGCTCTCAGCCTAGTTTGAATAAATGACTTTTGATTTTTGTTTTTGATTTCATGACTTAAATATTCGACCACTGTTCCCGAATAGCCTTCTGGCTATGTAATGACTAGCGAATTAGAATTCTGCCCGACAAAGTTACCACATTTTAGTCAAAGTTCACAATTTATGCTAATCTGAAACTTAATTGGTTAACTGGGAAATTCCAATATTTCTGATAGTCCTCCATTGAGAGAGAAGTTAGCCGATTAAGTACCACTATGGTCAAAATAGGTTGGACCTGAAACTTGAACATACAGATATTATTATAATATGCTGTTTTCATTTGAGAATTGTGAATAATTCAATAGTTGTATAATTGGATAGTAAAATAAGCATCAAATAAATATGTTACTCATTACCTTCATTTAAAAAAAATGTTGCCAAACGAAATATTATAATCGATTGAATTTGGCAACATTTTTTTAATCTTTTCTAAGGACTGAATTCGTCCAGCTTTAGTATGTTTTTATGTTGTTACGGAAGTCTTAAAATATATGTCATATAATTTTTTCACATTTTTGTAAAACAATATCTGACTGAGTGCCATGGTGGCCTAGTGGTAACGGCCCCGATTTACGAATTGTAGATCGCGGGTTCAAACCGAGCCGGGCGCATTACTTCGTGCAGTTAATTTCATCACCACTGCTCTCAAAACGGTGAAGGAAAATATCGTGAGGAAACTGGCATGTCCTAGAACCAAAAATTCGAAGACATGTGACATTCACCAACCCGTACTGGGCCCGCGTGGTGGATTACGGCCTATTCCCTCTCCTAGAGAGGAGGCCTGTGTCCCAGCAGTGGGAACATTAAAAAGATTCACCTTGGCCTTGAAATGCAAAGAGCATTTTTAGGAACACATCCATGTTCCTTTTTTAGTCAGTAAGAGTCAGACACTCCCTTCCGCTCCGTCCAGAGGAGAAGAAGTCATTTTTTGAGATGTGAAAGATGATTAATGCGACCTACAATTCGTAAGTCGGGGAAGTTACCACTCGGCCACCACTGCTCTAGAACGTAGAATCCGATCTCAAAAAAAACAGCTTCTTTTTTGAAATTATTGATTTGCCTGCGTCTGACCACAACCTCACCTGATGGAACGCGATGACGTAGGCTGAGATGGAGCATGCTTGCCAAGAAAATTATACCGATTACACAGACTCCGCCAGTAAATTTCATTTCATGCATTTCTAAGTACATTGGTGAGTACTACTGTCATACCGTTCGGCATGGGCACACTCAGCACAATTTTAATTTTCATCATAACAATGATGATGTTTTGTTATTCTTGTTTTTTTTTATTTTGTTGCTGTTGTGTTTCTCGTATCTCTGACTTGAATGTACCCGGCGGTTGGGAGTGTCATGCTCACTCACGTCTCATGGTGGCCTATGTGTTTCATTAATCATTTGGCTCCGTCAGCTGGGCTTGGGCGTCATCTCTCAACTGCCACAATTTATTTTAATTATTTGGACACTTACTCCGGACACTTTTATCGTGCACGTTCTCATATCACTGCATAGTATAAATCAAAGTCGCTTCCTCTGTCTGTCCCTATGTATGCTTAGATCTTTAAAACTACGCAGAGAATTTTGATGCGGTTTTTTAATAGATATAGTGATTCAAGAGGAAGATTTATATATATAATACGTGCATAATATAGTAGAGATTTAGTATCAGCATTGTGTGTAGCGTTCTAGTTTTGGTGGTGGGTGCTGATGAGGTGCTGGTACGTTGGTGCCGATGAAGGTGGAAAATAAAACGTCGGATAAGTTATTCTTCACGTCTGTATTGGACCAGTGTCGCAGATGCAAGGGGAAAGGAGTGTTGCCACAGTTTTACATTTTAATGTTGGTGTTGCAATGTTATGAATTAAAATATCCAACATGCTGCGGCCTCACAGAAATAGCAATGAACTTAATTATGACAAGTTACATACAATTATTTCAATTAGACGATTCTATAAACTTACAAGTTTACATTTGCCTTTTTATACTGTATAAAAACTAGATTCAATGGTTTTATAAACATAATTATGACTTATAATTTAACAATTAGAAAAATATCTAAGAACTATCATCGTATTCTATGGGTAATAGACAGATTTTATTGATTGCCCGGGAATGCGTTTTTCCGTTTGGGGTGGTAACCTCCACTGCCCTAACTTGGCCATCTTGTCCCGGAAACAATTTTACAATTCGTGCCATGGGCCAGTACATTGGAGGTGTGTTATCCTCTTTTAAAATGACTAAGTCGCCTATTTTAACATTACATACATTATCACGCCACTTAGGTCTATTTTGTAACAAATTTAAATAATATTGATACCACAATTTCCAAAAGGACTGTTTTAGAGAATTACACAGTTGCCAAAACTTAAGCCTATTTTGTGGAATGTTACAGACATTACTTTCAGGATACATTGACATTGCACTTCCTATAATAAAGTGACCAGGTGTTAGATAACAATAATCATCAGTGTTAGAAGATAAAGGTATGAGTGGTCGAGAATTAAGCACTGCCTCAATTTCAATTAATACTGTGTTAAGTTGTTCATAGGTTAAAACAGTTTTTTGCAGTACTCTTTTTAAGTGAAACTTTGTGCTCTTTACTGCTGCTTCCCAGAGACCCCCAAATGTAGGCGAGTAACATGGTATAAAGTGAAATTTTATCCCACGCTCGGCGGTAAATCTTTGAACTTGCATTTGATGATTCTGAGAAGTTTGCAGTTTGTAGAGCTCAACTAATTGACTCCTAGCACATTTAAATGTGCTTGCATTGTCGCAGTGAATTTCGGTGGGCAAACCTCGTCTAGAGATAAATCTCCTCAAGCACGCAAGAAAAGTTTCCGTGGTCAAGTCTGATGCAAGTTCTAAATGAACGGCTTTTGTAGTGAAACATACGAATACACAGATATATCCTTTACCTTTTAATGATCGTCTTACGCGGGATAGTTTTACATCAATTGGCCCAGCAAAATCCACTCCGACCTTCTCAAATGGACGGCTGGTAGCCGTTACACGTGCAGCCGGCAAGGAGCCCATGAGCTGCTTGGCCGCTGAGGCCTTTTGTCTAAAACACACAATACATTTGTGAGTTATTTTCTTAACTTCTAATAATCCATGAACAATCCAAAACCTTTGGTTTAGATGCGATAATAAAAGCTTAGGCCCTGCATGCAGCAGCCTTTCGTGTTCGCGCCTTATAAGCAAGCTAGTAATTAAAGAGCCTTTGGGCAGTATGACAGGATGCCTTTGTGAATAAGCAATATTTGCATGATGTAGTCTACCCCCAACGCGTAATAGACCTTGGTTGTCGAGAAAGGGATGCAAGCCTGATAGATTTCCTTTCAATTTGTTATTATTGCTTATAGCTTTGATTTCAGATTTAAAATATATATTTTGTTCATGTTTAATTATTGACATTAATGCATGATCTAACTCAGAACTTTGCAAAAAGTTTGTGTTTATTTTCGTTTTATTTTTATTGATATTGTTTAAAAATCGCAATATGTATGCTAATAGCCTTACTATTTTACTTAAATTGGAGTAATTATACAAGCATTTGAACACATAATCAAGTGGATTTGGACTTTGGCATACCAAGTAACTGGAAGGGTCTGAGCAGGGTTCCATTGAGAGAGAGTCAGTGGCAGAGCTGTAAGCAGGAAAGACATACTCACTGTTTTGCAGAAACTTTGGACCATTCCACCAAATATCACAGCTACTCAGCTCGTTCGGGTTAACACCTCGGCTAATGAGATCAGCAGGGTTGTCTTTTGTATTGACATAATGCCAACTACATCCAGCTGTGTTTTGACGAATTACACTTACTCTGTTTGATATGTAAGCTTGAATATTTGTAAGCTCAGAATTTAACCATGCAAGGACAATTTGTGAGTCACTGAATAAACAAACATGCCTTATGTTAATTTTAATCCTGAGTGTATTATGAGTCTTCAAAATTAATTTCGATAGCAATAGTGCAGCATTCAATTCAAGCCTTGGCACGGTCATGCCTTTCTTTTGGATAGGGTTGATTCGCGATTTGGAACAGAGTAGATGCAGCTTTGTTGTACCTGATTGATTTGTGAGTCGCAGGTACACACAGCATCCGTAGGCTGTCTTGCTTGATGCATCTGCAAAGCCGATTAAATCTGCCGAGTCTGCTTCTGAAATTCTAATGTTCCTATCTAATAGGATTGGCTGCATTGCAGCTAAATTATTGGTAAATTGAAACCATTCTTGCTGAACATTTGCAGGTGGACTGTCATTCCAACCTGTGTTCAGTAGCCATAATTTTTGCATTATAGCCTTTGCTTTGACTATAATTGGGCTCACAAATCCCATTGGGTCATAGAATCTACCTATATAACTAAGTATGCTCCTTTTTGTAACCTTATTCTTATTGAATGATTCTGGAGTAGAGATTACAAAGTGATCTTCCTTTACATTTATTTGAAGTCCTAAGGCTTTCATGTTATAATTGTCCTTTTGTAACTCTAGACTATCAAAGTGTCTTTCGTTTAACACGTTCGAGGACGCTACCACTTGAGACTGTGTACCAAAATGACACAGTAAATGTCCATACAAATTATACGACGTATGAGTACGTAGCCTCCCATGAAAATATATTGTTTTAAAGACATCATGACACAACCGTTTTATCACGTTATCGTATAAATACGTTATGTCATTAAAACATCAATTTCACAGAGTAAAATTATTAATTCATAATAAAATAGTATACTGTCTGGCTAAGGAATAATACATAAATCAAATAAACTAAATACTTACGATGTTTTGTCGTGGCAAATATTACGATACGCCACGAAATGTTTAGCGAACGCGAGCGCAACCCGCAGTGACGCAGCCGCACTGAATGTAGGAGCGCGGTAGGCGCGCGCGACGCATTTACACGTTGTGCGTGTGTGAGTACCGTTCCCGCCCACTGTCAACGGCACTTATTTGAAATAGTTTAAAACTTACTCTACGTGACAGTAAAGCTTCGGGTATTTTAAATGTTGTGACACAAGATACATTCAATAGGATTTTAACTTGAACGTTCATCGGATATGTACGTTCTGTCGTAAAGTAAAAAAAATATTTGGACGTCATTGTACGTTGTGCCATATCAAAATTTCGAACGATGACGTATAATCTCGTTCTGTCCTCGAACGTGTTAATGGTATATTGTTCAACACATTTTCATCATTTGATGACCATTTGTGAGTTTGAAAACTACCCAACTTAAGCAAATCGCAAAGTTGATCCCTGGCAGCAATAGTAGTTTCTAAATTATTATTACTATAGATAATATCATCAACATATAGATTATTTTTGATAATTGATGATGCTAGTGGATATGATTTTTCATATCTATTTGCTAGCTCATCTAAGCAGCGAGTGGCTAAATAACTTGAACTTTTTAGGCCATAGGTAACGGTATCTAACCTAATACACTTGACTGGTTCATCAGGATTATCCCTCCACAAAATATTTTGAAGGGAAGTATACTGAGGATCTACATTAATGTTTCTGAACATACGCTTGATATCTGCAGTAAATGTATATCTACCTAAGCGAAATAATAGAATAATATCAAATAAATCTTTTTGAACCACAGGCCCATTGAGTAGCAAATCATTTAAAGAAACCTTCTTGTTTGTTTTCATTGAACCATCAAAGACTGTTCGAAGCTTTGTGGTTTTACTATTGTTATTAATAACTGCATGATGTGGTAGAAAATACACTGCATGCTTATTTAAATCATACAATTCTATATCAACATAATGACCATGACCAAGTGATAGATATTCATGAATGAAATTTTTATATTGCATGAATAAATCAGGATCAGTATGCAATCTTTTTTCTAAATTTAAAAACCTTTTTAATGCTAAATGAAATGACTCACCAAGAGTATCGTTTACATTTGATAAGGGTAATTTTAAAGGTAGAGGAACCTCAAACTGATTATTACTTAATTTAACTGAACTTTGAAAAATACATTCACAAAGCTCTTGTTCTGATGTTTGCTCAGAAAATATTTCTGGAACCTTTTCATTCGTCCAAAACTGAGAAAGTGTCTCATTGAGACTTAATTCACACTTTAATACTACTCTATTACATGTTTGTTGAGATACCTTGGGTGGCAGATTTCCTCCTACAATGTGGCCGAAGTATGTGTCAAAGATATGTAGTTGTGCGTTACCAGGCTGCTGCAGTGGTTGAGCAGCATTCTGGGGCAGAGTTGCTGATGTCTGCCCGCTGTGTAATGGCAGGTTGATTCTTTTGCACTGCTTGTCCGGTAACAGAGTCTGGAAAAACACATCAGCTCCTAATAACATATGTATTTCACTGGGCACATTGAATTGGTCATCTGCCAATATAATGTTGGGTGGTATTATGACACTAGATACATCAAATCTGTTCTGAGGTAATTTGCATGTTACCTCTTTTACCACATGACAAGTTACCATTGTCTTAAATGGTGATTTTAATGAATGAATTTCAATGGGAATGCTATATTTTACATTACTTTTTTCATTAGTGATTCCAACAATACAAGTATTACCTTTCAAGGGCGTTAAACCTAATAGCTGAACAACTTTTGCAGTAATAAAAGAAACCTGAGATCCACTGTCCAGTAACGCCTTGATAATGTATTCGGTGCCATCTCTTGCTACAACTTTGATTCTAGCTGTAGGTAGAAGCACATTATTATTAACATTATTTGATAAGGCAACAGCTGGTGTGGTTTCACCTGAATTGCAGTGAAGTAGAGTGTTATGAGACTTCTTGCACTCTAAGCACCGGAAGTGAAACTTACATTTGCCACCATGCATACCTAAACAAATTACACAAAGTTTTTGTTCTTTGACAAACATCAGTCTATCATTTACTGGCAATAGCTGAAACTTTTTACATTTAAATAATTTATGTTCATTTAACTTACAGAAGATGCATGTTGCTCCTGCAGTAGCTACAGCTGTTACTTTGGTTGACTGCTGCTGCAAGCGAAGACCCTGTCCGGCATTTTCCAGTGCCAGAGCTCGTTTCTCAATATATTGCAGGAAATCTTCGAGATTAGCTTGTAAACCAGGATCACGGTCTAGTTGATAAGCTCGTGCAGTAATTCCATCTAATTTACGGGAAAGAACACATAACAGAATTGCATCCCAGTATATGACATTTGAGTCAAGGTTTTTAATTGCAGCTAATTGTTGCCTGATTAATGACACAAAGTCCCTCAAACTACTAGCTGTTGACTTAACAATGCTACTTAAATCTAAAATTTTGCATATGTGATCATTTATGATCTTATATTTATTATTGTAGCGATCTCCCAACAGTTTGCGCGCTTCAATATAGCTTTCTGGGGTTAAACTTAAATTTTTTATCAAATCGTATGGTTCGCCTTTCAAAAACGATCTCAAATAATAAAACTTTTGAATATGGTCAAGACTACTGTCATTATGAATCAATGAATCGAACAAATTAATAAAAGGTACATACTCTGTGAAGGTACCATCAAATGTTTTAATGGAAATAGGTGGTAACTTTGTTTTAAGTGTGGTTATATGAGGATGCGTGAATGAGTCAGAGGGGCTTGGATTTTCATGAGACTTAATTTGCTCGCTCAATAATGCCAAGATGCTATAATAATTATTTTCCATTAGCTCGACATTTTCTTTGTCAGTACTATCGAGATAAAGAATATCTTTGCATAGCGACTCATAATCGCGAAAGGCAGTTATGAGTCGATCACGTTTGGTGATCAGCTCACTACAACTTATTTTACTTAAATCAGAAACTTCAACGAAATTAAGCAATCTCGTGATCGTACCTTTAACATAGCCACGTGAGGCGATTTTACGTTTTAATTCGTCCTCCATTTCTAATTATTACCGCACTTGTATAATATCACTACTTATTACTAAAACTGTATCACAAATAATCACAAAGTTTTTTATTTCAATTCGATGCGCGTGGACTGATTCCGAAGGAGTCGATCGAATGCCGCAAAATGGTGGCCCAAAAATTTGCTCCAACGATTCTTGGCGTCACTTGCTGTCCCTCTCGCGCTCGTACGAAATTCTTTTTCTGTTGCGTACGGCGTGCGTGGATCGCGCTTTCCAGGCGCGTATAAACGTTGGATTATTGCGTTGCGATGCGTGCCGTCTCGCTTCTTCTTGCGGAATACCTTTAGTGCTGACAGCTGTACTCTTCACACCTGCAGAGGTGACTCCGGCGACGGCGGCGAAGGCGATCGATGATATTGATGAATTATGATTGTTGCTGGGCTTTTCCTCTTGTAGGTAACTGCTCGAGTTGTCGTATCGATATAGTTTTTGCGATTGGGTTGCGACAATCAAGCCAAGAGCAATGCAGAGCCCGCCGGCGCGTTGCCAACCAAAATGGCTGCGTCACGGCCGAGAAGAAAAAACTTTTCAAACCTCTAGTCCGCTTCTTCAGCGGCACCGCTGTTCTCCGCGAAGGACCAATGTGTAGCGTTCTAGTTTTGGTGGTGGGTGCTGATGAGGTGCTGGTACGTTGGTGCCGATGAAGGTGGAAAATAAAACGTCGGATAAGTTATTCTTCACGTCTGTATTGGACCAGTGTCGCAGATGCAAGGGGAAAGGAGTGTTGCCACAGTTTTACATTTTAATGTTGGTGTTGCAATGTTATGAATTAAAATATCCAACACATTGCACCCGTGCAAAGCCGGGGCGGGTTGCTAGTATATTAATAATTTAAAAAATAACAATACCTATATCTGCAATTTTGTAACAAATTATTGGTTTAAAAAAGTGTCCGTGGAGATTGTTGCACGTTCTTCACGTGCAACAATCTCCACGGACACTCTCATTCACTGAAATCTTCACTTTGGAACGTGCAAACAGCTACATTTCTTTAATTGACCGACCTTGACAATTCAAAAGTCTGTAAATGGTTTAATGAAAATGAATACTTTGAGTTTGACTCAGAAACTTAGTACCTACCACTGAAATTAAGTACGAAAGTGGAAGTTAGTGAATATTCTTAATAGCAATAAATATTGGAGCAATGAAAATGCAGGGCGATATTCAGGCAGGCGCAAACGAAGGCTGTCTTCTGGATAGTTAGTTTTGAAGTTGTGGTGCAAGGTGGAAGATGAAGCGATATTCTTAATTTAACCTGATCGTAGAAGGTAAAACTTGGATGACAGTCGAACATCGAGTAAAATAAAATTGATTGAGTCAGGCGTTACTTTGCGGAAATCCATTTTAACTTTGAAAATGAAAACAAAATATCTAGTTCTAATTTCCGCGAATATTAGTGGGTTGCAGGTATGCACCTCCCTCCCGCCCGCTATATTATGCACATGAAAGATTACTAGGCAAATGCAAGGATTTTAAGCACATGCAGGAAGGCAATGCAAAACCCAACACCATTACCGACACGTGTTTCGCCTCTCCACGAGGCATCCTCAAGGGACGTGTTGACTCGCTGACCGTTGAGTTGCGACTGAGCATTTAGTACAAGGCACCCCCCTTTTATACACTGCCACCGTTGGTTATTTGTGTACAACTACCCACAAACATTCGCAGTAAAGGGGAAGAAACCAAATTCGTCTGGTCATTCAACAGTGCAAAATTATTGTTATTACTATGTTTAAAAATCTCTAATTGTTCCAAAACACACAGCCGGAAACCCTTATCACAAATATGTAGTATATTAAAACTATTGTTGTCGCGCAAAGAATGGCCGGTATCAATTAAATGTTTCGCGAAATTCGATTTGTCCGAATGGCCATTTCTATACGCGGCAACATGTTCCCCATACCTTATGTCAAAGTTTCGGCCCGTCTGACCCACATACACCCCGTTGCATTCATCACAGACCAGCTTATACACCCCAGACTTTTTACTATTTTCTAAAATATCTTTTCCGTTACAAATACGGCGTATATTCCGGTCCGTTCTGAACGCTACATATACGTTGTTTTTTCTAAGTAAATTACTAATTCTATCTGAAATGGGGCCCATATAGGTCAGACTGGTCACATATCTATTAATATTAGTACGCGGACATGCATATAATAGTGAACGAACCCTTTCTAGCTACTACTACTACTAGTATTTGCATGAAACAAAATTATTTCAGATTTAATAACCAATATTATATTCAAAAGGAAGGGTTGGCTATGGGGTCGCCTTTAAGTCCACTAATGGCGGAGGTTTTTATGGATAACTTTGAATGTAAACATATAGTGAACGAACCTAATATTCTGTTTTATTATAGATATGTAGATGACATAATTATCTGCTGGAATGGTACCGTTCGACAAATAGACCTTTTTGTTAAAAAACTAAATAAAACTCACCCAAAAATTAAATTTAAATTAGAATTAGAGTCCCAAAACTCCCTTAACTTTTTGGATTTGACTATCACAAAACACAATAGTGACTTAGATTTCCAAATTTATCGAAAGCCGACACACACTGACACGACAATACCAGCCTCTTCTTGTCACCCTCTTCAACATAAATTAGCCGCCTTCCGCAGCTATATTCATAGATTATTTGCCCTCCCCCTTTCAGCAGAAAATTATGTAAAAGAACTTAATATTATTTACCAGATCGCAATTTCTAACGGTTACTCAAAGTCAATGGTAGACAGTTTAATTAGTAAAAAGCAGAAAGAAAGGGTTCGTTCACTATTATATGCATGTCCGCGTACTAATATTAATAGATATGTGACCAGTCTGACCTATATGGGCCCCATTTCAGATAGAATTAGTAATTTACTTAGAAAAAACAACGTATATGTAGCGTTCAGAACGGACCGGAATATACGCCGTATTTGTAACGGAAAAGATATTTTAGAAAATAGTAAAAAGTCTGGGGTGTATAAGCTGGTCTGTGATGAATGCAACGGGGTGTATGTGGGTCAGACGGGCCGAAACTTTGACATAAGGTATGGGGAACATGTTGCCGCGTATAGAAATGGCCATTCGGACAAATCGAATTTCGCGAAACATTTAATTGATACCGGCCATTCTTTGCGCGACAACAATAGTTTTAATATACTACATATTTGTGATAAGGGTTTCCGGCTGTGTGTTTTGGAACAATTAGAGATTTTTAAACATAGTAATAACAATAATTTTGCACTGTTGAATGACCAGACGAATTTGGTTTCTTCCCCTTTACTGCGAATGTTTGTGGGTAGTTGTACACAAATAACCAACGGTGGCAGTGTATAAAAGGGGGGTGCCTTGTACTAAATGCTCAGTGCCCTGGCTGGGGGCCTTAAATTCATTTGAGGCCACCACAGGATTGTCCGGTTGAGCAGTAACCAGCCTTAGTGTGCTGAACTGCGAGTGGTCCATTCCAAAAAAAAAAAAAAAAAAAAAAACTAAATGCTCAGTCGCAACTCAACGGTCAGCGAGTCAACACGTCCCCTGAGGATGCCTCGTGGAGAGGCGAAACACGTGTCGGTAATGGTGTTGGGTTTTGCATTGCCTTCCTGCATGTGCTTAAAATCCTTGCATTTGCCTAGTAATCTTGCATGTGCATAATATAGCGGGCGGGAGGGAGGTGCATACCTGCAACCCACTAATATTCGCGGAAATTAGAACTAGATATTTTGTTTTCATTTTCAAAGTTATCGAGTAAAATGTTTGTATATTACTAACAATCAGCCAGAATTATTGTTCTGTTGTATATGAAAGGAATATTTTCGTACAAATAAGTGCATGTACTAATCAACGCCCAATTACAAAGTCTCTGGTGTACGTCTGTCTATTGGCGGCCTGATTCTCATGTACCTTAATAACTAGACATTTGACATTTTCACAAGGTCTGTAGCCATTTTTGGGTTTTTAACTGACTTTCAAAAAAAGAGGAGGTTCTCAAGTCAACTGTACTGTTGTGTGTGTGTTACGTCCTAACTTTTTACTGGGTGACCTATCGATTTTGATGATTAGTTTTATATTTGAAAGCTGGTGGTTTTCATGTAGTCCCAATTAAATAATGTGTGTTTTCGACAACATTACATATCATCAATGTAGTCGAAGCCACGCATTTTGAGGGATAACTTAAACACTAGTCGTCAGATCTCACTCAAATTTAAATCCACATGAAACGCACCAATTTTCAAATACAAAAATTATCATCAAAATCGGTACACCCAGTAAAAAGTTACGAGGTAAACTACTACATGACTGTCATGTAAAACAAAGCATATTTTCCACATTCATAAGTCAAAATACTCTTTTAGGGTTCTGTATGTCCGAAAAAAAAAATCTTTATAGGATCACTCTTGTGTCCGTTTGTCTGTCCGTCACAGTCAATTATCTCAATACTCAATACCGAATCCGAATCCACTAGAATCTCCGAATCTACTAGACCGATTCAGTTGAAATTTGGTACACAAATAAATTTCTGTGACCCGAACGCAGAGGCGTAACGTGAATAGATGACATCAGCTGTATATGGGAGGTCAATTTTGGGGACAAATTTAAAAAAAAAAATTGAAACTGCATCGTGTTACATATCAAACGGAAGGCCTTATTGTGTAGATCTTAAATGTATTTTTTGTTATTTTAAAATAAATTGTTTCCAATTTTACGAAAATTGACCATTAAAATATACCACTATATTTAAGTCAATACCCCGCTACATCTCATCGCTTGTACCAAACCCCACTTCAACTGTTCCTAGCCCTTAGTTGTTTTTTAATTATACAAGTTGCTTCAGTTGGCTGCACACTTTTAAACTGCAGACTTTAGGAAGTTGAATGTTCAGAGTATCATAACTCCAGACTGGAATTTGTTTTTTAATTAAGTCTTGTTTTTAGTTTTAATGTTCTTCGTGTTATACCTGGGATGTTTGCGGATATTTGTTGATGAAATAACTGTGTCACGCAAAGAAGGGTTTTTATCAGCATATTGCGCCTCCGGTACAACACTGTCACTTTTGTAATATTTTATTTGTTTGGGACAAAAACAGTTATACATTACAGCATTGACAAAAGGTAGTTTCAGTACAGTTGAAAAAACGTATATACCACACTATTGGCCAGGAAGTGATATCGGAGTATGATAATGATAACGAACGCATGTTAAATCAGAAAAAAGTAAATTAGAAGAAAAACTCTATACCACTATATCGACGAATCGAAGGAAGCGGATTACAATAGCACCCGTCTTATGGGCAACTTGCAAGATGAAAAAGATTAGAGAGACGAAGAAGATTTTATAAAATGAAGTAAATTTATGTATAACATGAGTGACCTGAAGTACTTCTACACTTGCTGCAATAATGTCACTGATATAGTGCTTTTAGTTTAAACGTGAGGGATTAAGTGTCGTTACTTTTTGTATAAGCAGCAAACAAATCTCTAAATGCTTCTCTTGTAACAGTGCGTTTTTGTAAATGTGACAGTGTTAATTATACCGGAGTTGCTATCGATAATTTACTATCGGCAAAATTTACAAAGATACATATTGTTACTTTAGTTCAAGCCTTCGCATACTCTTCTTCGCTTTTCTTACACACTACATTTTGTTTTCAGTACACCTTTCGCTGTTCTGCTGGAAGACCAAGAGAAGAAGAAGTTACGGTTTGCATAAGATTTAAAGATTTGATGTTTTTGTTACGATTTGTCTACATTACATCATGCACGTGTATATACATTGTAGCTATCAAAATTAAATATGGCGGAAACCGGATGCTGTATCTTAGTTCAATTAAACATTTGATTCTACCAGCACCAGACTGCATAATTATATCTTATTTTTAACATCTTAGTCATTTATTGTGCGTCGCGGCTAATCGCAAACGCGCGCCGATGGTGCGACAACAGTCAGAGTATGAAAATGTATGTAATGCACTGCTTCCGAAATCTGCGACAGACGCTTGCGGCTGAAGTCTGTGCGACGTCATACATTTTTAACTCTTTTTTTTTGGATGGGAAATCATCAAATGACTTCTCTCGCTCTGGGCAGAGCGGAAGGGAGTGTCAGACTCTTACTGACTAAAACCCACCCGTGTTCTTACTTGTGCCCTTTGCGTTCCAGGGCCGCGGTTACTCTTTCGAACAAATTCCGCAACTCTAGCAGGCACACTTTGAGGCGCGCGTGGAACACGACGCGCCGTCGACTCGGGCCTGGTTGCTATCGGACGGCGAGCCACCCATAGCTCGCCATCCGCAGGCCCGCGCCTACGGTGGCCGGGAATCGCCCTGCGTTTCCCGACGCCCGGGGCGTCTTCTTCTGTTGCGGTGGCTGGAGCGAGAGGTTTCCCTCTCTCGCACGCGTTCCGCCTCCTCCTTGTCAAAATACTGTCGTAAGTCGTTCGATGCATGCGATTAAGCATAAGCATAATCAGCCTTTTACCTTTCCCACTGCTGATACACAGGCCTCCTCTCTAGGAGAGGCCTTCACCTTTTTTAGGTGCGGTGAAATACTTTTAGTTATATGTCTATAACTTGGTACAATAATAGTGGGGTTTCCTGGATATAAAAATAATAATTCTATGAAATCGTATTAGATCCTCTGATTGCTTATGTCGTCACTTCTACGTAAAGAAGTGTACAAAGGCGTGGTTTTATGCGTAATTTCCACACAGAACCTTCATTTATTTTGTTTGCATGACAAAATAAATAACAATTTCAGGATTGACCTCTCTATTCCATACATCAAATTAATACAAACATTTAAACCACAATATATCAACTTCCAGCCTAAAAATCCACACATTGTAGTAAAACCCATCAATGTTTACGTCCGGCCCTGTCAGTGTAATGTTTTGGAAATGTTCGCGCTTTAGTGTCGGTCGTAAACGGAATCTGATGCGTTTCTACACACGTGTGTTTGGCGAATATGTTTTGAGATAAATCTACAACAGTATTAGTGGCTTTTAGTCAAAGAGATTTTCAGAGTAAGTGCCTACTATATATACCTACCTAAACATGATCATATGCCAGCCTATTCATTCAATCTGAATACCAGTATTTTCGTGGAGGAGCTGCCTATCCGACTTCCACAACCAAATTTCTGAAAAACACGAAAGATTGATAAAACTGAGAATGGAATAAATTCCATGCAAAGTCGTATTGGATATATGACGCTGAGATGGATAGGATAAGTCAAGAAGATTAAAAAATGTTCATTTATTATATTTAGTATTATTTGCACGTGTTTCAATTGACCCCAGGGCAGTGTTTCAACCGAGCCTGCCATTGGGTCGGTTGATAGAATCTTTTTTTTATTTGATTTTACGCATAAAATACAATACAGGATCCCAAATAACAATGTCCATTAGTAGACAGATGATATGGTCTTTTATTTAATATATTTCCACCATCGCTCGCTTAACAAATCCCGATGCAATGGACGATAAACGCTAAAATGTTTCAACCGTACCCAGTCTATCTTACAGCTAGATAAAGTAAGCAAACCAACCACCAGATTTCAAAGTGATGTTTTCAATAAAAATCTACAAGAAACCATTCTCTTTAAAACTACAAAGTTGGCAGTACTCTTGAATCATAACATTCCGTCTTGTCATCAGAAATGGTTCGGAAATAGCTCCACTTTATATTGGTCGTAAATGAAATCCAATGCGTGTATCAGTTTTATTACGATCGTCCGCGATGTTTGCAGTGATTCGCCAAGGTCTTAAACTATAATTCAATATATTCTTTCTTTTCTTTTTTTAAAAACGTTGTCCCACACTAGGGTTTACTCCTGTATCGTGGGTGCTTTCACAAACATATAAACTCACATACACATGACACAAACCCGGAACAATTATCTGTAGGCCATACAAACGTTTGTTCCGTGCGGGGATCGAACCTGTGACACACAGCGCAGCAGCCGATCGCTCGACCACTGCGCCAACCGTGTCGTCAAAATAGGTATATTATAGGGAAGTTGAGAAGCTTGTGGCTAAATAAGGTTAAGCAAGGTGGATGGGTGATCTCATCGTACCAATACTCGTCTGTGCCTCAAAAAGTACGTTAAGCCGTTGGTCTCGGCTGACATTCGTAAATCTTTGGCAGTCGTTAGGGGTTGGCAGAACTCGGGGGTTGTTACTCGTTAGGGGTTGTTATTATTTTGCGACGAGCTTCTAAATAGTATACGATACATGTCTCCATAATAACTCGTCTCGTGAATATATGTCGTGAGAATAGCTCGTGGCTAAAGAAGAATAACAGCTGTGCAGGTCGATCTTCAAGGTTAAGTAACGCTTGCCAAGGTTGGTCTGTGGATGGGTGACCATCCTAACATACCGAGTTTCCTCCGTGCCTCGGAAAGCGCGTTAAGCCGTTGGTACCGGCTGTCATTTGTAGATCCTTGGCAGTCGTATAAGGCAGAAATCTGACACCAGTCTTGCCAAGAAGTACTGGGTGGTAAAGGTCAGATAGGCAGGCGCACCGCGTAAAATACAAGTATTCAGCTGAACCACATTTGACTGGAAGCCGACCACAATATACTTGGAAAAAGCATCATGTATACACATGATACTGTTCTGTGAGATTGCCAAGATCTGGTTCATGACAATGATCATGGTTTTAATGTCATGATTCAAGATTGTTTTGATGGCTGATGTCTTCACAGCCAAAGGAAGACAGTTTGCATTTTAAATCTTCATGTCAACATTATCATTATCTTCCTGCCCTTATCTCACGTTACTTGGAGTCGGCGCAACACGTTTTGTTTTTCTATTCTGTCCTGTCAGCCGTCACGCTATCACTAACTCCCTTTTCTTTCATATCAATCCTCACACAATCCATCCATCACCATTCCAGCCGAAATACGTCCACTGCTGAACAAAGACCTCCATCATTTTTCGCCACACCGACCAGATCTGGATTTCTCGCACCCAGCGGATTCTCGCCGCCTTAACCGTGAGAGGTCTTTCAATATCCATCAACTAACTGTAACTCCAGATCCTTTCAAGCCCATCCACTGTCTGTTCTGCGAGCAATGTGCCCTACAAATTTCCACGCAAGTTTGGCAGTTCTTCGGGCTTCATTTAAGAATCGATCGTGGAAGGAAACCCCGAGCATAGCTGTTACTTATCTACTATTACTAGTATTTTAGTGCGGCTGCGCTCCCATGGCCCGACATAAAACATGCAGTTTTGGGATTAAAAACATGCCTAGACATGTTTTAATACAAATTAAAGCTTCCGGTGGTGGCCGATTGGTAACGGCCCCGACTTACGGACAAACCCAGCCAAGCGCATTACTTTGAGTAGTTAATTTCTTTACCACTGCTCTCAAAAGCATCGTGAAGTGGAACAAAACATCGTGAGAAAACCGGCATGTCCTAGAACCAAAAATTCGAAGACATGTGACATTCACCAACCCGCACATGGCCCGCGTGGTGGATTACGGCCCATTCCCTCTTGTAAAGAGGAGGCTTGTGTCCCAGCAGTGGGAATATTAAAGACTGATTATGCTTATGCTATTCTAAAGCTTCCAAACATCCAAACTATTATTACCTCTTGATGATATTAGTTTAGACAAAGTTTTGTCGGATTATTGCCAAGGTTTGGTTCGTGTCAAGGAACTCTCAATTGTCATGGCCGATGATGATGATTGATGCGTTGCCAACCAGACAAAACTATATTTAAAACCTTTAGTTATGATGTTATTAACAGTTCTGTGATTGGTGGACCAGTATAGAAAAGCCACCGATGATAAAAATATATACATTTGTAAATCATTATGTTCCTAGAAAACTATTGTAAAGATGGTGCAGTACTGAGAAGATTTTGTGGAACTCCCAACTAACTGAACGAGTAGCTTAAAATAGGTACTTCTAAAAGTGAGCCAAGCATTTTGTCTGTATCATAAACTAATGCTCCGTGTATTTATATCTCCCTATTTGTAACAGAAAGAATATTATGTTATCTTAAAGCCGTTATATACACTAGGCAACATTTGACGCGCGACATGATGCACAACATTTTGCTCATTATGTTGAACGGCAATTTTAGTAAAATTGACAATTTCGCGCACCTGCTGGCAACGTCGCGCGTTGTTGTGCACGTTGCTCAACATGTTGCGCGTCAAATGTTACCTCGTGAACATGAGGCTTTATCTTCTCAATATCTTTAAAGTTTCCATCTAGAACTTTTCAATGATTAGCAGTTCATTCATTTGTTTCATCCGCGTGGATCTTGTAAGTCTATTTCTAACATGCAATGGATGAGTCGATATTCGATATGATTGGATTTTGTTTGACCTAGAAAGTTTAACAAACTTGTATCAGGTAATTTATCTGTTTTTTTTTTTTTTGAGTGAGAATCAAGTCTTTGTAAAGCCTGTACTGGCATTCTTGAATAAATTTGAAAATGAAAATAATATATTTAGTTCTAATTTCCCCGAATATTTATGGGTTGCAGGTATGCACCTCCCTCCCGCCCGCTATATTATGCACATGCAAGATTACAAGGCAAATGCAAGGATTTTATGCACATGCAGGAAGGCAAAGCAAAACCCAACACCAATACCGACACGTGTTTATCGTGTTTTTGTGTCCTGCATGTGCATAAAATCCTTGCATTTGCATTGTAATATTGCATGTGCATAATATAGCGGGCGGGAGGGAGGTGCATACCTGCAACCCTTAAATATTCGCGGAAATTAAAACTAAATATATTATTTACATTTTCAAATTTAAAATGGATTTCCGCAAAGTAACGCCTGACTCAATCAATTCTTGAATAAATCGTGAAAATAAATTGGATTACCTTTGACATAATACATGATGATACAGATACATGACAATGGCAGAACAGTTGACACCGTCGGAGTTTCCAAACAAGAACGAAAAAAAAAAAACAAATGACAGTTAATTTGAACCATCACTTACTTGAAAACAAAATCACTATTATCACAACAATCACATCCATTCGAAAATCTGACACTATTCAGCCGCATATCATTGGGATGAGCACTGATCACTGAGTTCTAAACTGAACGCCTTGACCGATCGCGCGCGTGTTGCCAACTGGGCGAGGTCGCGGTTATGACCGACTTCTGTGAAATTGTATACTTTAACACTTGTAGTTTTCCATCTTAATTAGAATGGGTGAAGAGTTATTTGACAAGCCGCGTGATTTGAATGTTTATGGACACTGGACAGTTGTGTTATGTTAACGCAGATGCTTTCTGAAAAAGTTGGGAGACATCTTTATTATATGTTTTACTATTGACAGGCACGCGTTTGACCACTATCTCACCTGAAGGTAAGCGATGATGTGGTGGTGTGGTGGTGGTGGTGTGGTGGTGGTGGTGTGGTGGTGGATGGTGTGTCTAAAAGTAACCTATTCACTATAGTTGGTCGCTGTGTTGAACGCAAGACAGTGTCTTATTTAATTTTTATCATGGTTCTTTCTCTATAAGTTAGCTTATGACAAGTTATATGAATTGATGTAATATTGTCTTTTTTTATGACTACGTAGGTCAATCTTTTTTACTTTATTGACTCAATCTATTTACAATGTTTTATAGTCAATTGATTTATGATTTCTATGTTGGTTTTTTTTCTACCTTTGTCTTGTATTAATGACTTTGCATACTATTGTATAAATTCAAGTTCTTAAAACGCAACAGACAGATGTGTTGATGAGGAGTTTTGCAGGACTGTTTTTATGTAAAACTAGCTGCTGCCCGCGACTTCGTCCCCGTGGAATCCCCGATTTTAAAACATTCTTTATCGCTGCTCCGCTCCTATTGGCTTAAGCGTGATGATATATAGCCTAAAGCCTTCCTCGATAAATGGTCTATTCAACCCAAAAAGAATTTTTCAATTCGAACCAGTAGTTCCTGAGATTAGCGCGTTCAAACAAACAAACTCTTCAGCTTTATAGTATTATGTAAAATTTGACGTTCAAAAAGTGCTGTCTCTCAGCCTAGTTTGAATAAATTGATTTTGATTTTGACTCTTGACTTAAAGACTCCCAGGTTGTAGTTATCAGAAATAACAGACTCTGGCAGGGAATTCCAGTTAATAAATACGTATTTAACATACACAAATAACTGATCCCTATTCCAGAAAAAACACAAATGTTCACTATTATTCTATCAATAATAGTAATTCTAACTAATAATAACAATCTATAAGTAGGACAGATATACAACAAGTCAACCTCGCAAGGTTACTTACATACGATTTACAATGTAAGAACGAAATAATAAGGAAAATAAATACGGAAGCTTTCAGCAGTTCTTTAGTAATCCCTTTGGGAAATATTATGGAGACATGTATCATATGTTGTATGACGCAAAATAATAAGAGCCACACAGAGGATGCCCTTAGCGAGCGGTCAATTGGCTTGTCAAGTCTAGTTTTTAGCCCTAGCTGGGGGCTTTAAATTCATTTGAGGCCACCACAGGAAAGTACGATTAAGCAGTAACCAGCCTTGGTGAACTGCGAGTGATCAATGTCAAAAAAACAATCGACACAGAGGCTTATTTTATTTTATTTTATGGGAAAATACACACATTTATTAAATAACAGTTTAAACGAGCGTTTACTATATTGTAACCCACTGCACATTCACATAATGTACCTATATATGTATGTATGTATTAACAAAAAATATTGTCGGCAACAAATGCCCCTGAATAAACAAATACATATCAATAAACATCAGTATTCATTTGTTAAAAATTTAAGAAACATAATTAAAACGAAAACGTGCATTTAATTAAATAGTAGAAGAACTCATATATTTATCACTACATAACACTGACATTTAAATCTAATTTGTCAATTAATCTATACTAATATTATAAAGCTGAAGAGTTTGTTTGTTTGTTTGTTTGTTTGTTTGAACGCGTTAATCTCAGGAACTACTGGTTCGAATTGAAAAATTCTTTTTGGGTTGAATAGACCATTTATCGAGGAAGGCTTTAGGCTATATATCATCACGCTTAAGCCAATAGGAGCGGAGCAGCGATAAATAATGTTTTAAAATCGGGGATTCCACGGGGACGAAGTCGCGGGCAGCAGCTAGTCTATACTAATATTATAAAGCTGAAGAGTTTGTTTGTTTGGTTGTTTGTTTGTTTGTTTGTTTGAACGCGCTAATCTCAGGAACTACTGGTTCGAATTAAAAAATTCTTTTTTTGTTGAATAGACCATTTATCGAGGAAGGCTTTAGGCTATATATCATCACGCTTAAGCCAATAGGAGCGGAGCAGCGATAAAGAATGTTTTAAAATCGGGGATTCCACGGGGACGAAGTCGCGGGCAGCAGCTAGTTCATTATAAAAAGAGACTTGAATTTTATTATGATCTGGTATGGGACGTTGGGATGCGAGGAGCATACGACAGGTCCATCTGGCAACACTTGAGGAAGGGAGACATAAATGTCCAGCAATGGAACGTATTAGACTGAAATAATGATGCATTTCAAAACTTGCTACTTGCTTGTTGTCTCTGCACTACCCTAAGGTCGACTGGTAGAAAATGCCTATGGCATTAAGTCCACTTTTGCAGTTTTTTTTGTATTACTAGTGCAAAAAGTTTTAATAAATAAATCACTAAATAAATATTGGCTCAGGAATCTATAAGTGGATTGAACTGACGACCTTTACAGTGGAATGCTAAGCGCCACTTCGCTATTCAGGACGTCTGAGTCTGTCCGTCCGTCCGTCTACAAAATAGCTATTAATATCTTTCCATGACTGTTTAGAACGATTGGAATTGTCTCTGTCACCGGAGAATTGTAAATTCCGTAAAATTGTCATACATAATAATTCTCGATGTATTATGGATGGATCCTTTTTAATACAACAAATCCCATATAAATTCAATAGATTCTAAACTGAGAATCGGTGAACCTCTATTTTTCATATCCCTAAATGATAAACAGGACCACACCTAATTTTTTTTTTATAATATGGCAAAACAACGTTTGCTGGTCAAGCAAGTATTAGTATAGATTTCAGCTCAATCGTGTTTTAAAACAGCGCTTCAAGATGTAACCCACACATACTAGAACTTACAAGCCAAGTTAAATTACATCTTGTTATCAGAAACTAAATAATGTAGAGAGAAAATGAAATAACAAAAGTTTCTACTTCACTCCATATTAAGCAAGAAAAAGAAAACATGTTATACTTAGCCTTAAAGGGACGTCCCGAAAACTTTGCCTAAAAAAGTTTATAAAAAAATCATCCATGCGTAGGTATACATTTTCCTCAGCGGCATAAAATAATCAAAAATATGAACCAAGACCCAAACAATCACAACAACTTTTTCAAAACAAATCAAACCACAAAATCGATTCAACTATTCTTAACAAAACTACGAACTTACTTCGGAACAAGTTTTGTGCGAAACCTATTTGACCCCATCTTTGTGCGTCCGAAATAAATGAGATAAAAGTATTATTATTAAGTGGCTTGGCGCGACCTCTAGTAGATTGCAAAGTCAATAATATCTTTGGAGAAAAAGAAAAGAGAAAAGATAGGTTAGGGAAGTGAAATGTCAAGCTGAAAGACGGATCGCTTGTGTAGAGGGTTTATTACGTGTCAAGATAGCATCTAGGGCTGTCACGACTGATTTACTTTATTTTATATGCTATGTAGAAAAATTGACAGGTAGGCGAGAGAAATAATGTATGGAATATCATGTAAGGTATGGCATGCAAAAAAATGCAGTAAAATATAAAATGAGTTCATCATCGTATATAGGAATAATTTCAAGAAGAACACAACAGCAACTTTGTAACAATTTATTGATTTAAAAGAGTGTCCATGGAGTTTCTTGCACGTTCTTCTCCATAGAGATCTAAGCTTTAGAACCTGCAGATAGCTTCACCTCTTTCGACTGACCAACCTTGACAATTCAAAAGTAAATGTTTTAATTGAAATAAATGCTTTGAGTTTGAGTTGACTATCATTTACCTCCTTTAATAAAACAAAAAAAAAATCTTCAAAGTTATAGTGAACAGGCTTCTTCTGCATAAGCTCATTTCATCAGTCGACTTTGTGTCTGTCACCTCTGATCTGGACTGTTTTACTCTTGACGCCAAAAACAAATCCATCTCAAATAAATAAATGAGTAGCCCACTCACTGAATTGAATGTTTTTTGCAGGAGTTAAACTCTGAATATACTGATGCTATTTAATTTCTTTTACAGATAGTAAGCGTTAATGTAGTCTACGGTAGAACACGTTAACCTAGAAGGCCTTCCCTCTTAACTTAAAGCCACCTAAGTACTAGTTTTTAAGAATAACGGACTCTGCCAATAAATTCCACTCCTTAGCTGTAAGCATTTTGAAAGTGTACCATAACGTTTTGTGCGTATGGCTAGGGATGTTCAACATAATTATGCTAACCTAAAAAATAAATAAAAATTGATTGCGTCAGGCGTTACTTTGCGGAAATCCATTTTAAATTTGAAAATGAAAATAATATATCTAGTTTTATTTTCCGCGAAAATAAAAAACTAATAATTAATTAAAACTAGATATATTATTTTCATTTTAAAATAAGCTAACCTGCTAGAAAAAGCTCGTCAAATAAATAGATTATCACATCTATAAAAATTGATTAAGATAAAAAGCATCAAAGATCAGGAGTGGGGGCTTATGACGTCACGTAGTGGTAAAATTGTAGCGAGAGTGACGTCACACGAGTGTTCAACGCACTGTGTCGTTTTCATTTTGCATTTACATGAAAAAGAAAAGATAGGTAACTTATCCAATATTTTTTTAAGTAAACTACTCTATTTAAAGGATATCTGTCCAAATAAACATGAAGATTAATCTTTGTCTCCATCCCCAAATCTCTATTGCTATCACACCAAAACAGGGATGAGTTAGATAAATGTTCCGACCCCATCCCGTCTTCTAATGGTCCCTTATATAGAAATATTTGTCAAAATAAACTCGGCTCATGAAAATATATCATTTGTATATAAATCACTTCCATAATTCATCAGGTACAAATGTTAGTTCATTGATTTTCAGATGAATTATGATCAAAGAATATTTTCGGGGAAATGTATGACAGTTTGTGTTTCTATAAATTTTAATGTTGGCAACATTTTCGATTTGGGATTTATTCATTTATGGGATGGATGCCAGTAAAATATTGTTCTTGTTATTAGCATATTTTTTCAATTATCATAGCTTGTTATGGTAAAAGTAATGGATATTTTTTTCTGAATATACAAATCTCCAACATATTAAATCAATTTTGTCTCCTAACTAGATTTGAGAAACGCTGTTTATAAATAATGCCTTAACCAAAAATGTTTTTTTTTTCTTTCTCTGAAAGAAATAGCTTTTAATGAAAATACTAGCATAAGCATAAGCATAATCAGCCTTTTAATGTTCCCACTGCTGGGACACAAGCCTTCTCTCTAGGAGAGGGAATGGGCCGTAATCCAACACGCGGGCATAGTGCGGGTTGGTGAATGTCACATGTCTTCGAAAATACTAACTGCACACCAATGTAAAAAATGCGACTTCTATGCAAAATTTAAAGTGTAATTCGATCTATAAGGAAGTAAATTTTCGAAAAATCGTTCTCATTATTGTTTTACGACAATAGGTTGTATGTAAAGAGTACATAATTATGTTTCGTAAGTGAAAAAATATGATTCTATTTAGTCCGCTAGTTAGATTTTCAAAAAATGACATTGACAAGTATTTTATGCTTTACTAGCTGCTGCCCGCGACTTCGTCCCCGTGGAATCCCCGATTTTAAAACATTCTTTATCGCTGCTCCGCTCCTATTGGCTTAAGCGTGATGATATATATAGCCTAAAGCCTTCCTCGATAAATGGTCTATTCAACCCAAAAAGATTTTTTCAATTCGAGCCAGTAGCTCCTGAGATTAGCGCGTTCAAACAAACAAACTCTTCAGCTTTATAATAATAAGTATAGATTAATTCTATAAAAATTGATGAAGATAAAATTTTTCAAAGATGCTAAGAACAAAAGAGCTTGTGAACGTCACGCAAGTTTTCAACGAACTGTATACGTCTTTGTTTTTTGTATACGTGAAAAAATAAAAAATACGTGTCCTATAATTTTTGGAAATCTATCTGACGCACTAATTAGATATTTTTAGTCAAATACCCCATTGTATCCATCCCATTTTATTAATTCGACAATTCCTTTCGTTTTCCTTTCAAAATGTAAACAACAATATTCTTTGTATGAATGTAAATGTAAAGAAGCGCAACAAAGATTCTTTTCATCAGCACAATTGTAAGGATGTCACATTTTAATATTTTTCCTTGTACAATTCGTTGACAAGGAAAATGAAAACATTTCCTATAAAGAACAGGCTCTTCGGTTTTAAGGGCAGATGATTCCAATTAAACAATACATCATGAATTTTTCTATCATTTTTCTATTTCCTTCCAGACACTGTAAAAATCCCAAAAAAAAGGATCAGATCAGAGATGTTACCATTTTTTTTACTCTTGAGTAAAACTGATCTAAAGTATGGCGTCCAAAAATTCATGCGCACTGCTGTCGACTGAAATTGAGTTCAAAAGACGTGTGGCATTGCCACGTTGTATGGCAATGCTTATCCTTTGTCCGAGGTAAAAGCCAGCCCTTGGGTCACGCGAAATGTCAACTAAGCGATCTTTAAACGAGTTATTAGCACTCGGTCCACACGACCCGAGAGTTTCAACTTCAACCCCAAACGGCTCGAAAATATAACTACCAACAAGGTTATTATATTTCCGACGCCTCGGGGTTCTCTGCAGCTGCAGCGCCAGCATAGCACGAAGAGCTAGGAAAATGGGATGCCGCAAGGGTATAGACACAAGTAACATCCCACACAAATGGCCTAGCCAACTTCCATGGATATAACGACATGTCGTCCGGTCTCTTGCCATCATCACGTGACAGGTTATTGGATCCCAATACGCCGATGGTAGCAAGTGGTAATCCAGCGCTACGAATGACACTGCATGACATGCCGTGGTGTCCAAGGCTGGTGACAACTTGGCCACAATGGCAGTGCCACTTTTTTTTGAGTTATGCGAGCAAACTAAAGTGTTTATGTGTATACTTTCAAAAAAATTGTGGACATACCCCATTCACGATAAGATTAATCATTGAAATACATCTTTTTTGCAGTCCGTTCAACCGATTTTGACTTCTATTGCGTTGGTGGCATGACACATGGTAGCTGCAGTAAACAGTTGGTATTATAATCACATTTTTGCTTTTAATGCCATCCTTATGCATACGGAATAGATGTAAAAATCGTTTGAACGGACTGTAAACAATTTTGTTCCAATGTCTAATCTTATTGTGAATGGAGTATAGTTACTGACAAGCACACAGGGATCCTTATAAGGATTCTCTCTGACAGACGTTCGGGACCCTAAAAACTCTTCTTTTATTAATTTCAAATTATAATGTTTACAGATTGTGTACTTAAGAACTTTAACGTCTGAAAGTTCAAGCTATGAAAATTTCTGGAAGCTTCTCTTGTATAAACGTGAGTTCTGTTTTTTATTTATTTTATTATTTCCTCAAAAAACATCTGATTTTGACACCAAGTTACATATGAGCTGATGAACATCCCATATGAAGGTCCACACTCAATTAGGTACCATGTAAAACAGAGAAACATACACACATCGTAGATATAATCCCACATTTCAACCACACAACCCGGTAGAAATCTGCTGAAATCTTTCCACAAGCCGTCACCGTGAAGTACATAGCCCACCGCGTCATTATTCTCCAGAATTAATGACTTATGTGTCCGGGTGCCATTCAAGAGGACTTTGCATTATCCGAGCGAAAGGACTCTGTTTACCGAGAGGGCTATTTTAAAATGGATCGTTTTTTTAAGGTTCCGTACGCAGGGTGTCGAAACGGAATCGATTATACTTGGTCTAGTATGTTTGCCCGTAACGGGTTGTATTGTGAGAACCGTTACTGTCAGCCAGTTGTAATTTTCATAAATTAATATGAGCAGTTGTGGCCAAGGTGTGCAGTGGTGGTCAAGTGGTAACGGCCCCGACTTACGAATTGTAGGTCGCGGGTTCAAACCTAGCCAGGCGCATTAGTTTGTGTAGTTAATTTCATCACCACTGCTCTCAAAACGGTGAAGGAAAACATCGTGACGAAACCGGCATGTCCTAGAACCAAAAATTCGAAGACATGACATTCACCAACCCGCACTGGGCCTGCGTGGTGGATTACGGCCCATTCCCTCTCGAGAGGAGGCCTGTGTCCCAGCAGTGGGAACGTTAAAAGGCTATGTTTATGCTTATGCTATGTGAGGTACTATGATACCGAGTTACCCAGTCAAGTCAAGTGGAGGTTTGTCTGGAAGCCGACCCCAATATAGTTGGTTAAAGGCTAGGCAGATGATGAATATGTGATACTATGATAGCAATAAAGTCGAATCTATCAGATAAAGATCGTATTCTTAACCTTCCCTCGTTGGGAAAAAGGCGCGATGTTATTAATGTGTGTAAGTATGTGCAACTTAATCAAGGTCTAGTTCAAGGTCCTTTCAAATACTCGAAACAAGAATAAAGAGATCTCCTTTTCAAAATCGAAAATCAAATAACACAGATATGTGTACGGAACCCTTAGTGCGAAAGTCAAGCTCGCACTTTCCCGGTTTTTTCAAGACCTCTATGAATAAGATAGAGGGTAGTTTTGTTGGATTGATTAAGAAGGGGTTGAGTTTTGGACAAGGGGGTGAAAGCGAGGTGAAAGTCAGGGTTAAGCGCATTTATAAATAAACCATGTTTTCGACAAGCATGATATTGGTTAAAATTGAATGATTTTCTTGGTTAGCAGATTACCTTAAATGTTATTAGGCTCACAAAAACAGTTTGAAAAAGTCTTCGGCTCTTACCTAGTGAACTACTGGTTAATTACTCGTATTTATTAATTTATGTATATACAGGTTTATTGGTTAGTGAAGGAGTTCCTTTAGATGAAAATGCTCAAAAATGAAAAAAAAAAAACAGTTCAACGATCAAAATCGTTTCAAATCAACTTTTGAACATTCCATGTGAGAGAAGGCGCAAAATCACCCTTTTTTACCAGCCTGTAAAATGTAGCACATCTCAAACTCAAAGCATTTATTTCAATTAAACCCTTTACAGGCACTTTTGAATTGTCAAGGTCGAAGGAATTGAAGCTATCTGCACGTTCCAAAGCGTAAATCTCTATGGAGAAGAACGTGCAAGAAACTACATCGCCCGCGACATCGGCCGCGTAAATTTCGTATTTTCAAGAAGAACTTCACAAACTATCCTTTAAAACGGGTGGCCCCTCCATGCGTTTTAAAGGATACGGATAAGGTTTATGAATATTAAAAAAGCCTAGGATAGATTAGTGTTCATACAAAGTCTCAAAAGGATCATAAGCACAAATATTAACGATTCTTGGTCCTTAGAAATTTAACCCAGCTCCGGCACAAACATTTTATATCTACCTAGCTGCGCCCCGCGGTTTCACTCGCCGTAGTTCCCGTTCCCGTGAGAAAACGGGGATAAAATATAGCCTATGACACTGACAAAATAACGTGACTGTCATTGGTAAAAGAATTTTCATAATCGGTTCAGGAGATCCAGAGATTGTCCCTTAAAACCTAACAAACTCAGAAACATAATACACCGTCTTTCTAGGCTGATGCAGGGAACTGACTACAGTCAGTACCCTGGATTACCCTTTGCCTATTTGCCTGGTCGGTATTTAAAACGGAAGATGTGGTATATCACTTCCAGCTCAAAGTTCTTCCGCTACCTTTTTTTTTGGATGGGAAATCATCAAATGATTTCTCCCGCTCTAGACGGAGCGGAAGGAAATGTCAGACTCTTACTGACTAAAACCCACCCGTGATCCTTTTTGTGCCTTTTGCGTTCCAGGGTCGCGGTGACTCTTACGAACAAATTCCGCAGCAAGTTCTTCTGCTACCTCGAGGCAAGATCAATAAAACAGACAATTTCGAACGAATATTCAAAGAAAGAAAAGCAAAAATACAAAAAGGCGTTCTGTACCATCAACCTCTGGGTTAAAAGGACTGTAGGTATAAATAAAAGGTAGAATAAATGTTGGATGGCTTTTTAAGTGAAAACGTTATGGCGACTTCCCGGGTTGTCACATTCCCGTTTCGACAACATGTCAAACGTTGAAAAAAACAATGTGTTCAGTTGTTTTTATAACGTTTGACATGTTGGCGACTTCGGAATGTGACCATGCGGGAAGTCGCCACAAAAATGTCGCTTAAAAAGCCATCCAAAGTTTATCAAAACAAAATCCCACTCAAGCAGTTCAGTCAAGCCATTATTACAATGCCTGTAACGACCTCTGACAAAAGAGGCCTGACACTCACAGAGGTTTAATACCCCATATTTTGACTTCGAGTGCTCGTTAAGACGAAGAGAGCTTAAATATCTTTCTTTTGTTAGTAATTTATCTTTTGCTTTCTGTGGTTGGATGGGCTCTTATTTATTTTTTATTTGAATTAGGTAAAGTGTATATTGGAGTAAGTTATGTGTCTTGGAAAACACGTTTTTTTGGTATCTGCACTAATATTAATAAAGAGGAAAACTTTGTTTGTTTGTTTTTTTGGTTGTAATGAATAGGCTCAAAAACTACTGGACCGATTTTAAAAATTCTTTTACCATTCGAAAGCTACATTATCCACGAGTAACATAGGCTATATTTTATCCCCATATTCCCACGGGAACGGGAACTACGCGGGTAAAACCACGGGGCACTGCTAGTAATTAATAAGTTCGTTTGTCCAAAATGTCACTTGGTTAAAAGAGATGCTGTGGTCGACGATAAAGCATGCTAGCATAGTAAAAACTTTTTCACTTTTGACTTCATGACCCCCTTGCAGCTTTCCGTAAAGAAATACTCTAGCAGTTCATTTGACTCTTTAGCGGTAATATAGAACAGAGTGTAAAATCCCGCGGCAGTTGTGTCCGGTAGGGAACTGTCCGACCCTTGATATGCAAACTGTTGTATAAGTTCAATTCGCACGGAAAACCCTGATACCACGATGCAGGATCGTTCCTCTTTCTTTGTTAATCCTTATTTTCACATTCTTTAAGTTTGAGGACAAGGAATGTTTGTGAGCGGTACTTTTAAAACGCTTATATTTTTAAAGGGCAACAAGGGATGCGCGGGCCTGCGGATGGCGAGTTATGGGTGGCTCGCCGTCCGATAGCAACCAGGCCCGAGTCGACGGCGCGTCGTATTCCACGCGCGCCTCAAAGAGCCGTCAGCAACGAAGACGGGGCCCCATGGGGTGCAGTGCCTGCTAGGGCTGCGGAATTTGTTCGAAAGAGTCACCGCGGCCCTGGAACGCAAAGGGCACAAGAAGGATCACGGGTGGGTTTTAGTCAGTAAGAGTCTGACCCTCCCTTCCGCTCCGCCCAGAGCGGAAGAAGTCATTTGATGAAATCCTATCGAAAAAAAAAAAATATTTCGTTAGTAAAAAAATCTGACACCAGTCTTGCCAAGAAGTACCATGTTCCCCAGTCAATGGGTTGTGGAGGTCTGGTAGGCAGCCGCTTGACGTAAAATACTGGTATTCAGCTGAATCCGGCTTGACTAGAGAGCCGCCTCCAATATATTTGGGAAAAGGCTAGGCAGATGATGAATACACAAGTCTGTAATTTAAAATACAGTCCGCTTTTATTTTATTTATTTATTTTATTTATTTCCAAAATACTTACCTAAGTCTATTTTAACAATGATTTTTGCCACACAACGAAAACCTCTCAGGGTTTATCTGTGTGCTGGCGAGCCGTTTATTTAATTATTACAAATTGATGTTGATACAGTCGAACTTGCATGATAGTAGAATAATTATACATAGACTTTATGTGTAAAGAAATATTATATATTTACCTCCTAAAGAGCAATTCGAACAGCTACAGTATTTTTAACCACTGCAACTCCTGAGATACAAAAGCGACAGTAGATACCACTAGAAAAGTGCAAAAATAAATATAACTTGTCATTTGCCAACATAGAATTTAAACCAGCGACCCTCTTCCCTCGTTCATATCAATACAACAATAGAATTTAAAGAACATAAGCATTGCTTACTCTAAAATACGTTCCTTTGTTTTATCCCATCCAATCCCGACTATGGATCTTTTCCCAGGAGCGTTAAAGGGTTCGTTCCTATAAATGTTTCGTATCGGATCGACCATGACCCTCGCACGTATCCTCGTAAGGTCAGGCCCGATTGAAACTGAAATGGAAGCAAAATACCTACGTTAGAAAGATCACGTTAGTTTTTTAACCAGAAAAAGAAAAAAAAAACAGGCGACTTCTAAACAAAAACACAAAATAACTTCAATTTCGGAACTCAGTGTTTTTTCTTCTTCCATATTTGAACACCGACTTCCGAAATTAACATTATTTTACTAAAAAAAAGGTGTACGCAATAAAAAAGGGGGTTTCAGCAATCCCGAAAGTTTTGCTATTATTTTCATTAAAACTGACAATCTTCATCACTGATAGAATGTAACTTGATCTAAAGCCCAGGTATCCATGTATCTATGTACGAGTAAATAGGTCTAGTTTCCACAACTCCACGACTAAGCGCGTATTTTGCGTGTAAGTAGACAAATGTCCCATTCGATCTAACTCAGTTCCCTGAGGAAGGTTGGCAACGCAACAACTTATGTGTTACTAACTATCTCACAGAGGGTACCTTGGTTTCCGAAGTACTTAGCCCTGTAATCCGCGACTACGGGGCAGATTAGAAGCAGATGTGCTGCTGTCTCATCCTCCTCCATGCAGACTCTGCAAAGCGGGCTGTCAGTGACTCCTATGACATAGAGGTGTTTATAATTGGCCAGTTGTGACGGCTGTGACTGTACCCAACTGTTGTTTAGTCAGTCTGTGGGCTTGTTTCGTGAAATGGCTATCAATATTTTATTTTAATCTTAGCTTATAATTAAAAAGCTATAGTTAAAAAGCTTATTATTAATCTTCATACTTTGAATTTTTTTATAGTTTCCTTTGTTTTTCTTTGCATTCTCCTCACATATAGAAGCACCAAGTATGTAACCAAGGTTATGTAATACAGAACATGATTTAAAAGAGTGTCCGTGGAGTTTCTTGCACGTTCTTCTCTATAGAGATCTACGCTTTGGAATGTGCAGATAGCTTCACCTCTTTCGACTTGATATTTTAAAAGTGCCTGTAAAGGGTTTAATTGAAATAAATGCTTTGAGTTTGAGTTTGAATTGACAGAAGTGTCTCTTTGGCCTGCCTACTGTCACCAAAGTCAACCCATAGGTTGATGTTTATCAGGCTATCCAATCAACGACGACGTCTTGGTCTGTTTGTCAGGGTATCCATACAAAGACGACGTCTTGGTCCCGGTGTGGGAGGGAGATGGAGCTCTACAAGACAAATAGCACTAACCCTTTTATACCACGAAAACATGGCGGCATTGGCACGTCATAGTAGCTTTACGAGTATTTAAACAGAGAATGTCCGCTTAAATTTTAAAATATCGTCACCAACACGTTTAAAAACAAACACACCTATTTAAATCTTAATAAATAACAACATCATACCCAGAAATAAAACTAGACACGAAAGAAAAATCAAATCGATCAATTAAAAAAAGTAAATAACTAAAAATATCTTCAAACGACAAGACGGTTCGTCGTGCCAAAATAAATGGAGCTAATTGACGCTTCACAGACAGACGAGAAATAATAAATATTATGCTTTTTGGGTGAAGGCCTGGTTTGGAATTTTCGCCTAGACAAACAACTGGGTTTGGTTGTGGTTGTAGTTTTTACGGGTATTTTTGGGAAGGAAAACTGATGACGCCACGTTTATAGTTATTTTGGAGGTTTGGCTAACATAAGCATAATCAGCCTTTCATGTTCACTGCTGGGACACAGGTCTCCTCTCTAGGAGAGGGAATGGGCCGTAATCCACCACGCGGGCCTAGTGCGGTTGGTGAATGTCACATGCCTTCGAATGTTTGGTTCTAGGACATGCCGGTTTCCTCACGGTGTTTCTTTCACCGTTTTGAGAGCAGTGGTGATGATGTTAATTACACAAAGTAATGCGCATGGGATGGGTTTGAACCCGTGACCTACAATTCGTAAGTCGGGGCCGTAGGTTTGGCTAATTAATATAGAACTAAGGTAATTTTTATACTACCTTTTAACTGCGACTAAGTTCACGTCGATGACGGTTATCTCGGATGCAGATTAAGAAGTCAATTATCTTCAAAAAGTTTCAGACTACTTCCAAATCGAATTTCATCACGATCGGACCAACTGTTTAGTCGCAAAAGCGTAACAGTTAGTATGTGCATGGATTATTCATATATCCTACTAGCTGCTGCCCGCGACTTCGTCCCCGTGGAATCCCCGATTTTAAAACATTCTTTATCACTGCTCCGCTCCTATTGGCTTAAGCGTGATGATATATAGCCTAAAGCCTTCCTCGATAAATGGTCTATTCAACCCAAAAAGAATTTTTCAATTCGAACCAGTAGTTCCTGAGATTAGCGCGTTCAAACAAACAAACAAACAAACAAACTCTTCAGCTTTATAATATTAGTATAGATTAACCACATGATATTTCGGTAGAGTTTTGAAAATATTTAGGACTGTTTGACAATGATTACAAAAGCAGTAATTTTGCACATTGTCAGCCTTCATTTTAAACACACACACAAACTCAAAGCATTTATTTCAATTAAACCATTTACAGTTCAACTTTTGAATTGTCAATATCTATCTGTCAAAAAGGTGAAGCTATTTGCACGTCGCAAAGCGTAGGTCTCTATTAAGACGAACGTGCAAGAAACTCCATGAACAATAAAATACTATATCAACAACTTTATCAGAATCAGAATCAGAATATCATTTATTTACAATCATATAGTCCTTAGACCCTATAACTCTCCCTACAATACTACGGGTATTTCGTAGTGTTGGGACCCCCTTTTATCCATCCCTTTCTAAAACAATCTTATATGTATATAAAATTCTCGTGTCACAATGTTAGTTACCATACTCCTCCGAAACGACTTGACCGATTTTTATGAAATTTTATATGCATATTCAGTAGGTCTGAGAATCGGCTACTATACCCTTTTTTTTTTGGATGGGAAATCATCAAATGACCCCTCCCGCCCTGGGTGGAGGGGTAGGGAGTGTCAGACTTTTACTGACTAAAACCCACCCGTGATCCTTCTTGTGCCCTATGCGTTTCAGGGCCGCGGTAACTCTTTCGAACAAATTCCGCAACCCTAGCAGGCACCGACCCTATGGGGCCCCGTCCTCGGTGCTGACGGCTCCTTGCGGCGCGCGTGGAACACAACGCGTCGTCGACTCAACCTGGTATCGGACGGCGAGCCACCCACGCTCACCGTCCCCAGGTATCAGCCACTGCGCAATAGCACAGCGGCCGACTTGTCTCTGGAGGAGGCCGAAATGGGACCATTACTGGCACTCCATCTCAGCACCCTCCCGAGCGTTGGGAATCGCAGCACCCGCAGCAGAAGTGGCAGAAGCGGCGACGGAAGCCGCGGCGGCGGCAGAGGCGGCGGCGGCGGCGGACTTCTTGCCCCTGGTCGGGGCGGATGGCGCGCAGGCCCTTCCCCCAGCCCAGTGCTCGGCCGGCTTGCCAACAGCCGCACATGCAGTGCAGTGCGGCGTGGCCTCGCACGAGCCGGCCCGATGACCGGGCTGACCACAGCGGAAACAAAGTCCGCTGCGGTCCACCTCCGAGGGGATTTTTTCATACCCTAATTTATCTTTTTTTCTTTTTATATATATGGCAAAACAACGTTTACTGGGTCAGCTATTTTTAATATAAAATAATGATACTCTGTATCATAATAATTATCCTCTTAGATACCGAGGCTGAAAGTTCATCCACCATACACAACACCCACAGACAGACAAGGCTGCCCTATTTCTATCACATTACACATTATTTCCTACGTGATAAAAATAATTCCATTTCTCTTCCAGAAAATTAGGGAATATCACATAATCTCCCTGCCACAATCATTCAGGCGTAATTCCGATGATATAGAACCCTTTTTGGCAATAAAACCAGTGTTTTACGCTTTTCTTATCACCCTAGGGATGGTTGAAAATCCCCTTTTTTGAGAGGAAATAGTATTCGTCGGCTATCTTGAGGGTTTCGTATTTTTATGATTATTCAACTTTACGAAGTGAGACGGATGTTGGATTTGGCAATGAAATTTGTGTTTGCTCATCGATTTGACACTTCTTTTTTATTGACCTTGAAATTTATTTTATTATTTATTTATTTATTTATTTACCAACATACATACAGCTATCATTACAGTTACCCAATGCGATAGTGTAGAAAAAACAATAACTTAAAAATAAGAATCGATACAATTCAATAATTTACAACAACACCAATACAATAAATTAATCAATTTAATACCCATAACACAAAAATATATAATATCAGCGAAACTGAGTTTGTGTGTGACGCTTTTACATCTAAACTGCTCAACAGATTTTTTTTAAACGACTTAAAAAAACTGAGGTTCTCAAATCGACTTTATTTTTGTGTGTTACCTCATAACTTATTACTGGGTGTACCGATTTTGATGATTCTTTTTATATTTGAAAGCAGGGTGCTTGTCATCTAGTCTATTGAGAGCTGACGACTACTATCTGAGGTATCCCGCTCCGATGATGCTTTCATATTGACTTATTTATGAAAAATAAAAAAAAAAGCTGTTTACGATGGTTTGGAAGAGCATCTTAAAATTTCGAGGTAGTCCTCTTCTAGTTTGGTGAAGATCTGATGAAGAACTACGGAGATAGGAAACGGAACTCTTCAATAAATGTTAGAAAATCTTCCAGGATTGCTGAAATTGTATGTCTGTTTATTCTTTACAACACCTGTACGCTGTGATGGGTACCGTACCACTAAAAAGTGAAAAATAAAAAACTTTAGTTCTTTTCATACTCGTAAATATATACATAATAATAAATAAAAAAAAACTGTTCCTAAGCGATGGTAAAATGACTGTCCATGCAGACGCGGGCGGCAGCTCGTAAATTTAGAACGAATTTGTAATTTGCCATCACTAATGAAATAAATTACACTAAGTAATAAACCCAGCCAGGCGCATTACTTAGTGTAATTTCTTTTATCACCACTGCTCTCAAAACGGTTAAGGAAAACATCGTGAGGAAACTGGCATATTCTAGAACCAAAAATTCGAAGACATGTGACATTCACCAACTCGCACTGGGCCCGCGTGGTGGATTACGGCTCATTCCCTCTCCTAGAGAGGAGGCCTGTGTCCCAGTAGTGAAAACGTTAAAAAGGCTGATTATGCGTTATTATGCATCACTAATCATCATCTAATTATGGCTCACTAAAACTATTCGAGGATAAAATGGATACCTGTATTATAACAATGTAATTACTTTTTATTTGACATTCATAAAGGATTACTTCTGGTTACTGTTTCTCAATTCTGACTATCAAGCTAAAAACAAGAAGTAACTTTAATATGAAATAATATGTAAATTAATAAAATAATTAAAAAGCCAACTGAGTAATTTTACTTTCATAACAGAACCGTCGATATTTTCCTCATCCGCAAAGATTAAAAAACAATCATAAATTTCATGTCAAAAAAATATTTAACACCTGAAACACTAAACCGCGGTAAGCTTCACAAAATGGCGCTCATAAATTATTCGGCAAGATGGCGGGCGTTAATGGCGCGAAATTTGTTACTTGACGGATAAAAGGACATCGGATCATAGGGATATTATTTTAGTTTTGAGTAAAACGCTATTTCATATCACCTTAACGTAGATTATATTATTTTGTAGAGCTGTAGATTATGAAGAGGATAATACTTGATCAAGAAACTATGCAGATGGAGTTATATTGTCCTGATGGATCTGTAAACTGGTGATAGATATAATAATCAGTCTTTCCTTGAAGTTAGTTGTTTGGCCTGAAGTTGATTAAAGAACAGAAGATAAAATTGGAAGTCAGACATTGTTTGTGATAAACATCAGCTTGTTTTAAGTAAATATGTTAATAAAAAACCGGCCAAGTGCGCAGCGAAGGTTCCGTACAAACCTGTAGGTATATAAGTAAAAGTTTACCCATCACGTCAGTAAATTAGAAAAGTGTACATGTAAAAATTTACGGTTTTTGAAATTATTCCTTTATGTGTGCTAAGACGTTGCTTCGTACCCAATTTCAAGATTCTGAGTTCACGGGAAGTATTCTGTAGGTTTTGATTTTCTTGCGAGTTTTAAACATTTGCGGCATAAACGGCTGTATCTTTTGATTGCGTTGACTTAGAAGTTTGATTTTTTCACAGCTATAAGGGACAGTAGACTTGAGTATTTGATATAAATTCTAGCTTGATACCTTTGCGCGTTCCTGAGAAAAAGGATCTTGACAGACAGACAGACGGACGGACAACAAAGTGATCCTATAAGGGTTTCGTTTTTTTCTTTCGAGGTACGGAAAAAATACCGTCAATAGTTAAAAATGGAAGATCCATATATATTCAAAGTAAAACTTGCTCGGCATGAAGTCGAAAAATTTTGATAATAGCAGTCAATAAATTGATTGTGAACGCATTATAGAAGTATCCACGCGTAATTATAATACTTTAATTGTAATTATGCGTGGGTCTACTTCTACCTACTTTTTGTAAACTTTTTTCTCATGTGTCTTTTTAACTGACTTCTAAAAAAGGAGGAGGTTCTCAATTCGGGTGTTTGTATGTTTTTTTATGTTTGTTCGCGCATAACTCCGTCGCTTGTGAACCGATTTGAAAAATTCTTTTTTTGTTGGAAAGGGTGTACTTCCCAAATGGTCCCATGAAAATGTTATCGAAATCAACCAAGCGGTTTTCGAAAAATCTACAAAAAATATCTACATTGTCTACATTGACGACCTCTTAGTTTACTCTGCAAAGGAGCAGTACTTTTTTTACATCAATGTGATTGGTTCGTTTAGTTGGGGGAGGGGAGGGGGTGTAGGTACCACTAAAAAGTGAAAAATGAAAAACTTTTTAACCAAAAAAAAATACAACCGACTTTTACACAAAAAATCAAAAAGTGCAAAATAACTTTAATTTCGGAAGTCGGTGTTCAAAAAACGAAAAAGCAAGCACAAACACCGAGTTCCAAAATTAAAGTTATTTTGCACTTTTTTGATTTTTTGTGTAAAAGTCGGTTGTATTTTTTTGTTAAAAAGTTTTTTATGAGAATAAAGTTTCTTTAAACTGATATATCATATCTTAATCATAGGATTAAGAGGTGATATTTCAGCTTAATGAAACTATCATCATAGTAGGCAAAGTCTATACATTGCCTTCTATGTTGGGGTGTTTGATTAAGCTTCCGCTAAAAAACGATTTTTGTAAATAATTATCAACTTCAGCATCCGATTCATTGCTACGGGAAGATCCATCTATGAGGCTGGTATTTTTAAGCCACGACCTTAAGAAAATATCGATGCTTAGAAATAGGTACGTGCGCCTTAATTCAACAACAAAGGCCTGTTTTAACCTAGTTTGGACCCAAAGACAAATTGTCGAGGTGTGTAGGTGGTGTAATTACAGGCACTTGGTCCCCACCCTGTCATTTCTCAGACACCTAGGTAAAACTAGGTTTCAAATTGGAAAACAAGGTGGCTTGGTAGTAGGAATAAATATTTGTACAAGAGTACCTATCTAGTTTTACGGATTCCTTACGTATGTATATATTAAAAAAAAGGTTTCTTAAAATTCTTATTTTTATCATAGGTTTTCCTGTAATCTGGAAGTATAGCTTTTATCCGTTTTTTATAAAATTTCTGTCGCGTCAGTTTTGGAGATACAAGAGGGGAAGGCATGGCTAATTTTCAGTGATTTTCATTAATAAATTCGGAATAAAATAAAAAATAATAATGAATACGGTACAGTTGAACATACTTTTTAAATTTATATTTAGTATCCAAAAACTGACCCCATTTCCCAAACGTTTCTTTAATTTCGTAACGTCTGCATCCCCTACGCACAGACGACATTTATAATAAAATTAAATACATTTTGAATATGTGGTCTTTTTTCGGGTAAAAAATGTAATAATAAAATTCTTTCTAACTATGCAGTGCAGAATACGAAATGCAACGTCATCATATTTTTTTTTGTAATACGGTTTACGTTTTTTTTTTTATACAGACGTCAATGTAACCTACAATTAAACTAAATTGACAATTTACCAGTTTTAGTATTCGTTTCCGCAATACCCTTTCACCAAAAAGCCACAAAACATAACACATCACAGGCTTCTTCCAAGATTTTCTCTTAACACAATCAGTGCGCCAATTGCCAGCATGAGAAACATTTTTCTGCGCCAATGATCACGTAAACCATTTATGAGTAATAGTGAGAACGTGACTCTACGAAAATGTACAAGAATGTACGAAAAAGTACAATGCAACAGTAGGCGCCTACTTTTGAGAGAGTTCGGGGAGCGTTGGTACAGGGTTTGGTTGTGTTGAACATGTTGTTAATATTATTTGGGCGATGTGGAGTCGTATTGCTTGCATTGTAATGTTCAAAGTTTGTGTGGTATTCAAGTTTCCCCGATTTATAAGATTAATAAACAATATTTATTTGTTCGACTTGTTCGAAGTGATGTTTCAAAATTCCGAAACAATTTTTGGTCGTAAGGCGTCTCCACATTTTTTGTCTCTGTTCTATTTCGAACTATAGGTATTCTAGCTCTACCTATTCTAATCACTGCTGATTATATTCCAACTTATATTATAAAATGCGAATGTGAGTTTGTTTGTTTGTCTCGGTTTCTCGCCTAAACCACTAAATCTATTTGAGAAATTCTTTCACCAATGGAAAGCTACATTAACAGCGAGTAATATAGGCTATATTTTATTCCCATATTCCCATAGGAACAGGAACTACGTGGATAAAACCTCCGCGGGGCGCCGCTAGTTTCGCGAAAGTGTGTTTGTTACGTTTTCATGCCAACATTACTCAACCGATTTCGATGAATGGAGACTTATTTTACGCAGCCGAAGCTGCTGTCAAAAACTAGGACCTCATAATATTTTGATTTTTAAAGAAAATTAAAAAAAAAAATGCGTTCGTAACAACAGACAATTTGCATCACATATTATTTTTAATGCGAGTCCGCCTCGCAGGTTAACATAGAAGGTTGTTGTCTGCTAAAGCGGACTTACCTGTGGTGGCCATAATGAACAAGAAAGAAAGAAAAAATATACTTGTGACTGTACAAACCACACAGTTCAATAACCTTACAAAACCGAGATAAACTTTGAAATAATGTAAAGCCAGTTCGCACCAGCGTATGTTTGGCATTCAGCGCCACAGTTGAGGCGCCAAATAACTTGCGAGAACTGACGAGAAGCCAAAACGTATTATTTATATCTTTTGTAATTTAATTTGCTGACAGAATTATAATTAAAGACTGAAATTATCTATATGGTAGAGGCAGCGGTGGTCGAGTGGTAACGGCCCCGACTTACGAATTGTAGGTTGCGGGTTCAAACCCAGCCAGGCGCATTACTTTGTGTAATTAATTTGATCATCAAAACGGTGAAGGAAAACATCGTGAGGAAACCGGCATGTCCTAGAACCAAAAGTTCGAAGACATGTGACATTCACCAACCCGCACTAGGCCCGCGTGATGGATTACGGCCCATTCCCTCTCCTAGAGAGGAGGCCTGTGTCCCAGCAGTGGGAACATTAAAAGGCCGATTATGCTTATATACCTACTTCTAGAATTGCAAGACGAATTATTTGATACGGGAACGCCTTAGAAAGTCAGTCAGTTAGTCATTGCCCAGGGTGGCCAGGCATGGGAGGCAGTCACCTCCTTCTGAGAAGCAGTTATGATGCAGAATGCGTGAGGGAGAGGCAAACTTCACGCCCCAGACACCGCAACAGAAGAAGACGTCCTTGGGGTCGGGAGTCGTAGGGTGATTCCTAGCCACGATGGCGAGAGTTGGGTGGCTCGCCATCAAATAAGAACCAGTTGCGCCTCAAAGAGACGCCAGCATTGAAAACACGGACCGCTAGGGGCAGTGCCTGCCAGAGTTGCGGAATTTGTTTCGAAAGAGTTACTGCGGCCCTGGAACATTAGGATCAACACGGATGGGTTTTAGTCAGTAAGAGTCTGAAATTCCCTTCCATTTCGCCCAGAGCGGGACAAGTCACTTGATGATTTCCCAATAAAAGGGTCGCCAAATGATATGGCTTACCTTGGATTAGACTTGTTTCCTGATTAATGGATCACGATCTTACAGGCATGATTATGGTCTTAATTGTGTACTTAGCTACTTTTCTGTATTAAATGGTAATAATAAATGCAGAAAACTCTATGACACTCGTAAAAGCTACTTTACAACCTGCAAAAGTTTTAGCTGATGAAAATCCATAAAATATTTACGATGATTTTATCGTTAATCTGAAAACTAAAGTTTCATGGAATTTTAATGACAAGGCCTTGATTTCGTGTTTGACGTTATCTGTAATGTACTAAAAATATCCAAAAATACTATCATACCTACTTTCATAATCATCTCATATTTTTTAACCGACTTCTAAAACAAAAACTTTTTACTTAAAATCCAAGTGACTTCAACATAAATAAAAAAAAAAGTATAAAATAATTTTAATTTCGGAACTCGGTGTAGAAGTCGGTTGTATTTTTTTGTAATTTTTTTTTTCAAACAGCGTTTCTTTGGTAAAGTGGTCACAAGCTCTTCAGCTGAGTACGGTATTTGATTTCCAAGTAAGCAAAAATGTTTTAGCCATTACTTTATAATAGGACACCTCTGGGTAACCCTGAACCGTGATGTTATATGAAAGCAGGTGTGATGTTATATCAAATTATAAAAAGCTGACCCGCCTGTGTCACATGAGAGAGAGAAAAATGTAACCCCGTTTTTGCAACATTTTTCATTGATGCTTCCTTCGGTCGTAGCGTGATGTTATATAGCCTATAGCCTTCCTCTATAAATGTGCTATCTAACACTAAAATATTTTTCAAGTTGAATCAGCAGTTCTTGAGATTAGCGCATTTAACCAAACAAACAAACTCTTCAGCTTTATAATATTAGAATTAATTTGTTTATAATTCTGTACATTTAAATATTTCTGGTTGAGACTTTCCATGACCCAAAAGCTGGCTTTTACTTTGGCCAGAGGGCCTCTGGCCAAAGTAAAAAAAGGAAAAAAAAGGCCTCTGGCAGAGGCTAAGCATTGTCGCCAGGAGTGGAACTCTCTGCCTGCGTCTGTGTTTCCGAACGCATTCAACCCTGATCTCTTCAAAGTTACAGTGAACAGGCTTCTTCTGGGTAAGCTCATTCCATCGTCGACTTTGTCTCTGTCACTTGCGACCTAGACTAGAGTCAAGAGCATATCCATCTGACAATTAAAAAAAAGTCTCTTGGGCACAATAACAGCTGACAGCGTTTAGGACGAATTTTTTTATGCTATATTTTAGTTTGTTTTTCGTTTAGTTTACATAATATTTGTTTGTGCAACAAAAATTAATAAAACCGCACAAAATCAACTAACTCCCAACTCGTTGCGCACACCTAAAAAACTTTCTAACCGGAACATTTCGGTTATCGGGTGAGATAAAATCTTTAATTTCGTCAGCAAACAGTCGGGAAATAACTGTTGATTATGCTAAACAAAGCCGTGAAAACGTTGCGTATTTACATGCTTGACAATATGGTAGGGTGCCAGTTTAAACGTCGATTATATTGTGCTTTTTCGGTAAATATTTTAGCGGACTTTTTTAAGTTTGAGTATATGGAAATTTTCTCCACTCCAAGCTATACAGTTGCCATAACAATGAAAAACCCTTTGACGACCTTATATTAATAACTACTTGAACGCATTCTCATAGTAGCTTGTTAGGATTAACTTTAAATAATTATTATCGTCGCAATAATTATTACTGCAATCAGGGTTGCGGTATTTGTTTGAAAGTCACCGCGGCCCTGGAACGTAAAGGACATTAGGAGGAACACGGATGGGTTTTAATCAGTGAGAGTCTGACACTCTTTTCCGCTCCGCTCAAAGCGGAAGAAGTGTTGTGATGATTTCCCATTCCTAATAAAAAAGTTATATTTTAGTCTTTATGTCTTTTGACTGAAGTACCATGATATTGAAGATGACGACTGGGAGCTGTAGAGTGGTGCCGTGCGGGTGCTGCCGGTCCGTTGCGTCGTCGCAACGCTTAAGGATAAGAGGGCACACGGACAAATGCGGTGACGGAACGCAACGCCTCGCTCTGCGACGATGCAGGCTCTGTCAGTCTTTAAACCGGTGTTAGTGGCTGATAAATCAAAAGTAACATGATACAGCTCAAAAAACTCAGTGTCACAAGGAAAGAACTACGATCTTTGATTGAACTGTAAGCATACGTATATGCTCTGTTTGAGGAATTTGTTCGAAAGAGTCACCGCGGCCCTAGAGCGCAAAGGGCACTAGAAGGATCACGGGTGGGTTTTAGTCAGTAAGAGTCTGACACTCGCTTCCGCTCCGCCCAGAGAGGGAGAAGTTATTTTATGATTTCACATACAGAAAAAAAGGCATATATACTCTGCCACCCATGCAAAGCTGAGGCTTGTTGCTCATAAAATTCGGATAAAAACGAATTCTGATTTAACTGCAGATACCTGGAGGCATGTTAATTTTACTTCAGCGATAAAAACGCTTCTGCGAATCCTTTAATATTGCAAATGTCTTTATAAGGCAGTTATCACAATCAGGTAGGCCATTTATTTTAACTCAATAAATATAAAATGAGCCGAAATATCGTCAAAGGAAACAAAAGCCAAACGTACGAATCACAGGACTGCAACTCTACTTTTTATTTTAGTATTTTTATTAAAAAACATGTAATATTGTTTGCACGAGCAAATATTATAGTTATTTTTATTTGTAACTTTCTGTAAAAAACAAAGTTTACGAAGTACCCGATCTGTATTTTCTTCGGACAAGTTCTAGAACTACAGAAATTACAGTTCCAATTAAGTTCTACAAGCTGGTTCAAGCCTAGCCGAACACTGTGGTGAAATATTAACATATCCAAATAGTGATAATTTCAAGATTTTTGTTTCGTTTTTTGGTGTCAAGAGTAAATTATAACAGCCCCACGGGGCGATCTTCAGTAACGCTTGCCGAGGTTGGTCTGTGGATGGGTGACCATCTTAATACACCGAGACTCCTTCGTGCGTCGGAAAGCACGTTAAGCCGTTGGTCCCGGCTGTCTTTTGGAATCTTTAGCAGTCGTTACGGATTGTCAAAAGCCAGAAAATCTAACACCAGTCTTGCCAAGAAGTACCGTGTTACTCAGTTAGTGGGTTGTGGAGGTTTGGTAGGCAGCCGTTCCACGTAAAATACTCGTATTCAGCTGAGTTCGGTTTGACTGGAAGCCGACCCCAATATAGTTGGGGAAAAGGCTAGGCAGATGATGATGTCAAGAGACACAGCTATAACGAGCACCGACAGCATTCGGAAGTGTACAATAATGTCTGAGAAACAATAATAGGGTAGTTAACAAAAAAAATCTGATTAGTCCGTCAGATAGATTTCCAAAAAATATTGGAGACGTATTTTTTCTTTTTTCACATAAACAAAAAATGAAGACGTTTGGGAAGTATACCCTTTCCAACAAAAAAGATTTTTTCAAATCAGTTGGCAAGCGACGGAGTTATGCGCGAACAAACATTAAAAAAATATACAAACATCCGAATTGAGAACCTCCTCCTTTTTTAGAAGTCGGTTAAAAATACGTGTCCAATATTTTTCTATAATCTAACTGACGGACTAAACATAATCATATTATTAAATTTTTTACTCAGGCAACATCCCTATTTTATTAATAATAGTACGAGTAGTACAAATAATGTGGCTATATCGTATAATTAGAAGTTAGTTTTGAGGGAATTTGGGCAACTCCAACACGAATAGATCAGGTCCGAATGGGATGACGGGAGAGATAAACTCTTGTCATCTTATAGGTTTTTATAAACCTTGCTGATATAAATAGGAGCCCCGCACAGCGAGATGAAGTCAATTTGAGGTTTGAGATGGCCATTTCAAATAACGACCGGCCGCTTTATGAAATGGCGAATTTTACGAAACGGCCAAGACACGATAATTAATGGGAGATAAAATATCTATAAAATCTATTTTATTTTCTGTTATTGCTATTTGATTTGGATGTTTTATAAAAAGCCAAACACACAAGCATACATTTCTTCGCTCTGACTCACACCCCTCCCACAAAACCACATTGGCGCCACGGAAGCGATGTTTATCTTTGATATGTAACATACCAATTAACTACATGTTCGGACGTGTTTATTTTAAGCTTAATAACAAAAGAAGGCCCTCGTCCTATATGTTGTTGCTGTTATGTTTAGAAAGGAGATTATAGAACAGAGCAACAACAAAGAATAGTGGTTCCATCGGTAACCTCCATTGAAATCCTACAACCAGGCGGGTGTTGTATCTGGAGGGCAACCAACGGCGAACAAACTAAAATGGCAGGTGTCGATCTGTAGCGGAATTTGTTCGAAAGAGTCACCGTGGCCCAGGAACGAAGGCACTGACCCTATGGGGCCCCGTCTTCTTTGCCGACATCTCCGTGAGGCGCGCACGGAACTCGACACACCGTCAACCGGGGCCTAATTGTTATCGGACGGCAAGCCACCCATCAATTTATGTATGCCTGGAAGCTTGTTTAGTTTGCATTTACTTTTTATGCTTAAGGTAATCTGTTTTTAATTGCATAATGGAATTTATCAACTGACCTGTAGCAATTAATTTAATTTTATGATCGAAAGGTACTTGTTGGTAATAGATTATTGTTTCGTATCTTGTATTGCGAATTATTTTGCAAAGTTTTGTAGGACAAATATGACTTACTGAGAGAGAAAAGTTATCATTTTTGAGTTACTTGTCCGTTCTTCTCCATAAGAATCTACCTTTGCGAATGGACGCTAGAGTAACTTAATTATTATACATTTTAATGATGAAGTTCAAAAGTGGCGTTTAATGGCCTAATTGAAATAAACGTTTTGACTTTGACTTTTAGAATTTACACATACATATATATAGCACTAGCTGTCCGCACAACTTCGTTTGTGTCACATTTTCATGACTGTTCCGCTCCTATTGGTCTTAGCGTGATGATATATAGCCTATAGCCTTCCTCGATAAATGGGCTATCTAACACTGAAAGATTTTTTCAAATCGGACCAGTAGTTCCTGAGATTAGCGCGTTCAAACAAACAAACAAACTCTTCAGCTTTATAATATTAGTATAGATTTACTAGCAGACTCGCCGTCTTCAAAGTTAGCTATTATCTCAAGAGCATATTGTTACGACCGGGATGTATCCTATATCCTCTATCAGGTAAGCGGAATTTGTTCAAAAGAGTTACCGCGGTCCTCAAGCTCAAAGGACATTAGGATGAACACGGATCCTAACTCCTTTCCACTGCACCCAGAGCGGACGAAGTCATTTAATGATATCCCATGAATAATGTTTTATTATGCACGGGATTTAGTTTTATCTAAATTCTATCATCTGTGACATCAAAAGTTTATATTTCATATTTATAATATTAATATAGCAAACGTACTCGTATACAAGTAAAACAAGCGGCCTTCCGGAGAAATGTTTACTGTAACATGAGTACCTACCATTAAATAACGGAAAACCTCTAAGCTTTTATTATATCAAGTGTACACATATAAGGGACCGACCATATTCATACAGAATGATCCCAAGTTTACAGAATTATTTACATATTATGATAACATTGCGTTACAAATAAAAATGAATTTTAAGTACCCTCTTTGAATATTTTTTTTTGAGTTCATTTCTATTGTACAAAACAATCATCATCAGCCTTTTAACGTTCCCACTGCTGGGACACCGGCCTCCTCTCTAGGAGCCCTCTCCTAATGGGCCGTAATCCACCACGCGGGCCCAGTGCGGGTTGGTGAATGTCACATGTCTTCGAATTTTTGGTTCTAGGACATGCCGGTTTCCTCACGATGTTTTCCTTCGCCGTTTTGAGAGCTGGTGGTGATGGAAGTGATTACACAAAGTAATGCGCCTGGCTGGGTTTCAACCCGCGACCTACGATTTATAAGTCGGGACCGTTACCACTCAGCCACCACTGCTCTACAAAACAATATTGCATACTTATTTTCTCTAGAAATGTACCAAATATGTAATGCAAAAAATTAAAGAAACATTTTTTTTGCCATTTTGAATTTTAGTAGAAATATTTACAATATTTGATTTTATTTTATAACTACAATTAGAAAAAAAACATAATTATATCAAATTTAATTAACAAATTCCGCAACCTTGGCAGTATAATAGCTAGTCTGCGGTTTATCCTGAACTTTCCTGAGCGTTGGCTGTTTTGCGTATACATGATGTTCCAGGAGCGCGTGATAATGTTTAAGGGTGGTTTTTTGTGCCTGCTATATAGTCAAAGTCAAAGTCAAAGTCAAAGTCAAAGTCAAAGTCAAAGTCAAGTCAAAGTCAAAGTCAAAAGCAATTGGCTGCTGCGCTGCGTGTCGTGGGCTCGATTCCCGCACGGAACAAATATTTTTATGGCCTACAGATAGTTGTTCCGGGTTTGGCTGTTTGTGTATGTAAAATTTTATGTTTGTAAACAGACCCACGACACAGGACAAATTACTAGTGTGGGGTAAGGTTTTAAAAAAAAATGTAGACTTATTTCAAAAAGAGCGATCTCAAATCACGACTTAAAAGTTCAAGTAAACACCAATTGCATCAGGCTGCTCAAAAAGTATTTAATGTTTTTATTTTCTGTGAATTTAGAAGTAGTCATTTCTTTTTTGGTTTTGAAATATGACCACACATTCTTGGAACATCCTATATTATTATAAATATGATAACCTCGTAAATATCTCTTATAAAAAGCTGTTATTATTTTAATTTCAATTTATTTTTGTAACATACTATTTGCACCCAGATTGTAACGAACCCTTTTATCAGCTTCTAATATAAATGTTTTCTTTATAAATTGTACTACACAGTTAGGAACAAATTTTCATGTATTTTAATGAAAAATCATTGGAATGGATGAAAAATTCATTTCATTCAAATGAAATTTGGTTTTACATCACTCTTTGAATCGTAAATGCCGCACTGGAAAGGGTCGGAGAGCGTATTTTACTGCAAAATATACTTGCTGCTCTTGTCACTAGTTGCTAGTGTAGCAGAACTAGTTTCATTTATTTAACTGTCAAACCTCGATAATTCAAAAGTGCCTTTAAAATTTTAATTGATTGCTTGAGTAATTTTGGGCAAGAGATACTAAATACATGCAGTGTATTTCCAAACAATAATTGTCATGCACTTCTCGTAGCAGAGTCTGCTACGGCGTAGCAAACAATGCTACGAGACTGCTACGCCGCAACTCAGCTTATGTTACCTTAATGTCAGTCAGAGTTATATACATTGTCATGGACACATAGAGTGATCTGTACATATTGTATATGGTGTGTCCAATAGATGGTCAGTCTTATAGGCTTACAGTAACTACTAATATAAAAAAAAAAAAATAAGCTTATTTCGGGTGGCAAAGACCCATAGAAACCTTAACCTAGAACATATCTATACTAATATATAAAACTGAAGAGTTTGTTTGTTTGGTCCGATTTGAAAATTTATTTCAGTGTTATCACGCTAAGACTAATAGGAGCGGAGCACCAAAGAAAAAGTTGTTCTATTGCTAAAAAAAATTAACAACCGACTTCTAAACAAAAAAGAAATACAAAGAAGTTGGTGTTTTTGGTAGCTTCTTTTTTTTTAACACCAAGGTATTTTATACTTTTTTTTTTGTTTAGAAGGTGATTGTTTTATTTTTGTATTTTTTTTTTATTTTTCACTTTCTTGTGTTAGAGAAAAAAGAAAAAATGCAGTCTGCTTGAGAATCTCTTCTTTTTTGGAAGTCGGCTAAAATAAAAATAAAAAACTTTTACAGTATAGAAATGCTCAATAAATTTCTACAGCGTTTCGTATATTTCCATTCGAAATAAACAGAAAACAATTTGTCAGTATTTATTTTACAGCACAATTGCTCAATCAATCAACGGGGAACAGCACATGTTGGGTTTCATTTGGAATAATTTATTTAATTGTAATCCTTTTGAGCTACCAATAAATATAATTGTTTTTATTGATATTTTTGAATGTTTTTTGTGTCAAAGTGGACCAAGTCTGCTAGGATTGCGGAATTTTTTCGAAGAAGTCACCGTGGCGCTGGAACGCAAAGGGCATTAGGAGGAACAAGAATGGGTTTTAGTCGGTAAGAGTCTGACACTCCCTTCCACTCCGCCCAAAGCGCAAGAAATCATTTGATCATTTCCCATTCATAAATATAATATCCGTATATGACGCACACTTAGAATGAAAGAGATCTAACCTAAAAATAGCAAAAAGTGTTTGGTAAAAAAAACAATTATCTCCCGAGACCTATGTATACGCTGTCCCTTTCCCAAATGATATTTCGGAATATTTTTCATCATATGGTTTTAGACTACGTTTTTACGTTCAGTTTATAGCAAAATTATAAGTAACAGTAATTTTGAATAACCATAACACAAGCTCTGCTTAGCTTGGGATCAGATAGCCGTGTGTGAGTTGTCCCATGATATTTATTATTATTATTATTATTATTAGGCCCATTTCATTCTGAGAGTGAAATGTACAAAAAAGGGAGGACCAAATGTAAATCCTGTTAGATTTCGTTCGATTTTTGCACTTAGTCGACATGCTGGAGCATAGTGCCTGTGCCATGGCGGCTTTCATTCTATCCTGCCTTCCTCCTTCTAGAAGCAGGTAAAAAATTAGTTTCGAGCTAACTTTTACGACCTTAGGAGTCAAAAAAAGTCTACTTTCAAAATCGACTCAGTTATCTAATGCAACCACCCATGAAATAATTTTTAATTGAGGAGTTCCATTGCCCATGTATTGTGCTTTTCTTATTCAGTACCATTTAACAACTTCATCGATTAATAATTTCTGAAAAATAATAATTTTCTTTATGTCTATAATATTTCAGCAGTTCCCATCTCAAGGATACACCATTAACGGATTCAATCAGCATAACAGGATTTTGATAAAAATGTAACCAATCTTTCATTCATTATTCATTTTATTAAAATTCTGACTGTAAACTGAATTGAAAATTATTTTTTGAAACCATACTTCCAAATTAATAAGAATTATAAAAGTCAGTTAATACGATAAAGAGTAACATTAGCTGTAAGTAACTTTAAAAATAATATAAACTAATTTTAAACTTAGTTAAAATGAGACGAAAATAATAACTCACCAAGCTTTTTCTGGATCTTTAAACTTATACAGGATACATGAAAATCTCTGAAGCACTTACGCTAATGAATTTGTAACGGAGACTTTTTCTTACCTGGAAATAAATAATAACAGATTAGAATTTTTTATTGTTGCATCAAAATGTTTTCAGTGGCAATAGAGCATAAAGACTGTTCTTTTTTGTTATTTAAAACACAAAAATATACACACAAAATACAAACACACATAATAAATAAATGAAAAAACACTATCTACATAATATACAATTACTGACCTATGGCCGAAAAATGAAACTTCCAACATAACATCTTTTTTACGTCAGAACTTAAAACCGGAACGATTCACGAATAAAATAACGCTGAAAACTTCCATGTTTTTCATATGGATCCCATTTTTTTTTATAGCGGCGATTGGAATTTGATGATGAATAATCCGCTGATAGACAGGCGAACAGACGAACGCATGGACAGCGGAGAATTGTTAGAAGGATTTAATGGTTAAAAAGTGACCCTAATATAAAAATGTACTCAGGTAAACATCACTACCACCTAATATTAAAACAAAAGACTACACCAAATATTTAGTGTTTGAACAGACTAACAAAGCGGCACAAGTATTTGTTTGAACATTTAAAAAAAATCTTATTAAATGATAACAAAATTTGCCGACATATTCAGGCGGAAATTTGAAGGGTTACCACCACAAAATAAAAAGGCTTCAGAAGTTCCTGTCGTTAAATCTATACTAATGATTAATATTATAAAGCTGAAGAGTTTGTTTGTTTGTTTGTTTGAACGCGCTAATCTCAGGAACTACTGGTCCGATTTGAAAAAATCTTTCAGTGTTAGATAGCCCATTTATCGAGGAAATCCCCATATTCCCACGGGAACGGGAACTAAGCGGGTGAAACCGCGAGGCGCTGCTAGTGTACGTTTAAAATGTGTAACAGAATAAATGCAAATACTGAAAAGGGGTCATTGTACTCATCGTTATGAAAAACTCTTAACATGGGACTAAAATTAAAATCGCTTTTACTGTGAAACCAACCTTAAAATCGCGATAAAAAGTCGACTATCCCATACATTTATATGCGCATACCTCGACAAAATGTACTGAAAAGTTTGCAGATAGCACTGTCGCGTTTATTGTTACACTAGCAGCGCCCCGCGGTTTCACTCGCATTGTTCCCGTTCCCGTGGCAATACGGGGATAAAATATAGCTTATGACACTCCACAATAATGTAGCTTTCAATTGGTAAAATAATCTTGAAAATCGGTTCAGTAGATCCAGAGATTATCCCTTACAACGTCACAACGTCACAAACTCACAAACGTTACTTCTTTACAATAATAGTATAGATGTTGCATAAAGGGAATAAATATGAACAAACCATTAATTAAAACGTTTAAAAAGCGTTTACTCTTCACAACATTTCACACATATTCTTGGAAATTAATAAACCTTTCTTTCCGAAAAAAGAAGATAACTAAGTGTTTTTTTTATTTGCTGTGCAAAACATAAAATCGAAAAATTGAGTGATTGTTTTTCTTCCTGGAGAATAAAAAATGCACCTGCCATACTTTTTTTCAGCAATCTTGGTTAAACATAAGCATATTACCCTTTTAATGTTCCCACTGCTGGGAACATTAAAAGGCACAGCTCTCCTCTCTAGGAGAGGGAATTGGTCGTAATCCACCACGCAGGTCCGTTGCGGGTTGGTGAATGTCACATGTCTTCGAATTTTTGATTCAAGGACATGCCGGTTTCCTCCCGTTGTTTTCCTTCACCGTTTTGAGAGCATAGGTGATGAAATTAATTACACAAAGTAATGCGCCTGGCTGGGTTTGAACCCGCGACTTACAATTCGTAAGTCAGCGCCGTTAACATGCGGCCACCACCGCTCTCTCTCTCTCTTGGTTGTTTGGTATGAAATGCTTGGGGTATTTCATCCTTAAATCCGCGTTTATTCCTTATTCCTTAGTGCTTGAAGTTAAAATAAACAAGAAGTTACTGTTAATGTTTCACCTTGCTTTTTTGTTAGAAAACAGCTTATGTATTTATAGTGCACCAACCGCTTCATTTAAAAAACTGGTATTCAGCTGAATCCGGTTAGACTGGTAGCCGACCCCAACATGGTTAAGAAAAGGCTCACTACGTTACTAATTTATATGCAAATACTGATTAGTAACGTAGTGATCCTTCTGGCCTTTCTTTTGCTCCATAAACAGTCGAGCAAGATAAGCTGGTATTCGGTAATTATAACAACTGCCCCGGATTGCGGAGGCGTTGCCGCGTAACTGTACCGCCGGGATTACAGCGGGTTTTTATTTCGAATCCCACTTGACTTTGGAATGACAGGAAAACAGAGTAAACGAATGGTTTATTTTTGGATTGTTTTTCTTTGGGATTTGATTTTTAAATGGTGTTGTATGATATTTGAAATGTATGGTGAACTTTTACTAAAGGTTGTGTTTTACACTTAATTTAATTTACATACTGGCTAAAGAATAACAGCCGCACGGGTAAATCTTCAAGTTTAATCAACGCTTGCCAAGGTTGGTCTGTGGATGGGTGACCGTCTTAACATACCGAGTTTCCTCCGTGCCTTGGAAAGCACGTTAAGCCGTTGGTCTCGGCTGTCATTTGTAGATCTTTGGCAGTCGTTACGGATTGTCAGAAGTCAGTAAATCTGACTCCAGTCTTGCCAAGAAGTACCGTGTTACCCAGTTAATGGGTTGTGGAGGTCTTGTAGGCAGCCGCTACACTTCAAATACTGGTATTCAGCTGAATCCGGTTCGACTGAGTGCCAACCCCAATATAGTTGGGAAAAGGCTAGGCAGATGATGATGATGACATAGTTAATACTTACTTCTGCCTTTGTTTTGGCTTCGTCCACGTTTATATCGGAAATTATTCCAAGGGAACATGTTCCATATATCTATACTGGTGGTTATAAAGTGGAACAGATTGCGTAAAAAGTCATAATACCTTACTATTATTTATGAGAAACCATCAAATGACTACTCCGCTCTAGGCAGAGCGGAAGGGAGTGTCAGACTCTTATTAACTGAAACCCGCCCGTGTTCCTACTAACGCCCTTTGCGTTCCAGGGCCGCAGAAGTAACAATACCTACGATTCTTACATTTTTTATTCTTTGTCATTCCGGTTTTGCTTCTGACTTACAATGACCAAATTAATTAAGCAATTACCATGAAAGCCCAATAGCGGTTTGCGGCTGTCATAATAGTATATCTTAATTAAGGATTAAGGGCTGTTAGGTGAACCGCCGAACCGCTAAACTAGAGATACATGAGTACTTAGCGCGGTTAGACCAAATAATCTGGGAGACATTAAGTTACGAGTAAATAGTTTTAGAACGAAGACGAACTCAGAATCCCATCTTAACTGACTAGAAAATAAAGAGCTACTGCTACCTTTTGTTAAAATCTATACTAATATATAAAGTGGAGGAGTTTGTTTGTTTGCTTGAACACTGTTCGGGTCAATCACCCAACAATAATGAATCTGTCAGCGTAATTGCGACACCGCGCTCTGTGCCTTTATTATTTTATGTATTACCCAAGTAAATACAGTCAGTACGCATTCGGATAGCACATCGGGTGCGACTCAATCTCATCTCATTTACCTCACTAGTTTTAATAGTTTTCCATTTGTATTAGTTTAATCAGTATTGTTGAAATATAGCTATCTTTATAATCTTTAATCTTGGTTTATCTTAATCTCACCCCAAACAAACACGCTAATCTCAGGAACTACTGGTCTGATTTGAAAAATTTGTTCAGTGATAGCTCATTTATCGAGAAAGGCTACAAGCTATATATCATCATGCTAAGACCAATAGGAGAGGGGCTGGTGCCCCTCTCCTATTGGAAGAATGTTTCAAAATCGGGGGGTTAGTAACTATTTAACGTGTACGATGTCACGGGCAGAAACTTGCCTTAAAATAAAATATAAAAAAGTTTAAAATCGGTCCAGTAGTTTTGGAGCTGGTTTAACCAAAAGATTCGATGCCACCAACAAACAACATCAGAATTGTTAAGCTTGAAAAATGTATTTTATTTTTTCTCTTTATTAGTTTTTTTGAGGTTGGGTATTTAAAAAAAAAAATCAATTTTTTGGCATGTTCATTGTTTTCTTACTGGGCCCCAAGTCTGCTATTTTTATAAATGTGTCATTCAAACACGATCCCATTGTCATTTTGCTAAAAGTTCGTAATCTGCTAAATTCATAATGGTCGATCATTGGTCGGTCAATGGTCTCGTAATACTTTTTAATAACCGAGCTATTAAAAGAAATGACTGCACACGACGTTCTAATGATAGGGAACTGATCAAAGGAACTGTCAAAATTTTAACAGATTACCGCATAGTACGTCTGTCATTCATTTGTCATTATGTACGAGATTACCATTCTATGCCATTTCATTCAATGGAGTTTCAGTGTTTGAGCATTGGACTGTCATAACGACGCTTTTATATTAGTAGATTACCAAACTTGTCAAAATCAACCATTATGAGATCAATGATACACCATTCTGACACTATTGTAATAGCAGACTTGGGGCCTGTACAGCTGCTACATAACACCCATAACTAATATATGACCTCGCCTTTATAACACCCTGTATACATATATACGGAATAACGCGTCACACTTTTTTCGCATGGTTACATCGTTTTGCGTAGGAACAAAAGTTTTGTTTTGATAAACAATATCCCAAGCTTCTCTCCGATATTTTGTTGCTGGCCCTTATGGTAACAAAATATTAGATACCACACATGGTTTTAGCCCGCGGCTCCATCTGCGTAAAAAGTTTTTAATTTTCCGGGAATAGCGTCCAATGTACTTTTATGGGTAGCTCTGCTAAATTCTATTAACTTCAGTTTGGCCAGTCAGACTCACAGTGTTTCTAATAACTACTGATAGTCATTATGACGGTATATATAATTTACAGAAACCTTTCGAAATACTTTTTTAACAATTAATGGTTTTGCTGCAGAAATATATAAATAAGTAGATATTGTCGGTCTTTATAAATCGAAAGTATATTTATTCTGCAACGGAAGTTCCTCAAGCTAAAAATAAGTACGCTCGGGTTCAGTACAGAAAACGCTCAGCTCAGCTTTAAAAAAGATTAAACAATGAAATCAACGTTAATAATATGTAAAGCTGAAGAGATTTTTTGTTTGTTTGCTTGCTTGAACGCGCAAAACTCAGAAACTACTGGTCCGATTTGAAAAATGATTTCAATTTTAGATAGTCCATTTATCAAGCGAGGCTATAGGCTATGTATTATCACGCTAAGACTGATAGGAGCGGAGCATTAATGAAAAATGTGACGCAGACGAGGTTGCGCGAGTCAGCTATTAAAAAATATAAAGAATCTAAAAAAATAATAACCAAACTGGATAAAACCACTAACCTATGATGACACTGAGGCGCTGTTGCAATAGTAATTTCAATAAAAGCCATCGTCCAATCCATCAACTTTTTTAACACAAACACAACCTACTCGCTTACATACAAACATACTTTCATACAACATACATATGTATGATGTATGTACATACAGGTATTTCTTTTTATTTAATCGAAAGTAAAGACAAACAGAAAGGGCATTAGGAGGAACATGGATGGGTTTTAATCAGTTAGAGTCAGAGAGAGCAGTGGTGGCCGGCGAGTGGTGGCCCCGACTTACGAATTGTAGGTCGCGGGTTCATACCCTGTATTACTTTAGGTACTGAACACTAACATCTGTTCAGTAGTTATTTTACAAATAAAAGTACAGACATCCATTCATCCTTCCAAAAAGCAGGATTATTAAATTACTTCCAGATATCACCTCTTACAAAACAAACACACAATAGGTAATATATTAAGACTATGAATAAGTTTAGATATAGGAACTATTCCTCAATAGAATACTAGACTAACTTTATCCTGTTAGGGTTGTCGAAATCATTCGAACGAGTCACCGCGGCCCTGGAACGCAAAGCATTAAGAAGAACACCGGAACACCGACGGGTTTTAGTCAGTAAGAGTCTGATACTCCCTTCCGCTCCACCCGGAGCGGAAACAGTAATGATGATGTCCCATCCTTAAATAAAGAAGAATAACATTTTGATTTAGTACATAACTATTCAAAAATTCGCTTAAAAAATACTCCACAACTTCACAAAGGCTAGAATGAAATAAACAGTACGCGTTTGCAACACAAACCCTCAACGTGTACTTCTAAATTCAAAACTGGACACAACACGTGTTACTACCCACATTTTCATACAAACTAATTATGAATTAGAGACAAAACTGTCACTTAAGCCAGCGTCCCGTTTTCGAGGGTAGTTTACAATTTTATGTTGTGTTTCTGCGGGTAGGAACAAAAGGATTCTACGTTTGAAATAGGAAATCTGACACATGTTGGTGCTTTGTAACAGAGACGCATTTGGAAATAATTAACCAACACGTTCGTTTCATTAAAAAAAAAATTGTTTTCAGAAGCCAGAAAATCTGACACCAGTCTTGTCAAGAAGTTCCGTGTTCCCCAGTTAATGGGTTGTGGTTGTGTAGGTCTGGTAGGCAGCCGCTCTACGTAAAATACTGGTATTCAGTTGAATCCGGCTTGTCTGGGAGCCGACCCAAATATAGTTGCGAAAAGGCCAGGCAGGTGATGATGATGAATTTTGGAAATAAGGATGGTGGTGGTCAATTTACATCTATATTTTTTTTAAATAACTTCGGAATGGAATATTTGAAATTTATTTTAAAACAAAAGAAATGGGACCCTGATGATGACCATGGGCCGTTTGATATGCTACACGGTACAGCAAACCTTTTGTTTTTTAATTTCTAACTTTCCCCACAAAAAGTGAACCCCTTTTCAAAATTTATAGATTTTCGTGCTTGAGTCACAGAAGGTTGTATGTTTAACAAAGAATCGGTCCTGTAGTTTCGGAGAAAATCGGCTGTGACAGACAGCCAGACAAACAAGCGATCCAATAAGGGTTCCGTTTTTTCATACAAAGATTCGAAACCCTGAAAACGACGGGGACTAAACTAAATGAACCATTTACCAAGTCACTAAATAAGATAGATTTACCTTAAGGAGCAAAGCTTGCTTGCTGCCCAAAAAATATATTTCCCTTGACGGCAGTTTCTCTCAAGAACCCGCTTGCCAGACGCTGATTACTAGATCTTAAATATTTACTGCCTTTTTATAACTAGCAATCAAGTTATTACTGGCATCAGGAAAAAGGCTACAGGTTAATAAAAAAGTTTATTACGCTGGAACGGGACATTACCTATTACGATATTGTTTGAATTGACGAAACTTTTTGGGCTACAGATTATAAATATAAAGAGGGGTTAAAGTTATGACTTAGATACCAGTTTCAGGTACCTTTTATGGGTTTTTGAAATGGTTTATGAAGAGTTTGCGGTTTAGTAGTTTCGTGCATCGGACAATATCACTACATAGTATAAAACAAACTCGCTTCCCGCTGTCCAGCTGTCCCTATGTATGCTTAGATCTTTAAAACTGCGCAACGAATTTTGACGCGGTTTTTTTAACAAATAGAGTAAATGATAAATGATGTTTATTTTGTAAGTAGGTTAAACATAACACTTTTACACGTCCAATATTTCTTGTCATTTTAATCTAGATGAAGCCGGTGTTTCGTAGCCGACCGAGTCGAGTGATTCAAGGGGACGTTTTATATTTATAATACATGCATATTATATTTGAGAAAATATTAGTATCTACATAGCACCCGTGCGAAGCCGGGGCGGTTCGCTAGTCTACACATAAAATAGAAATATACAAATATGTGTATAATAAATACTTCATATTTCGCCCCTTCAAGTTTTCATCATTAATTTTATTAAATATTTTTATATTATTTCTATTCTATTTCTTTTATTATTTTATTTCTGCATTATGCTTAATATATATCAACAATACTAATTAACTAATATAGGAATGTATATTAAATGCTTTAATAAAAGCGTTTTGCGTCTATGCGGATTTCTTGTAACGGATACCGATAGTTTGTTTTATTATGAATGAACTTTCTTTGTAGTGGGTGAAATATTCAAAGCTCGAAAAGCTTGCCTGTGAAAAAAGTCTAAGCACTTTTAAAGTGTCATTTCCAGAGAAGTTTGCATAACAAAATCAATTACTTTGTCGTTCCAAACTTGAGTATAAATCGTCTTTTGTTGTTAAGATATAAAAACGAGTCAAAAAGGTGAAGCTACCTGTGTTTTTTTTCTTTTATAGAATTTTTCTTTTACAGATTTTTTTCCAGTAGATCTGATCTAAACTGTAATTCTAACTGAAATGAGTTTCAATATAAGACCAACAAGGGAAATAAAAGACTGAAAAGATGGCAGATACGGGAGTTGAACCAAAGATGGAAAGGGAGAAGAGAGAATTTGCAGAAATTCCCCTCAAAATAACAACGAAAAACGTAATATTTATATTGAAACTCATTTCAGTTAGAATTACAGTTTAGATCAGCGGGCGTACCATGAGGTGTTAAAACGTGAGTCTTCCGAGCGAGAAAGAGGGATAGAGTTATACACCCTATATAGCTCTATCCCTTTTTCTCGCTCGGAAGACTCACATTTTAAGACGTCATGGTACGCCCGCAGATCTACTGAAAAAAAATTCTTCTCAAATTACCATCTCCATAACTTAAGAAATATCTTACCTACAGGATCAATAAACCTATATTGCCATTCCATCTAAAAATGTCACTTACAAGAGCTCTATATACTGCATACCATAACTTACTGACACAAAATCCATGTTTTACAAAACCCAACAATACCCGAACTTACCCGACAACTTACGAGCCGGTGGCTTTTTTCCCATCGCGCCAGCTATACAACTATGTATATCTATCTCCTTTGACATGTAAGATGTAAGTTGTAATGTACAGTCATGTACAAAAATATGTGTGCGGGGTGAATAGAGACGGAGGGGTGAATCGGAACACAACACACATCGAAACATTTTATATCATAATATTAGTTTACGAAGAACTTTTTTTTTTGTTATTTATCTTCAATAAAATTCGAGAAATTATGCAGCAAACAAGAATCAAATAACGTAAAAATCCCATTCATAGTTTTTATTTTATTTTACCCCTGATACCTATTTACCCCGTTTGTGTACAATTAATTATTATAATTTTAAAAATATTTTTATATTATGGCTATATTGCGAATATTATTATGTAGAAACTGAATGAGGCTGGCACTGGATCATCTAAATAGAACCAAGAGCCCAGCGTTTACATTTAGTGATCATGGTTTCATCTGCTTAGTTCCCGTTCCCGTGAGAATACGGAGATAAAATAGCCAAATTACAACAAAAAATAACAACACATTAATTTTGTCAGTGTCATTCACAAAATTAATGTGGCTTTCTATTATATTTTAGTACTAGCTGCTGCCCGCGACTTCGTTCCCGTGGAATCCCCGATTTTAAAACATTATTTATCGCTGCTCCGCTCCTATTGGTCTTAGCGTGATGATATATAGCCTATAGCCTTCCTCGATAAATGGGCTATCTAACACTGAAAGATTTTTTCAAATCGGACCAGTAGTTCCTGAGATTAGCGCGTTCAAACAAACAAACAAACTCTTCAGCTTTATAATATTAGTATAGATATATTTTATTTACCCACGTCCGTGTGTCACTGCGGGGTGCCAACTGAAAACCAGCGCTGGGTGTCTGACGCCCAGCAAATGCTGCGTTGGTAACCCTTTCGGTTCGGACACGCTCGGCGCATTCTGTACTTTTCTTCTCCTATAATTTGTGTTTGTAACCGTTGTGCTGTGTCTGTCCTGAATAAAAGTTTTTCTATTCTATTCTATGGGTAAAAGAATTTTCAAAATTGATTCGGTAGACCTACCAACTACAACTTCACAAACTATACCTCTTTATAATATTAGAATAGATAAACACTCAAGTTTCAAATTACTAGCACTAAGAAATCATTTTGATAATTCATTGTCATTAACGGATTATAGTGACAATGAAAGTTTGTATTTTTTTGTTGATTGAACCTGAATAAGGCACAAGGCTTGTTTAATAAGTTCTTAGTTATTCGATCGATAAAATTAATTACTCAGTACAACTTTAATACTCGTTGCTAGAAATATGTATTTCACAAGGTGCATATTTTTGTTGCTGACTGTACTATTCACAGCGGAAATGTTTCTGTTTCCTATATCGTGTATCGTTTCTCGGTAAAATATTTATAAGTATTACCAGGTAAATATGTGGGGAGATACAGTTGATGGTTTATGTGTTAGGGGAATACGGGCATAGTTAGGTCTCTTTAGAACGAAGCGCGGTAATAGCGGCATGTTTGTAAGTTAAAAAAGGATACACAACAAAAGCGTCCATTTGTTGCTTCGTTTATAGTTTTTTATTTTTCACTTTTTTTAAAACACCCAGCCCCCCCTCCCACCTAAACGTACCAATCACTTTGGTGTAAGCAATAAACAAACTTGCGATTTCAGCAATCTCGAAAGATTTGCTATCATTTATTATAGAGTTCCGTTTTCTATCGTCTCTGTTCTTCATCAAACTAAAAAGAGCCTACGTTGAAATACTAAGATGGTCTTCCAAACCATCGTACACAATTTTATTTTTTCATTTTACATCGACTAGAGGGACTGAGAACGTCATCAATGTAAACTAAGCCACGCATTATTAGGGATACTCAAATACTAGTCGTCAGATGAAACATTGATTTATATTCATCATTTAAATAGGACTACACGACAAGCACCATCTTTCGAATATAAAAAGAATCATCAAAATCGGTACACCCAGTAAAAAGTTAACACACCAAAAAAAAATACAGTCGAATTGAGTACCTCCTCCTTTTTTGGAAGTCGGTTGAAAATGACGTATTGCGTTCAGAACAAGAACAAAAAGAAAAAAAAAACGGCCAAAGGCATGTCGGGCAGTAGTTACATGCCACAATTTTATTACCGACCTAGAATGGTGCTTTTTGTTTGATTTTAGTTGCTAACTTTTTTAACCAATTTTCAATGTACAGAATTTGCCGTTTGCATCAACTGCAAAAGGCAAACTGTGAAAATTACCTTTTGCATTTGCCTTCTGCAAAAGGCAAATGGCAAAAACGGGTGGGTTTTAGTCAGTCAAAAGCTGACACTCCCTTCCGCTCCGCCCAGAGCGGGAGAAATCATTTGATAATTTCCCATTCTTGAAAAAAAATGTATGTAGACTCGAGAGTCTTCTTTAACACCTGCAGCTGACCTCTAGCGTCTCCATGTCGACCTCCGTATCCCCACCATCAAACAATTCATGAAACGTATTTCAAAGCGTTTCATAGAGTCCGCTGAAAAGCACCAGAACCCCCTTATCGTATCGGCTACCCGATACACGCCCTGCCAGATCAGCTAGATCCGCCGACCGCGGCATACCCTTGTTGCGCCCGATGACCCCATCACCCTGACCCAAGAGAGTAGTAGGGAAACCAGTACTCTTAGGAAAAATAAACCCAGAACGCGTTCCGTATACCGACCTCGCCGATGAGGTCCATCGCGACGCCCCCGTCAAACCCTCCCCGACTTTTGCCTAACGAGCCAGCCCGCGCTGCTGAGCCATTAGCGTTAAATACCCTAAATAATACCAATCTGACCCAGCCTGTCCCTTGCTGCCTCCCCTCAATGACCCCGTTAAGCCGAGGCCCGTGTCCTACAGGGGATGCCCTTAGCGAGCGGTCATTTAGTTTTTAAGTAGTTTTAAGCCCTGGCTGGGGGCCTTAGAATCTAAGGCAACCAGAGGATTGCCCGGTTAAGCAGTAACCAGCCTTGCTTTGCCTTGCTGTATGTGCATATAATCCTTGCTTTGCCTTGTAGTCTTGCATGTGAATAATAAATAATACAGCGGGCGGGAGGGAGGTGCATACCTGCAACCCACACATATTCGCGGGAATTAAAACTAGATATATTATTTTCATTTTTCAAGTAACCTATGTGTTATTCCAGACTATGATCTATATCTGTGCCAAATTTCGTCAAGATCCATTCAGTAGTTTTTGCGTGAAAGAGTAACAAACATCCATACTTACAAACGTTCACGTGTATAATATTAAGTAAGATTAAAAATAACAGTGTATGTACTCGTTCCCCAAAAGCTTTTTATTTAAGATTTCATAGTCATGTCAGACATTTCCTTCCCTCGAAATATATTTACCTAACATTCACTTTTATCGAGTGCTATTTCCCTGGCGAATCGGGGCGTATCTCACGGCTCGAGGAGATTTATCCATACGTCCTCATGAAGTATGGTTCCCATCTTGTACGAGCCGGAAATGGTGGCGTTTGTAACTAGAGTCCGTGTGTCTTTTGGCCAGAGGTGGGTAGTTTTACATTGAAATAGATTAGTTGGGTAAATGGTACGAAAAGAAGGTTTTTGTTCTGAAGCTGAAATTATATGTCTTTAGTAATAAATGATGTAGTTTTATTGATAATTATTTTTCTCGAGAAATAAGAGTTTTTTTTAACCTTCAAGCGTACGCGTGGGTATTTAAACGAGAGCGGTCGCGCGCGTGTGTATAATATTGCTTAGGATATTATAGTTAAGATATGGAAGCGCGTTTGTTTGTTTGTTACATTTTCTCACTTTAATCGCTGAACCCGTTTCGATTAATTTTGGTACAGAGATAGACGGAACTCTGGAGATGGTTACAGCTTAGATTTTTTTTTGCGAAAATCTTTGTTGACGCAAGCAAAACTACAGACAAAAGCTGGTAAAATAATAAACAAACAAACAATTGTTCCTCTCTATAATATTGGTTTAAATAATAACTTTCCCATTCAATTAAGCTTGTAACTAGCCAATAACTCCAGTTCTTGTCACGAATATTGTATGAAACTTATTTGATCTTGATCCAGTTTGGAACTCGTCTAACTTAGTCAACGTCACACGTAGGTTAGCTGGTTTACGCTCAATCAGAAACTTTAAATGATTTATATTGGTATGTGTGTGAATTTTTAGCATATAACACGTATATACAGTGTGTTAACTAACAGAAGGCGTTCCCCTTAACCCGCAATAGTATAGCATCCATATATGATAAAAATATATTAAGTATCAATGTTTTAATTTTTTTTAATTTTCAAATATTCACTAAAATATTAAATTGATACGTTAAAGAAACACTCTGTACACGCGTACTTGCCGGTTTGGGCATTGCTACTACGAGTACTATTCCACGCTACTATTTTGATTTTAAACAGGATGTTTCGAATGTATTGCCAATTTTTTTTTCAGATTATTTTATGCTTATTTTTCTATGCTGATATTTTTATTTTAATCTATTAATGATATACATTAACGAGTTTAAGGGAACGCCCTCTGTTATTTAACATACTGTATATTATTTGGATAGCATTGAAAATTTTAGAAGTAATATGCTCGACTCTTCGCCGTGGCCCTGCATAATGTTTAATAGTACTTAACTGTTTAAAAGTCACATGTTGAAGACGGAATAACAATATTATATTAAAAAATATTCAAGCGACCGCAAAAAATGACTAAAAGGTTCTAAAAACTGGCCAAGTGGGTGTCGGACCACGCACAGTGAAGGGTTCCTTAGTTCAATGTTAAAATCTCATATCTCTAAAACTATATAAGCTGTGATGTTCAAACCAATTTTCGTTGGAAGTGTCTGTGAAGTTCTATTTGCCCATTTTTTTGTTTTTGAAGGTTTTATAGTTTAAATGTTAGAGTGGGGGGAGGGGGCATTTTTTTACGATTTTGGGAGCAGATATCTCAAAAAATGTTGCTTTAAATAAAAAACTTTTTACAAACCTGTTTTTCATTTTGAAAGAGCTATGATTATGTTTGTTGGAATTTATATTTTTATCCTTCAGTTACATGTATGGAGTGCCACCCCTAAATAATTTTTTCTCCATAATTTTTTGAAAACGTTGCCCCACTCTAGGAATTTCTCTTGTGTCGTGTGTGCGTTTACAAACATACAATGCCACCTACACAAACAGCCAGACCCGGAACAACTATCTGTAGGCCATACAAATATTTGTTCCGTGCGGGAATGGAACCCACGTCACGTAGCGCAACAGCCAATCGCTCAACCACTGCGCCAACCGTGTCGTCAAATATTACAGCATTATTAAATAGCGGTTAACACGTTGCACCTACCGATCAATTTTTATATATGTCGCTTTAATAGTCTCCGAGTAAAACGGCTGTGACATACGGAGAGACAGCCAGACAGACAGACATGAGGAATCCGTTTTTTGCCATTCAGTTACGGAATCCTAAAAAGTGGCTTTCAAATAGTCTAATACAAACGGTGCTATCAAATCAGTAACCAAAATAAAATAAATTCTCTACTCAAATCATTCCTCCTAAGTTAAATTTCCTGACAAACAAACATACATTACTCTTCGTCCATCTGACAAGGATTTTGTTGTCTCATGCGGATGTATGTAACCTTAAATTTTCGAGCGTTAAAAAGCTATTTGTGGTATACAAGAGCATTTTTTTAAACGTTTTTAGAAGATCATTTAAACACGCTGCCCTGGGCGAGAAGTGATATTTAAAACCCTTACCGGCTGAAGCCACTTCTGTCTGTTTTTTCTTGTTGCCAAGTCAGGAAAAGATGTTATTTTTGCGCTATTTTTTGCCGGGAGCTGTTTTTCCGCCTCCTAACTCAACCTTTGCAAGTCTTTTTTATCGAATGTAGAAAACATTATTAAAAGAGATTTTTTCAAGACAGCTAGGTGGCTCCATAACTACAGTTAAAGTCCGGTTGAGCTGTAACTAACCTTAGTATGTTAAAATCTGAGTGGAACAGTAAAAAAAAAACTTTTTTTATCATTATTCAAATATAATCATATAAAGCGTGTGGCTGCTTCGACTCTGCTGAACGGGTGCTATAATAATTAACATTTTACTATACTAGACTGTAATTCCGAACAAAACGCCGTTAACTGTAAATCAAAGGCGTAACGTTCAGTAATATTAAATTATTATGATATAATGTTTATTAGGAAAATAGCATGTTTAGCACCCTGTGTTCAGCGATACATCAAAGCCTGTTTATTATTAAGGCATTAATGAGCGCAAATTGATATATGTATGCGCACACTCGCGGGATTCCTCTGGTGCGAGGCATAAGCGAAATGACCGTAGTTCATGAAAAGATTGTAGTTTAAATTGAAAGTACCTTTTTTCTGATTGGGAAATCATCAAATGACTTCTCCCGCTCTGGGCGGAGCGGAAGGGAGTGTAAGAGACGAAAGAAGACTCTTACTGACTTAAACCCACGCGTGGTCCTCCTAGTGCCCTTTGCGTTCACTGACCTTATCGGGCCCCGACATCTATGCTGACAGCTGTTTGAGGCGCGCGTATAACACGACGCACTGTAGACCCGGGTCAGCCGTGCTATTCTGAAAAGTTTATTTGCGAAATCTAACTAAAGAGATTCACATGATTTCACTGCGGATTCAGAAGGGATTTCGCAAATAAACTTTTCAGAATAGCATGGCTGGTTTCTATCGGACGGCAAGCCCAGTGTAATTGTAATTATTTAGCCGCGAGCTCCTCGGTCCAAAATATGTTTGCGAGTCAGATATAATTGTGAACAAAATTTTATTTACCGCATGTGCCTTAACGTTAACTCTTGTAACTTGCGCCACACCGCATTGGTATGTCTGCAGCAGAAATTGAATTCCGCGTCCCGGAAGAAACAGCACGTACGTGTAATAAGCGGCATAATAAACGTTATTGGAATAATTGTAAAAGCTCGCATTAATCATTATTAGCATCTTTCATATTAATTAATTATACGGTTTTAATTGATAAGCAGGCGTTTAATTAGCTTATTTTAACGGTACTTAAAGGTGTGTTTGACTACCCAATTAAGGGACAAACATATATTTGTCAATTACGTCTAGACGCGTCCTGTACCTTTTTTTTTCTGGATGGGAAATCATCAAATGACTTCTCCCGCTCTGGACGGAACGGAAGGGAGTGTCAGACTCTTACTGACTAAAACCCACCCGTGTTCCTCCTAGTGCCTTTTGTGTTCCAGGATCTCAGTGACACTTTCGAACAAATTCCGCAACCCTAGCAGGCGCGTCTTCATTGCTGACAGCTCTTTGAGGCGCGCTTGGAACATGACGCACCGTCGACCCGGGCCTGGTTGCTATCGGACGACAAGCCACCCATGCCTCGCCGTCCGTCCGCAGGCCCACGCCTACGGTGGCCGGGAATCGCCCTGCGTTTCCCGACGTCCGGGGTGTCTTCTTCTGTTGCGGCGGCTGGAGCGTGAAGGAGGTGACAGTATCCTATGCATCAGAACGAGAAGGTTTCTTCGATAAATGGGCTATCCAAGACTAAAATAATTGTTGATTTCGAACCAGTAGTTCCTGAGATTAGCGCGTTCAACTATACAAACAAACTGCTCAGCTTTTTAATTGTACGATCCCTTGCTTGACCATTATCATCTCAGCTAGGTCATTACACAATTTATTTATCCACACTAATTTATAAAGAGGAAAGATTTGATTGTTTTTTTTGTTTGTTTGTATTGAATAGGCTCCGAAACTAATTGAACAATTTGAAAAATTCTTTCATTGTTGGGATGCTACACTATCTCCGGTGATTATAGGCTACATTATATCCCCATATTCCTACGGGAACGGGAACTATGCAGGTGAAACCGCGGGGCGATGCTAGTTATGTAAGAAAAGCTTGTCACGAGATTCAAATACTCATATATATTTACTTAACCTGAAAATTCAAAAAAATAAATTTAATTAATCAGTTATAGTTAACTTACTAAACTTGATTAAATCTCGCAAACAACTTTTATTACATAATAAAATTTGTAATGACGTTTTAAGTTGATAGTAAAAAAAGATGATTTTATTCTTTTCAGTGCATTAAAATAAAACCTTTTTTTAAACGTTATTTACTACTCTTAATTTTTTGTTGTTTGTCCTGTGCTTGTCTCAAATATTGTATTTATGACTGCCATAATTAGGCTTTCTTTGTACAGCTCATATGGATAATAATCGCTCCTTGCAATTCAGCACAGCATAAAAGTCTACGTAGATTATTGTGTGCTTTAATGTACTAACTAAGCCCTAGAATCAAATATTGACTTCAATTGCTGTTGGTGGGGGTAAAAACGTCATCATTCTGTGATGACGTTTTTACCCCCACCAACAGCAATTAATCCCGATACTATGGTAATGCCCGCCAATCAGCGTGCGCTGTTAATATTCGATTATCTAATCTGTTCTCACTATCTAGTGAGTGAGGATCATGTGCGCAAATGTATGGAGAATTGGTATCTCTGTCAGACTAATTGGTATTGTGGCGAATGAGCCTTATTACCTGCTTTAGTGAACTGGATGCTGTGTCCCAGTAGTGGGAACATTAAAAGGCTGATTATGCTATAAGCCATTGGCTTATAAGCCATTTTTGAAGCACCTATTGACGAGCGTGATGAAAATATTTCCTAGTGTGGATTAGTGCCGCGGCCCTGGAACGCCAAGGAAATTAAGAGGAAGACGGATGGATTTTAGTCAGTAAGAGTTTGACACTCCCTTCCGCTCCGCCCAGAGCAGAGGACGATATTTGATGATTTACCATCCTTAAAAATGATGGCATCAAGTCATCCATACTAATATCTATACTTAATATTATAAAGCTGAAGAGTTTGTTTGTTTGTTTGTTTGAACGCGCTAATCTCAGGAACTACTGGTCCGATTTGAAAAAATCTTTCAGTGTTAGATAGCCTATTTATCGAGGAAGGCTATAGGCTATATTTTATCCCTATATTCCCACGAGAACGGAAACTACGCGGGTAAAACCGCGGCGCGCTGCTAGTAATAAAATAATGTCTAAGTAGTGTGCTTACTGTCAGTTAGAATACAATAGCATACTCTTTATTATGTACACCATATAAGTTAGAGAATTTTTTTTAACAAAAACATATAATCAATCGCTAAAAGCGATCCTCATGACCGGCTGAACGGATTTGGATGAAACTTGGTACCTACACGGGTAGATCATGTCACGGAATACGACAAGATACTTTAATCCCAAAAAGTTTGCTACTTGTCCATTCCCATAAAAAATAAAGAAACTAAACGTTTATACTACAAACTATTTAAATACATTGTGCAAATGATATAACTTACTTTTATAGATTATATAATACCTATTATAAAAATTGATTATAAAAACTTAACACTTATACACGCTAATTTTTTACCGTAATTTATATTATTAAAACGAACCTTGTAAAATAATTTCAACATTTGCTTTACGCATCCTCATTAACCATTTTAAACCGGTTTGCGCTGATCTGAACCAGTTACAACGGAATTCGGGAATAAATTTAAAATGGCCGCCATTGAAACTACTGGACCATGCAAGCAGTAGTGGTTTGCTTGAATACTATTGTTTTGAACGAGTTTATTTGAAACTTTAGTACGAGTTTTATTTATTTTTTCATAGTAATTCCAAGCTCACAAAAAAAAAGATCAGTATCGACCAAAGAGTGAAAAAGTGTTTATTGGCTGCCCAGTTGTTGGAAATGGGCTTACAGTAACAGATTTCAGTTTGCCTTTTGCCGATCCCTTTTGGGCTTTAAAACTGCTATTGTTATCTCATATATTACAGCCTTATATACTATAATTTCTTATGTATAAAACAAATATATTGATTTCGTACTTTTAACGTGATGTGTGCAGGACTCAGTCAACACGACTGACTTCGACAATCCAAAAGTACCTGTAAATGATTTATTTGAAACTAGCAGCGCCCCGCGGTTTCACCCGCGTTGTGGGGATAAAATATAGTCTATGTTACTCAGGGTGAATGTAGCTTTCTAATGGTGAAAGAATTTTTGAAATCGGTACAGTAGTTTTTGAGTTTATTCATTACAAATATTACGCACAAAAAATATAATTAATCTTTCCTCTTTAGAATATTAGTGTAGGTAGAGCTTTGAATCTTTGGATCTTGGGGTTGACCCAGAAAGCAGTGTCGCGACGAAGCTCACCACGTATGTTGGTTTCGTTTGGTAAAGTGGTGGAAGAAATGACTGTCAGGAAATATTATATTTGTTTTGTTTTTTATTTTATTTTAAAGGCCCGTGCCTAGCAATACAAAAAAAAACAAACAAATAATATAACCGCTTTTGGTTGCATTCACAGACAACTCAAAAAAAAAAAAAAACATGAAACATTACCGGATGGACAGAAACTCTTAACCCTCAAACGCTTGCGTAATTCAGCAGAAATCTCCGTGAGCTCGGAAAGGGTTAGGCACAGAAATAATTTTAAATAAGTTGTCGGTCATGTAACTCGTTATGGCTCGTACTTCAGTCAAACGTTTATACCTACGAGTTGTTGTATGGTACTTGTCATGAGAGACTCGATGGATGTCGAGAGGCGGACAAAAGGTGTGTTATGTTCATTTTATTGGTATTTTCGGATATTGGATCCTTTTTGTAGGCGTTAAGGTGTCTTAAAGTTACATACAAAAGAGGTTAGTAGTCTTATTAAAAAAAACTGACCAAGTGCGTGTCGGTCCTGCGCTTTCGCGTTCGTACCATCTTATATATAAAATTCTCGTGTCACGGTGTTTGTGATTGAACTCTTCCGAAACGGCTCGACCGATTTTCGTGAATCTTAGCGTGCATATCGGCTAGGGTGGCGAATCGGACATCTATTTTTCATCCCCCTAAATATTAAGGGTGATCCACCCCTAAATTTTTTATTTATGTTATGTGGCAAAACGACGTTTGCTGGGCCAGCTAGTTATCTATGAAAATATTTGATGGGAGCCCCCATATATATTTTCTTTTTTATTTTAATTTAATTACCTATTTATTTACCTACTTTTAAAGTGAATATACATAATTATAACTAAATATTTTGTGGATATTTCAAGCGTCTACCTGTTGAAATCAATACCGAGCAAAAAAAAACAAAGTTTTTGTATGGGAGCCTATAGGTGTATTCTGTTTAAAAATATTACAAAAATGATTGCCTATATACTTGATTTATGGGCAACACCGATAAAAATACATTGTAACACAATAATAACAGCGGGACGTGTCGATTTTGAAGTAAAGCAGCGCTTGCTGAGGTTAGGACGGGGATAGCTGATCATCCAGTGTGTACCAAGCCACCTCCGTTACCCAGAAAGCGTGTAAAGGTATTGAATATTGCCAGAAGACCAACCCGCACTGGGCCCGCGCGGTGGATTACGGCCCATTCCCTCTCCTAGAGAGGAGGCCTATGTCCCAGCAGTAGGAATGTTAAAAGGCTGATTATGCTTTAGCTTTATTATTTATTTTTAAGACAGAAAATCTGACACCAGTCCGTTCCATTCTTTCAAGATTTCTCTACATCGTTTTAGAGCAATGGCCATAAAAAAATAGATACCTACATACATATGTAAATCTAATAAAACTTTCTTCGAACATCAGATTTTGTTATAATAGACATTATTACGGGGTTAGTACTGAATAGAAAGACCAACTTAATTTGTTAAATCAGTCATCACACTAATGAATGATTTAACAAATTAAATATTAAATGTAACTTAGAAAAAAATGTTGTCGTAAGGAAATGTCCACATCTGTCCATTGAATTGTCTCTGTTCATTGAAGTTTAGGTAAATTAGCTCACTTTTTTCCGATCACTATTCATACATTAAACCATCGCTCAGTAAAAATAGCTACTCAAACACAATATTGCCACTGAAAACGGGCATATATCCATTTCGCAGTTGAAAAGACACTAAACTTCTTGTGTACGACAAACGGTTTAAGCTTTTCCCCTCACGAGCCACTAACTCCAACCAAAAATGGCCATCAACAATGCACGCTGCATTATTCAAGCATTCTGTGAACGCAACGTAGCCACGATTCACTGCAGAATGTATGAATAATGAAGTGGCCAGCTTGTTGCCACTTGTGGCTGTGGTGAGTGGCCTCGCTTGTGGGCGGCCTTAATTTGTTAAATCAGTCATTAGTTTGATGACTGATTTAACAAATTAAGTTGGTCTTGCTATTTAGTATGAACTCCGCAATAATGTCTATTATAACTAAATCTGATTTCTGAAGAAAGTTTTACTTAAGCCGGCGAGCTATGGGTGGCTCGCTGTCCGATAGCAACCAGTGGCCGTATTACGAAGTGCCAATGCCATCATGATTCGTGTGAGGGAAAGAGATAGTGCTATACGTCTTGTATAACTCCGTCTCTCTCTGACACAGAAATCATGATGGATTTAAGACGTCATAATAGGTCGCCAGGCCCGGGTCAACAGCGCGTCGTGTTCTACGCGTGCCTCAAAGAGCTGTTAGCAAAGAAGACGGGGCCCCATATGGTCTGTGCCTGCTAGGGTTGCGGAATTTGTTCGAAAGAGATACCGCGGCTCTGGAACGCAAAGGGCACTATAAGGATCACGGGTGGGTTTTAGTCAATAAGAGTCTGACACTCCTTTCTGCTCCGCCCGAAGCTGGAGAAAGCGGGGGGCATTTGATGATTTCCCATACAGAAAAACGGGAACAAACACCCGGCGTGTTATTCTATGTGTTTAATATATGTACCTCTGTGCCATCAAGATCCGTTTAGCAGTTCTGACGTGATTGAGAAACAAATCCATCCATTCAAACATCCAAATTTTCGCATTTATAATATCTTTTTAGATTTTGGACAGATTGCGACTGAGGGGCGAAGGCTTACGTTGCTTGAAAATCTGTAAAATCGGCACTTCGAAAGCTGAAACTGTTGTGAGTGAATACAGCTTAATCGAAAGTAGTGTATAATTAGATAAGAATTGTGCCAACAGAAGGCTATTTTACTGAAAAAAATCGAATTAGTCCGTCAGATAGATTTCTAAAAAATATTGGAAAAGTATTTTTTTCTTTTCTCACGTCAACAAAAAGTTAAGACGATACAGTGCGTTGAAAACTCGCGTGACGTCACTACATACAACAATTTCTACTAAGGCCGCAGCGTCACCAGCCCCCATTTTAAAACTTTGATGTGCTTTATCTTATTATCTTTATTTAATATTGGACACGTATTTCTTTTTAAATTCAAATCTGCGATGAAAACTCCCGTGACTCTCTCTAAGCTTTTCTAAAATTGTAAGATTTGAATTAAAAAAAAATACGTGGCTTATTTATTTATTTATTTAGAAAAAGTACTGCCACATCACAAACATTTAACATTGAATATTACTTAATATTTAATTTATGGCCTGAATATTTTTTGGAAATCCCACAGAGACAGTTAAATAAAATTGTGATTTTTACTAGTCAAACAATAAGTTTATTGTAGAGGACATCTTTTCTAGCATAGTCTATTGACTAGTATTCATATAGTATTATAGTCATTCAAAGCACACAAAATAAATTTATTTATGTCACAACACGATAATAAACCTTCAAACTGAAAACACGCTCACACATCACTTAAAACTTAATTTCAAACTTCACTACCCAAATTCGAACATACCCTTTTAAAAATGGCAAACACGCTGACGTCATTCTATTAAACCAAGCGCTGCGATGGCAAGTCTGCGGTCACATAAAAATGGGTTCTCTTTCCGTAACAGCAAGGGAAACTGAGCCCCGAGTGTTGCCAATAAAAGCTGATAAAACCGGATACTGGGCAACATTTCGCGTGAACACTACGTAACGTTTGCAGGGTTATGAGTGCGATATAAGGTTTAGCTTACACTGAGACGATACGCGGATAAGCATTTTAATCTTCACGGTATTTATGAGAAGTTTTAATAGGGTAGTTGACCAAAAAAAAATCTAATTAGTCCGTCAGGTAGATATCCAAAAAATTTTGGACACGTATTTTTTCTTTTTTCAAGTAAATAAAAATGGAAGACGACATAGAGTGCGTTGAAAACTCTTGTGACGTCACTATGCGCTACATTTTTTGCCACAACGTGACGTCACAAACTCCCACTCCTGATCTTTAATGTTTTCTATCTTCTTCAATTTTTATAGATTTGATATAGCAAAAAATATGTGTCCAATATTTTTCGATAATCTAATTGACGGACTCAATAGAATCGTATATATTTTTACTCAGGTAACATCCCTATTCTCTATCTTTGGAAAATAAAGAGACGATTTTAATTACACTTGATTTGTATAAGCAAGATAGGTATGCAAAATGGCGTAGAGAGACTGTCAAAGTACAAAACTGACCCTGTTAATCTTAGTTTTATGTTTTGTGGTTAGTGCGGCAATATAAATACATACTTCTTACGATTCATGAGATACAGCCTTCTAACAGATGGATAAACAGACAGACAGCCAATGCTTATTAATTGCTTTGCATTGGATACTTTTCGGGTACTTAACAAAGACAACATCGTGATGCGATCCCGCATTTCGCTTTCGCAGCACGACAGAAGCAATTTGGAACATCTTTTGGGAAAACTTACACTTTGCGTACAGCTAGGTGTTGAAGTTTCCTGCCAGAGTCTGTCTTTCCTAATTGGTACCCAGGAGTCTTTATGTTAAGAGTGAACTGGATACTTCTAGACAAGCGTCGACCATATCATCGCTTTCCACTGGTTGATACTGTGGACAGAACACCAACACACAACGTAACTTTAACAAACAAAGGAATGACATTTTCAGTAATCGTCGCTGTTACGTCTCAGTGAAAGCGTACCCTAAATCAGACCCGAAAAGGGCCTTGGTTAGAATTTTGAGCGAGTTTTTTGGAAGGATTTTAATTTTAGATGTGGGTTTTCGGTGTGACCTAACTCCTTACTAGATAAAAGATACCAAAGTGACGCGTGAGACTGCATTTTAAATAGATATACTGAAAATAAAAATCTTTATCTTGTCTTTGTGTGTTTTAGTTGGAAAAAGTTCCTTAAGTCCAATATATCGTGTGCCAAGCTGTACATAAATCCTTTAAGCTCTTTAGGTGTGATTGATATACAAAGATCCAGGGCCCCAAGTCTATAAATTTGTCATTCCAACACGATCCCATTGTCACTTTGCTAAAAGTTCGTAATCTGCTAAATTCATAATGATCGATCATTGGTCGGTCAATGGTCTCGTAGGTAATACTTTTTGATAACCGAGCTATTAAAAGCAATGACTGCACAATTAAGTTCTAATGGTAGGTCACTGATTAAAGGAACTGTCAAAATGTTATCAGATTACCGCATACATCTGTCATTCATTTGCCATTATGTACGAGATTACCATTCTATGCCATATCTTTCAATGGAGTGTCAGTGGTTGACCATTGGAAAGTCATAGTGACGCTTTTTTTTTTAAGAAAACGTTGCCCCACTCTAGGAATTTCTCCTGTGTCGTGGGTGCGTTTACAAACATACAATATCACATACACAAACAGCCAGACCCGAAACAACTATCTGTAGGCCATACAAATATTTGTTCCGTGCGGGAATCGAACCCACGACACGTAGCGCAGCAGCCAATCGCTTAACCACTGCGCCAACCGTGTCGATTAGTTGATTAATTGTAAAAATCAAGCATTATGAAATCAATGATAGACTATTCTGACACTATTGTAATAACAGACTTGAAGCCCGGAAGGATTGTACCGACCATATACATAAATGTTAAAATATGAGCCAAGTTCAGTCTTACGATGTCATGATTGACAACATCACCGACACAACAATTTATTTCTAAATGGGGGCCAAGTTCGGTAGACAGTCCTGAAACAATTTGTAAGAACGTATAACATTCTTAAGTAAAATTTCTTGTGTTTTACTGCTACAAACATGTTTGTAATTGAAAACTTTGACTATTTAAATTACATATGTCACCAGAAAATGGAAAACTCCGTAAGAGATTGAAATTGAAATTGAATTTCACTGAATGACTCCGAGAGATTCATAATCAGCCTTTTAATGTTCTCACTGCTGGGACACAGGCCTCCTCTCTAGGAGAGGGAATGGGCCGTAATCCACCACGCGGGCCCAGTGCGGGTTGGTGAATGTCACATGGCCGGTTTCCTCACGATGTTTTCCTTCACCGTTTTGAGAGCAGTGGTGATGATTCACCGTTTTGAGAGCAGTGGTGATGAAAAAAATTACACAAAGTAATACGCCTGGCTGGGTTTGAACCCGTGACCAACAATTCATAAGTCGGGGCCGTTACCACTCGGCCACCACTGCTTTCCGAGAGATTATTGACTATCAAATTCTGATGCGTTAAACAGTATTCCAAATGTTCAGTTGACAATTTATCGAGTTTACTATCTCTCAAAATATTTTATAATCTTAGATACGCATTTTAGAATTATTTTTAAATGATTTAAAGTTATGTAAATATTGTTTGAGCTATATTTAAGATATTAAGGGTGTTTCAATATATAAACTAAGTTTGGTGTGTTTATGTTAAAGAGATTTTCAGTAATAAAGGTGTCACAAACAAATGGCGCCAATTGGTTCGTGTCAAAAACACATGGTGCTGCCCGCCAGTTCTTTTATCTTGAACTTGACACGCTGCCGCTTGTCCAGATACTGCTTTAGGTCGTGTTCAGCCAAAAGTTGCAGTAATAGCGTCCAGGTCAAAAGACATGGGCGAGGTGATAATAAATATAAAGATAAAAATAAGCAAGTTCGATATACATATGTATGTAGTTTCCAACCTACATTTTTTAAGCAAGAATACACACAAATGCATTATTGTTGGATCAGTATACAATTGGACATTCCGAAAAACGAATAACCAACTACAATGAAGGAATTTAAAACAAAACTTTTGTCATCAACTGGGAATCGAAACTAAATCCCCAATTTTCACATTCAGACTAACAATCGAGACTAAAGGCTTATACCTCTGAATTTATTTGGGTTCGTACATTGTCGAAACGATCGATTTGGACCACGGTGTTATTATACCTCTACATGCATTTGGGTTCTTTCATCGATGAAACGATCGATTGGGAACATTGTGATAACATGTGACGACCGTTCTGGGCGGAGCGAAAGAGTGTGTCAGACTTACTGACTAAAACCCACCCGTGTTCCTTTTAGTGCCTTTAGCGTTCCAGGGCCGCGGTGACTCTTTTGAAAAAAAAACTGCAACCATGGGGTCTCGTCTTATTTTCTGACAGCTCTTTGAGGCGGGCGTGGAACACGACGCGCCGTCGACCCTGGCCTGGTTTCTATCGGACGGCGAGCCACCCATAGCTCGCCGTCCGCAAGCCCACGCCTATGGTAGCCGGGAATCGCCTTAAATGGGTTTAGCTATTCTTTGTTTCAAACATATTATTCTAAACTAGCCTTTTCTCACGGCATCTGTCGCGGTAATATAGACTTTTTCAAAAAAAAAAAAAAGAATGCATATTACCGTACCCAGGGACACATCAATCTTTGTATAAAAAATTTGTCAAAATTAGTTCGGTGGTTTACGCGAGAAAGCATAACAAACAAACTCACCTTCTCATTTAAAATTTTAGTAAAGGTTTTTTTCTATGGCTAATATAAAACAACATCCTTGTTTTGAAGGTTTGAGATTACTAAAGCGGGTATTAGGCTTAAAATCTCGGAAGTGTCAAAGCTGTTTTGTCTGAAAACAGTGATCATACCCACGATTCGAATAAATCAGCTTCGGGAAGCCGTACCTGAAATTAAAAAAAAACTATGAGTAATTCAAAAACAATGACTTTAAGGACACATTTTACTGAAAAAAAAAATACGAATTAGTCCGTCAGATCATCATCATCTGCCTAGCCTCTTCCCAACTACATTAGGGTCGACTCCCAGTCAAGCCGGATTCAGCTGAATACCAGTATTTTACGTAAAGCGGCTGCCTACCAGACCTCCACAACCCATTAACTGGGGAACACGGTACTTCTTGGCAAGACTGGAGTCAGATTTTCTGGCTTCTGACAATCCGTGACGACTACCAAAGATCTCCAAATGACAGCCGGGACCAACGGCTTAACGTGCTTTCCGAGGCACGGAGAAGTCTCGTTATGTTAAGATGGTCACCCATCCACAGACCAACCTCGGCAAGCTTTGCTTAACCTAGAAGATCGAGCTGTGCGGCTGTTATAATTTAGCCACGAGCTCCTCTAATTAGTCCGTCAGATAGACCTCCAAAAAATATTGGATGCTTATTTTTGCTTTATTCATGTAAATAAAAAAATTAATCATCGGATTATTTTAGTTCGTTGAAAACTCGCGTGATGTCACTACGTGCTACAATTTTTACAAGCGACGTGACGTCACCAGCCCCCACTCTTGACCTTTGATGCGCTGTATCTTTATATTTTTTTTATGGTTTGAAATGACAAAAAATACGTGCCCAATATTCTATGAAGATCCAACGGACGGACTACATGGAATTATGATTTTTATATCTAATAAAATACCCAATTCGTAAATATGGGTAAGCAATATTTGGACGTTGTACAATCATTTAACCGAGGTATTTTACAGTTTTAGGATCACTATATTATACAATTTGGTATGTAAATATAAAAACATAAAAGGCAAAATTGAAAATTTTGAAAAAACCCACGACGGTAAAAGCATAATTGAAAAAGAATTAAATAATTAATAAAAACCCCCGACTTACAAAATTAATGTAACCTAAGAATATCCGTCAGGGCTGCCATTCAATGAGCTAGTTCGCAGATAGTGATGACAGCCCCCGTCGGTTTTCAAAATTTTCAATTTTGCCTTTTATTTCAAACTTTTTAGAGAGAATTTTATTATGAACCAGCAGCGCCCCCTGGTGAGTTGTCACCGTAACACCTATCCAAGAACATGCACCAATCAAACCTTAACCCACCACTGAAAACTGCATCAAAATTGGAATAGCAGTTTTGAAGATAAATGGCAACATTGGTTTGCCCAAATATCCCTGACTGCAGCGCCCCCTGTTGAGTTGTCACCGTAACATCTATCTAAGAACATGCACCAATCAAATCCGAACCCATCACTGAAAACCGCATGAAAATCGAACTAGTAGTACTGGAGATAAATGGGAACATTGGTTTGCACAAACAAACAAACAAACAAACATCCTCTCACCCCAAACGTATAGACTGTCTCCGTTCCGTCGTGGGAAAAATACAAATATATTGCAAAATTAATAGTAATGGCAGATATCGAATTGTAACAGAAGTATTACTTAAAATATTTAGAGATCACGTTACAACAAACGTTAACGTAGCTGATTTACGACAATCTGAACAGTTACAGCCTTATAGAAAAAAATATCATCACAAACCTATACGGATAGTTAAAAAATGTTAGGAGCTAGTGCATGATTCCAATTAGAATATAATAGATGGGATGTTTGATTCCCCCACGGAACAAATATTTGTATGGTCTACAGATAGTTGTTTCGCGTCTGGCTATTTCTGTATGTGAATTTATATGTTTGTAAACGCACCCACGATAAAGGTGAAATTCCTAGTTTGTGGCAACGTTTTTTTAAAAAAAGAAAATTAAGAAGGACCAGATTGGGAGGCTGCCGATTCGGCGTCGGCGAGATTCTCACATCCTATACCTTTTCTATACTATCCTTCACAATCCTAATTCTCCTCAATATCTTTGTGTAATCTCCGCGTCACACTTCCAGTCGCTATGGTGGTTCCTTCTCTGTGACTGCAGTGCGTCTCTGAAACTCTCTTCCACATTCCCTACGCGACAGCCCTTCTCTTGATGTGTTCAAGAGGAAAGTTAAAGAGCATTTCCTTTCGCTATGACATAATATTCGTGGATATGTATATATATATATTAATATTATATGTATTTATATATTTATGTAGGTATGTCTATGTATGTGCACTGGATCCTACCCTCTATGCTGATCTCTCTCTATCACTCAAAGGTTTGCTGGGAGAAAACTCAACTTTGAGTTAAGCTCGCCTTTGTACATGCACTTTATTATGTCTAATATAATATAAATTGTTTTAGTGTACAATAAAGAATTTAAAAAATATTTCCTAAGAAATGTGACCACAAATTAATTCACACATCATGTAAACCACACAGCACTACCTTCGCCTTAATTGCACAACCAACCTTTTCCTTTCCTTCGTAGCTAATCGGCTAAAAATATCGAACAATTTAAAACGCTTATCACACTCCAGTTCCGTCCAGTCGGATATTAAAGGCACGATAATGTGCAAAACTGCCTTAAGCGGAGTTTTGTTTAAAAAAAGCCGTGTATCCGTTTTGAGAGGGGTCAAATGTTACAAAAAGGACATCAATGGAACCGCTGGCCTTTTATGTTTGACATCATATCCTGTTTGGAAATAGCTTTGGCTAATAAAGGGGGCTTTTACGCGTTTTGTGTTGTGTTTAGATGTGAATGGCCTACTAGCTCGCGGCTGATTATAATAACAGCGTGCAGCGGTACGCATTGATCTTTAAAGTTAGGCAACGCTTGGTCTATGGATGGATCAAGATTCAAGATTCAAAGCAAACCAGGGCCTCAAGTCTGCTATTACAATAGTGTCAGAATGGTCTATCATTGATTTCATAATGGTTGATTTTTACAAGTTTGGTAATCTACTAATATAAAAGCGCCATTATGACTTTCCAATGGTTAACCACTGACACTCCATTGAAAGAAATGCCATAGAATGGTAATCTCGTACATAATGACAAATTAATGACAGACGTATGCGGTAATCTGCTAAAATTTTGACAGTTCCTTTGATCAGTGACCTACCATTAGAACGTCACTGTGCAATAAGTGCTTTTAATAGCTTGGTTATCAAAAAGTATTCCGAGACCATTGACCGACCAATGATCGACCATTATGAATTTAGCAGATTACGAACTTTTAGCAAAATGACAATGGGATCGTGTTGGAATGACAAATTTATAAAAATAGCAGACTTGGGGCCCTGGCTGGCTGGTGTTGGCCTCAGGAGAAGGTTAATAAGCGTCTGACGACACGGTTGGCGCAGTGGTTGAGCATTCGGCTGTTGCGCTAAGTGCCGCGGGTTCGATTCCCGTATGGAACAAATGTTTGTATGGCCTACAGATAGTTGTTCCGGGTCTGGGTGTCTTGTGTATGTAATTTTACATGTTTGTGAAAGCACCCACGTTATAGGAGTAAATCCTAGTGTGGGGCAAAATTAAAAAAAAAATAACTTACTTAATATATAAAACTGAAGAATTTGTTTGTTTGTTTGCTTGAACGCGCTAATCTCAGGAACTACTGATCCGATTTGAAAATTGTTTCAGTGTTAGATAGCCCATTTTTCGAAGAAGACTATAGGCTATGTATTATCACGCTAGGACCAATTGGGACGGAGCACCAAGGAAGATTTTTTCAAAATCTGGGTGTTAGTAACTATTCCAAATAATTATAAACTGATTTTTGACAATGGTACTGTAATATTAAGTGACTTAAGACAATATGTTTCATTAAAAAGAAAAATGTTTTTCTTTATTATTCAGTATATAAAAAATAATGTATGTACGTTAAAATCTACGTAGAATAAAATAGTAATTATATCTTCTACCAAAAACATCATTATTCGATAAGTTGACCAAAACACAGTTGTCAGTTATCCTGTTAGCAAAAAGCTAAAGCAACCAGGTTCAAAGCGACCAAAAATAAATAAATGCAGAACCATACCAAATTCCGGCATTGCATTTATTCACTAAATCACGTCACTGCTAGGTAGAGAATACATCACTGGGCATCGATAGTCTGCCATTCAGTCGACAACTCTCTACGAAGATTTATCGATAGACGATAAATCCCCATCTCACTGAGTGTTATAGTTCCTTTTATATCCAACTTGAGCCACCGAAATACGTAATATTTTATTTATTTTCGAGTTGAGTATACTTGTTTCACTATTGAAACAGTTTGTGATGTGATTTATTGGAGATCGTGAAAACGATGACTTATTTTTTAACCGACTTCAAAAAAAGGGGGATGTTTGGGCACGCCACTTGCGGCGATAAGTCCCCTCTTTGTGGAGTGGTTGGAGAGACGTCACGGCGTCACGTCTCACCTTCCGCCTGACACAGGTGCTTACCGAACACTGTTGTTTTGGGAGGTACCTGTTTCGGATTCGGCGAGAGGACACGTCTGGCTGTCAACACTCTGTGGATCGCCCAGAGGACACGGAGGAGCATACGGTGGAGGTCTGCCCTGTTTGGGCGGAGCAACGCCGTGTCCTCGTCAAAGCGATCGGCGGCAGTGACCTCTCGCGTCCGTCCCTGGTTCAAACCATGGTCCGGAGCGAGGGGGCATGGCAAGCGGTCACCTCCTTTTCCGAAGCAGTAAAGTGAAGGAGGAAGCAGAACGCGTGCGAGAGACGGAAACCTCACGCCACAGCCGCCGCAACAAAAGAAGACGCCCCGGGCGTCGGGAAACACAGGGTGATTCCCAGTCACCGTAGGCGCGTAGCATAACCACTCACTATGTGAATAACGACAATTTAACTATGGTATCACCACTAAAACATGAAAAATAAAAAACCATTTACCAAAACAAAAAACCAATAAAATACAACGAACTTAATAATAAATAAAAAAACAGTATAAAATAAATTTGATTTAGGAAGTCGGTGTCTAAAACGAAGAAACGACGCAATTCGAAAAAAAAAACATCAAAATATAACACGAAATAGAATTCGTGAAACAAAAGAAGAGCACTCAAGAACCAGCCGGTTGATTCTGGAAATAATCTCACCGTGAAAAGTCAAATGATTAAAGTGAAATTTAAAATGATGCTAGGAATTGGCAGCTCGGTTCGAGCTCACTAAGTTATCACGGCCAAATTGTAACAGTAGTGTTATTCTGTAAAAAGCAACGCTTGCCGAGGTTGGTCTTTGGATGGGTGACTTCTTAACATAACGAGACTTCTCCGTTCCTCAGGAAGCACGTTAAGCCGTTGGTCCCGGCTGTCATTTGGAGATCTTTGGCAGTCGTTACGGATTGTCAGAAGCCAGGAAATCTAACACCAGTCTTGCCAAGAAGTACCGTGTTCCCCAGTTAATGGGTTGTGGAGGTCTGGTAGGCAGCCCCTTTACGTAAAATGCTGGTATACAGCTGAATCCGGCTTGACTGGGAGCCGACCCCAATATAGTTGGTAAAAGGCTAGGTACAAGTGAGTGTTATTCTGTAAAACTCAGTACCTAAAGTTATGTCAAAAGACCACTTCAGTCACCAACCTACATGGTTCTCATATGATTTGACCAGTACAATTTTAAGACTTCAAAAGAGACCTTGACTTCTGAGTTTGTTTCGGTGTTTCTTCTCAGGGAAGTCAGCTAGGAAACACCGGCCTCATCTAGTTTTAATAACGGCCAAAAAAGATTGACGTGTAAAAGTGTTTTTTACAACCTACTTACAAAAAATAAATCATCTATCATTATCATTTATGTGAAGTAAATATGAAATGAGTTCCATGCTCACTCCACCACGACGAAAATTTTGACAGATTAGACCAGTTGAATAGTTATCGGCTGTACTACAATTTACCCTGTCACTAAAGTAAACAGTATAAGCTTCATATTCCCTGCCCACCCTTTCATGGTCCATATTTCTGTAGTCCCTCTTGCCGTCAGCATCCATAATCTAGTTCTTATAGTCCATAACATTTTACTGACACGAAAAATACACATGTCTGTCCGTCCCTTATTACCTAATTATGCTTATACGGGATATTATTTACGTTTTTCTGCTGTCAGTGGCGGTGTAAGGGCGTGCACAGACCGGAGTCTGATCACGATCACCGCCGCAATTGTCTGTTCGAGAAAAAAAGTATATAATCATGTGAAGCTATTTACGAGATTTAATATTTTTAGCATTATGCCTGTGTTCTTATACCCTTTTTTACTTTTTGCATGTAACCAAATTCTATAACTAAAGGGCTCAGAAGTGTAGGAGACACACACGATTAACCGATTTCTGAATTGAGAAATTAGAGTTAAAAACGTGAAAATACGTACGTACGGCAATGCGTCACCGTTATATAGTGGACATCGCACAAACAATCCCACCAACACGTACAATATTTGAATTACAATAAATGAATATGTTTTGGGAACATATTCAATTATTCATTGGGCGTGCGTACTAAGCAGTAGAATTCCCTGCAAGAGTCTGTGTTTCCTGATAACTACAACCTGGGAGTCTTTAAGCCAAGAGTGAATGGGTTACTTCTAGACAAGCGTGCTCCATCTTCGACCACATCATCGCTTACCATCAGGTGAGATAGTGGTCAAGCATGTGCCTATCAACAGTAAAAAAAATCACAAACTGTCATAAGTTAGTCGCAATCAAAAACATTGGAACCTGTATCTGTGTCAGTACACTCGACACCAACTCAATTTTAGTCGGAAACGATTGCAGTCGGGTGCTGAAAAAATAGTGTAACAAATCGCTTGAACTCCACACTCGAACACCTTTTATACTTTTTTCTCAATAACTGTACCGTGTAAAATCTGCAACAGTTACAAAAATGATTGAAATAGTCACGCAGTTCTTAATAACTGGAAGTTTTCATCAATGCACTAAATTGAACGAACAAAACGAGTTCCAATTAATGTTCTGCGTTTCTTGCAACAGTAAGATTTAAGAACAAAGAAGCCTAGATTAATGTCAACATTTTACAGGTTTTTGGGGCTAAAATAGTATTGGAGAAACACTCAAATTCAAATCTCATTTCAGAAACCGTATGAGCGACACATTATAACTAAAGTGAGGTGACACACGTCATGTCGGTTAGTTAACCTTTCATTTAACTTGACGCATAAAGGTTCACCCAGACAGATGAACACCGCGACAACACGTTGTCACAGCGATTATTTTAAAATTGCGTTAATGATACGCACCCTTTAAGATCCCACTTGGGCTTATTTCGCAACGAATGTTTAGCTCTCGCTAAATAATTTTATCGATAATGCCATATTCTGGGAGGAGCTCGTGGCTAAAGAATAACAGCTGCACAGGTCGATCTTAAAGGTTAAGCAACGCTTGGTGACCATCTTAACATACCGAGTTTCCTCCGTGACTCGGCAAGCACGTTAAGCCGTTGGTCCTGGCTGCATTTGTAGATCTTTAGCAGTCGTTACGGATTGCCAGAAGCCAGACAATCTGACACCAGTCTTGCCAAGAAGTACCGTGTTCCCCAGTTATCGGGATATTGAGGTCTGGTAGGCAACCGCTCCACGTTAAATACTGGTATTCAGCTGAATCCGGTATGACTGGAAGCCGACCCCAATATAGTTGGGAAAAGGCTAGGCAGATGTTGATGATGTCATAGGAATTCTGTCTGGAAAAGTCACCGCTGCCTTGGACTACGGCGGGCATTAGGAGGAACACGGATGGGTTTTGTCAGTAAGAGTCAGTCAAGACTCAGAAGACATTTGATGATTTCAGTTCTATAAAAAAAACGTTATGAAAAAACAGTGTAGAGGCCCTTAGTCGGCTACACAATCGACAATGTGTGGGTGCCCTTAGGGTCACAGATTATGATAATGTTGGTCCCTTATATCATATTTTGAGGGTGCTCGCAAATATGAGCAATGCTTGCGTCTTGAGTGTAAGTGTTACAGAGTTACATAAGTGCTAGCCTACTTTTGTTTTTATGTGTGTAAATGTTGTATGACCCGTGGGCGTATTACGAAGCGCCAATGCTATCATGATTCGTGTGAGGGAAAGAGATAGTGCTATTCGTCTTGTATAACTCCGTCTCTTTCTGACACAGAAATCATGATGGATTTAAGACGCCATAATAGGTCACCTGGTACTTCAATTGGCGTTAAAAGTATAGAAAATAAACATAAAATTATTCCTGACTCAATCAATTTTATTAAAAAAAAAGACTTGTCATCGTCTGCCTAGCCTTTTTCCCAACTATATTGGGGTCGGCTTCCAATCAAAAATCCAAAACCAGATACAGCTGAATACTAGTATTTTACGTGGAGCGGCTTTCATTAGCAAGCGTTGTCTATTTTTGGGCTTGTGCTTTTGTTCGCGGCTAAATTATAACAGCCGGACGGGTCAATCTTCAAGATTTACTTAGTACAGGATGACATAATTGACATAGTCGTTGAGCATTCCGCTAATGTTCTACGTGTCGCGGGTTCGATCCCCGCTCGGAACAAATGTTTGTATGGACCATAGATAGTTGTTCCATGTCTGGGTGTCTTGTTTATGTGAGTTTACATGTATATGAACGCACCCACGATACAGGAGTAAATCTTAGTGTAGGGCAACATTACTAAAAAATGGGTGACCATCTTAACATACCGAGTCTCCTCCATGTGTCAGAAAGCATGCTGAGCCATTTGTCCCGGCTATCATTTGGTTATATAGAGCAGTCGTTATGAATTGTCAGAAGCCAGAAAATCTGACAACAGTCACCAAGAAGTAATGTGGTACCCGGTTCATGGATTCTGGAGGTCTGGTAGGCAGCCGGTCTAAGCAAAACACTGGTATTCAGCGGAATCCGGCGGAAGCTATGCAGATGATGAGACAAAATTACTCCATACAAAGTATATTCTAAAATTGAACTGTGCAAGTATCATTTAACTTTTACTTTTTCCTTCGAGTTCTGCAAACGAAAAAATGCTGTTTTTCCAGTATACCTCGGCAGCATGGCCGTTATTATACACCAAAAAAAAAAATTGAAAAATTGTTTCATTTTTTTTTTCTTTCAAATCAGTCTCAGATACTGTTGATTTATTGTACAGTTCCTTTTTACTTAAAAAAATACCACGCAATTCTACTCCTTTACATAAACTGCACTTTTTTATTTATATTTATTAGGTACTGTATATTCAATTTTTTATTTCTTCAAACAACTACGCCACTCAGTATTCAAATAAAAAAACTTTTAAAATACACAAGAAAACCGCAATATCTCTCTCTCCGGTATTTGGGAGACAAACTAAATTGCGAAGGACCTTTGTAACGTCTACGGAACCCCAATAAATAGGGAAGAGCTTTAGGTCAAGAGGCAAGGAATAAAGTATATGCAGGGGGAAGTTGACTTTGAAGGAATGTACCGATAGATTAGTGATGGGATGTGACAATCCCGGAAAGTGGGAAATATATATTGTTTTTCGTTATGTTCTAATACGTTGATATTGTTTATAGCATAAGCATAATCAGCGTTTTAATGTTACCTCTGCTGGGAAAAAGGCTTCCTCTCTAGGAGAGGGAATGGGCCGTAATCCACCACGCGGGCCCAGTGCGGGTTGGTGAATGTCACATGTCTTCGAATTTTTGGTTCTTAGACATGCCGGTTAGCGGCTCGTCCCGGCTTCAGACGGGTCGCCTTTTTATTTTAATATAGACTATGTTACTCAGTAATAATGTAGCATTCTAATATTGAAAGATTTTTTTAAATCGGTCCAGTAGTTTTTGAGTTTATTCTTTAAAAACATACAAAAACAAAAATCATTCCTCTTTATAATATTAATGTACTCGTATGTATGTCTGTAGTTTAGATTTTTATTCAAATATCCCGGTATGGTACTGCCTAAATGTAATCAACTTGGATGTTTCAAAACGTAATACTCTGCCAACTGTTATGCGGAATTAAAAATGCCATTACAGTCGATGAAAACTATTTTCATTTTAGAATGTCATTTCAATGGACACGTTGAAATTACAAAAAATCTATTTGGTGCATTTCCGCAGCACAGTTCAATCAAAGGCTTACAAAAATTACAGAAAGTCAATTTGTGAAACATCGCTGATGCAAGTTTAATATATTTATAAAATAAATGTTTAGCTTTTCCCATGCCATTATATTCTCCTCGAAGTAATATGCAGAGGTTTACGTAGGGATAATATACGTAGTTATAGCATTCCCGGATATTAAAAGTTATGTTTAAGCCTCATGTTATAAACTTCATGTAAGCCTTTTGTTATCCCCCGTGGAACAATTCCTGGTTATCAGCAACTTTTGCTATCTCAAATCGTGGATCCCAGCTACTTTTACTCTTAACCCAGCACAAATACTGGTTACCAGCAACTTTTTCTATAACACCGTCACAAATCGTGGATCCCAGCAACTTTTGCTACCTCCCCGGCACAAATCGTGGATCCCAGCAACTTTTGCTATCTCCCCGGCACAAATCGTGGATCCCAGCAACTTTTGCTATCTCCCCGGCACGAATCGTGGATCCCAGCAACTTTAGCTACCACCCCGGCACAAATCGTGGATCCCAGCGACTTTTGCTATCTCCCTGGCACAAATCGTGGATCCCAGCAACATTAGCTACCACCCCGGCACAAATCGTGGATCCCAGCAACTTTTGCTATCTCCCAACACAAATCGTGAATCCCAGCAACTTTAGCTGCCACAACGGCACAAATCGTGGATCCCAGCTAATTTTGCTATCTCCCCGGGCACAAATCCCAGCAACATGATCCAACGTAGCATTACATTCCATCAGATGAGATTGCGATTAAACGCGATCTCTCCTAACTGATATTGTAAAAGCAAAAGTGATTTTACTGAAGCCATATTGATTTGCTATGATACAGAGATAAATGGGTCTTTGAGAACTGTTATAGGCTAATTTAACATACATACTTTAATATACATATGTACTTGTGAAAGCTGGAAAGATCACAGAAAGCTGTTCTGAAAGTAATGTGCAGGAAATCTATCCGTTATTCCACCAGCTTTTGCTGTTCTTAGGACCAGAAAGCTTTTTATACTCCGGAAACATTTATCTTTACCACTCGATAAAGCCGTAGTGCTGAAGCGTAATGGAATGCCAGTTTGCCCAACACAGCCTGCTAGAACAAATCGGCTTCTAGACAGTTTAAAACTTTGAGATACATAAATCAGCGGACATTTACATGATAAGATCAATAAATTACTACTCATATGAAGCATGAACTAGTTTTGAAGTTAAAACAAAATCATTAGCTCTGGAAAACAAAATACTAAGTTTTTTTGCTGTTTCTAAATAACGTCCTCTTTATCATCATATATTCAAACTATCTCTGTTCCTATCTGAACTCTACCCCTTTTTAGATTTATGGATGGGAAATTATCAAATTACTCCGCTTTAGGTGGAGCGGAAGGGAGTGTCAAGCTCTTAATGCCTTTTGCGTTCCAGGGCTACGATGACTCTTTCGAACAAATTCTGCAACCCTGGCACTCTACTCGGCCTCTTTATTTAACTACTACTTAACACGCACAAAACTGTCCATAAATAAATACCTACTTTAAGTTAACATGATACTGGATTCTATTTTTTTTTTGTTTTTACATCTTTAATAATACTCTTAGACCTGATATAATAGGGTAGTTAACTAAAAAAATCTGATTAGTCCGTCAGATAGATTTCCAAAAAATATTGGAGACGTATTTTTTTCTTTTTTCACATAAACAAAAAATGAAGACGATACAGTGCGTTGAAAACTCGTGTGACGTCACTACTCGCTACAATTTTTACCGGGCCGTGACGTCACACGCTCCCACTCCTGATCTTTGATGCTTTTTATCTTCGTCAGTTTTTATAGATTTGATAAAGGAAAAACACGTGTCAAATATATTTCTATAATCTAACTGACGGACTCAACAGATTTTTTACTCAGGCAACATCCCTATTATTGTGTTAAAATGTTGCTTACTGAAAATGACTCATATTTAACACTAGCTGACCCGCGCACAGACGCAGGCAGATAGTTCAACTCCTTTGCTGTACGCATTACAAAAACCAATTGTTGGATTATTTGTATTAAACACACTGTTTCCAAAAAACAAAGCTTCACAAACCTATTTTCCTTCGCACGTGTTTTCATTACCTTACCGAGAGCCTTCTTTTATTCTTTTCTTTTACCTACGTTATTCTATAATCGTATTAATTCCTGTCTTGTCAGTTAAATAAATATTCCCTGTGAACGAAATAGACTGGACATTTTCGTTAGTATCTAAGAGAACGTGCCAATTATCAGTATGTTTCGTCTTTCTTAGCTTATTTAAAGCTCAGTTGCTATGGCACCACTATCTGCCTAGCCTTTTTCTAACTTTTTTGGGGTCAGCTTCCAGTCAAATCGGATTTAACTAAATACTAGGATTGTAAGTGGAGCGACTGACAATCTGACCCCCATAACTCAGCAACAGCGTAACACGGTACTACTTTGACAAGTGTTAGATTTTCTGGATTCTCAAAATCCGTAAAGATCTACAAATGGCAGAATATACTAACAGAAGAAGAGATGAGAAGAAGATCTTAACAGAGCAGTGGTGATGAAAGAAATTACCCAAAGTAATGCGCCTGGCTGGGTTTGTAAGTCGGGGTCGTTACACTCGGCCACCCTGCCATGAGTATTTTTACTCAAAAAATGTTTAGCTATGACTCGTGTATTTCCAAGCAGAATTCATTAATATTGTTACTAGAGTGACATGGAACATTATTCTAAGATATAAGGTATCAGAATCGAAAACATTTACATCACTTCATCATCGCCTTTTCCCAACTATATTGGGGTCGGCTCCCAGTCATACTGGATTCAGCTGAATACCAGTATTTAACGTTGAGCGGCTGCCTACCAGACCTGCACAACCCATTAACTGGCAGGGGCGTGCGCTCCATATAGGCAATTAGGCTAAGCCTACCCTACCATAGCAACGGATAAATAAAACAAATGTATTTATTGTAACTATGCAATAAAATAAAACAAAAATATTTAATAACTCATAACGCCTAGTATAATGCTTATAGCAACTTCTCGCCCGTGCGTGTGACGTATTTCAAACTACGCTGTTCCTACGAAACGGTTCACATAGGCCACAATACGGAGAGCCTTATTTCAATTGATAAATTTATGCATGTGTGCAAATGTTCTTGTGTATGTACGCCCATAATTTACACACACATGTATAAATTATGGGCGTTTCGTAGGCTCGCTGGAGCCCACTACACGGGTCCTGATTGGTTCACCACACAATTCAAGGACAAGTAGTAAAATTTTATGAATGGAAATCGCTTAACAGGGTTGCCAATTTGAGAATAATAATTTCCTTAATAACTTATAGATATAGTTTAAAAAAACTGGTTAGTATTATCAAAAGTATAAAATGTACAAAATAAATGTTAAATTGTAATTAATAACCCTCTAAATATAATTTAAAACCGCAAGAATTTAACTTTTCTCCCCAAATTTTCCAAACTTAATTTGAGAATTTGGTTTAAAGGGAATTAGAAAAATAAAATTGGCAACTCTGTTGACATAGAATTGTCAATTTTGGCGGGTTATGATGTATAACCCGGCAAAATGTCATTACATGTCATTCTTAAAGATTACGATAGGACCATGTAGCAATTTTTTTTTGGAAGTGTATTGATTGTCTTTTTAAATGATATTTTTGCAAGAAAAAGAGAAGCCATATTGTTGATATTGTTTCATGTGACAAGCAATAGTCGTTCGAATATTTTGTTGTTGAGTGTTATAAATCATAGTGTATTGATTTATAAGTAATTCGTTTTGAGTCATAAAGTAGTGTAAATATTAAAGTTTAGTTAATTGTTTACATACTTAAAAATGGTCCTAAATTGTGAAGTTTATGCTGACAATGTGTTTGTTAGAGATTAAAAACAGTAAGTTTTCACAGCTATCGTATAATGATAAGATTCAAGTTGTTTCTAAAGGTAGATGTATACCCGAGTTACGAGAATTAACTCAAAAATAATTCATCTCGTACTCGTCATTTCAATCCTCAGAGTTATGAAACATATAACTGGCTACGTGTGGTACACACAAATTATTTTGTTTTCTGTGCATTTTGTTCAATACTTCTAGAAAGAGTAGTTTGTATCGTCAGAATATCGTGATTTGAATTTGGTGAGTTTTTAAAATTATATGTTTCTCATCGTTCCGTATCGTGATTTCAACCCAGTAGAATGTGGTGAGCTTTTTTTTTGGACATTACCTATGTCTGGCCTACCCTTACTCTAGAACCACTGCACGCCCCTGTTAACTGGGGAACACGGTACTCTTCTTGGCAAGACTGGTGTAAGATTTCCTGGCTTCTGACAATCCGTAACGACTGCCAACAATCTCCAAATGACAGACAATATTTTCATCACTTGAAAAAAAGAAAAGTGAAAAACGAACTAGGTATGACGCAACGAGTAGGTACTCAAACACCTTCTGTAAAATACTCTTTGAACTCAGCGTAAACGTACATATAGCCAACGTGTAACAACTCAAAAACATGAAATTCTTTGTGTTTTGTAAAATGCAGTATATCTTGGAAAATGCATACATGAAGTAAAAAATGTTAAGCCAGGCTTTTAGAAAAATATCCTTTGGTCACATTCCAACTGTTTCTGTTATTGACATATAGACGTATTGTTTCAAATAAATCTCAAACTTTGTCGTCTGTATTCCAGGATATTTTTGGCACTAAAACAGAATAAACATTCTTGTTTTTAACAAAACTTTTTTCCTAAAAATACAATCGGCTTCTAAAGAAAAACACACAAAAGGTATAAAATAACTTTGGTATCGGAAGTCGGTGTAAAAAAACGAAGAAATAACCAAAAAACACCAAGTTTTTTTTTCACTTTTTAGTGGTGACAACTCACACATAAACGTACCCATAACAGCGTACGTGTTATAAACTGGTGTAAACAATAAACAGATACGCGATTACAGCAATCCCGGAAAATTTCCTATCATTTATTGAAGAGTTCCGTTTCCCATCTCGGGTCTTCATCAGATCTTCACCAAACTAGAAATGGACCACCTCAAAATACTAAGATGCTCTTACAAACCATCGTATACAGTTTTTTTTTTCATACTTAGACAAGAGTGAATGAGAACATCATCAACAAAGTTGAAGCCACACATTATTAGGGATAACAAATATAATATATATTATATACAGTCGACTTGGGAACGTCTTCTTTTTTTGAAGTCGGTAAAACATAAATTTTCACTGTAAATACTCTTTTTGGAGTCTCAATTTCAAGCCTGTGAATATTCAAGCATATTTCAATCTCTTACAGTAGTAAGTCGTCCCGTAGATCCCGGGACTTAAGATCGTGTCGCAGCCCTATTTATGGGCGGGTTTTTTGTCGTGAGGGCTCACTGTTTCCAATGAAGACCGGGATATTGGACTGCAGTTTTTTATTCCTTTATTTTAAACAGAATAGTTTTTCAATTATTTTAAAGGTATTCATAATTTAAAAAGATAGATTATTTGCTTGATGGATCTCATGATATAATTTTCACATGAAAAATAATGTTACCTTTCCGAACCGATCTTAAAAACATAATATATTTCACATTACATGTCACCGTGTTTGATATTTTTAGGGGTCATGGGGCCCAAAGATAAAATAGGACCATATTACTAAGTCTCCGATGTCCGTCCGTCTGTCTATCTGTAGGTAAATTTATCACCAGGCTGTATATGTTGTTCTAGAGAGTCACCGCGGCCCTGGAACGCAAAGGGCATTAGGAGGATCACGGTTGGGTTTTAGTCAGTAAGAGTTTGACACTGCCTTCCGCTCCACCCAGAGCGGGAGAAGTCATTTGATGATTTGCCATCCAGAAAAAAAGCTATATATGTATGTATGTTTATTATCATATACATGGTATAATTTTGAGTATATACATACCTATACAGTTTAATGTTCCCACTGAATCAATTAAACCTGACCATTATAATATGTATGTTTTTCTTTCGTTCCACAACGACCGAATTGAACGGTTTAATATATTTAAACAACGAACAAAAGCAAACAATTATATAAATTAACATTTCAAAGGCTAATTAATGTAACAAAACCATCGGAAATACAATAGGGACTGATTAAAATATCAACTTCGATACATTTTGTACCAGACGTCTTTATTATAAGCAGATAAGGTTTAGTTTTGATTGTTTTTTTTTTTCATGAAATGTCCAAAAGAGCAAATTATTTGGATGAAAAATTCGGATGAAAATCTCTTACTTTTTAACGTCGTAATGAGAATTTGAGTTTTGTGTTTACGTTTATAATTTATTTCGTCGGATTAAAGTAATTGTGTGCGAGGTACTAAACCAACGAAATTATTTTTAATTTCCCCGTTGATTTGAGTAAAAATAATTCGTTTTATTGAAAGAGAGAGTAGGACATATAAATGTATGCCTTATTAGCAGCGCCTCGTGGTCACTGGCGCTGTTCCCGTTCCCGTAGGAATCTAAATATATACAGTGTGAAATCTTAATGGTTGTTTTCCCGCGGCAGGACGATTACCCATCAGTAGTACTATCGAAACACAAAGTTAAACTAAAAAAATAAATGTTTTTTTTTCAAGTCATTAAAAAAGTGTTCATAAACTCGAAAGAGCGAGAATCAATAGTAGTGCACTAAACATAAAGTAGGTAGATACCTACATGAGACGCACGTACCGCCGCGTACATTTTTTTTTTTTTTTCCTGGATGGGAAATCATCAAATGACCCCTCCCGCCCTGGGTGGAGCGGTAGGGAGTGTCAGACTTTTACTGACTAAAACCCACCCGTGATCCTTCTTGTGCCCTATGCGTTCCAAGGCCGCGGTAACTCTTTCGAACAAATTCCGCAACCCTAGCAGGCACCGACCCTATGGGGTCCCGTCGTTGGTGCTGACGGCTCCTTCGGCGCGCGTGGAACACAACGCGTCGTCGACTCAACCTGGTATCGGACGGCGAGCCACCCACGCTCACCGTCCCCAGGCATCAGCCACTGCGCAATAGCACAGCGGCCGACTTGTCTCTGGAGGAGACCGAAATGGGACCATTACTGGCACTCCATCTCAGCACCCTCCCGAGTGTTGGGAGTCGCAGCACCCGCAGCAGAAGCAGCAGTGGCGGCGACAGAAGCCGCGGCGGCGGCAGAGGCGACCGCCGCGTACCTACATATCGCGCGATGCACTACTGTTGGTTCAAGTCGCTTTCGAGTTTTGTTTATCATAATTGTTAATCTGCCATTTATGGAGTCTAATATTTTTTTTTATATATAAATCGATTGTATTACCGATACAAACTCATTTCGCTTCGGGAAAACAACCATTAAAATTTCACACTGTATTACTCAAAAGTGACTGACTGACTGACATAGTGATCTATCAACGCACAGCCCAAACCATTGAACGTAGAACGTATATGACGTAGGCATCCGGTAAGACAGGATTTTGATTAATTCTACCCCCAAGGGGATGAAAGTTTGTATGAAACTTCGGGCTGAGAGTTTCATAATCGAAGGTAAAGTAACTATTCCACGCGGATGAAGTCGCGGGCAGAAGCTAGTACAGGGGTAAAATGTAGCCTATGTTACTATCTGATAATGTAGCTTCCCATTGGTGAAATGTATAATATAAGTATAGATTAAAATAATATACTGTATAAATTGGGCTTAATACTTAAGACATTTACTACGTATTATGAATGTTAACACACAAATAAAGAGGGAAAATTTTTTTGTTTGTATTTTCCGAATAAGCTTGACTACCAACCGATTTAAACCATTGAGCAAATGACATAATATATGCTTTATTCCCAAATTTCCATGGAAATAGGAACTACGCGGGTGAAACCGCGGGACGCTGCTATTTCAGTATAATTATTTTTGCTTTCGAAGAGATTATGAAAATTTTGCAGATTTCAGCAGTTCTAAAATGCAGCTGGTCTGAAAAATCTTTTCATAGAACTTGCATTTTATAATTGGCAAAAGAAAAGCGTATTCAGTGTTTAGTTCTTTACTTTTACATTGCATTTTTTCCAGAAAATGTTTTTTTTTGTTTGTAGCTTGTGGCTAAAAGAGGAACACGTGGCTAAAATCATCAAGGTCAAGTTACCCTTGCTGGGGTCAGTCTTTAGATGGCTCGCCATCCGGTACCATTCATCTAAACGTATCAAGATTCCTCCGTGACTCAGAAAGCACGTTGAGCCGCTGGACCCGGCTGTCATTTGAAGATCTTTGACAGTAATTACAGATTGTTAGGAGTCAGAAAATCTGACACCAGTTATCTAAAAAGTACCGTGTTACCCAATTGATGGGTTGTGGACGTCTGGTAGGCAACCGCTCCACGTCAAACTCTGGTTTTCAGTAGAATCCGGTTCCGGTTTTTTTTTTTAATATAGTTGGGAAGAGGTTTTAATACATTTTAATTACCCAACTTGAATCTAGATGGAAACTCCAACCGCCTAGTTATCAAAGATCTTGTAATTACCAAGGTACTAAGTATTTTATTTTTCCCAGAAGAAAAACGTGACCAGTAACCTAAGTTTGTAATAAGAACCCTAATGAAGTTCTCGAAGTAGGGTGAATTAATTATTTTAAGAGTAATTATAATTATTTTCGGAAAAGGAATGAGGTCAACTAGCCTGTTGTCTTTAGATAATTAAGACGAAGATCATCTGCCTAGCCTTTTCCCAACTATATTGGGGTCGGCTCCCAGTCAAGCCGGATTCAGCTAAATACCAATATTTTACGTGAAGCGGCTGCATACCAAACGGTACTTTTTGGCTAGACTGGTATCAGATTTCTGGCAATCCATAATGACTGCCAAAGATCTACAAATGGCAGCCAATGGCTTTGCATGCTTTCCGAGCGACACGGTACTTCTTGGCAAGACTGGTGTCAAATTTTCTGACAGAAACAAATTCAACGATGGAATGAGCTTACCCAGAAGAAGCCTGTTCACTCTAACTTTGTGAGAGAGATTAGTGTTGAATGCGTTCGAATACACGGATCTGAACGTTTTGCAATGAAGTTGTGATCGGTTTTCAACCTAACCGGAAACCAGATGCAACCGATTCAAAAACTCAGGAATATTTTATCACTGCACTTTTTTGTTGGACTGGTATCACTGTCTTCTGCTATTACGACTTAGCACTAAGAGGGAGTGTCAGACTCTTACTGATTAAAACCCACCCGTGTCCTATTAAATGCCCTTAGCGTTCTAGGGCCGCAAAACTCTTTAAAAAAAAACCGCAACCATGGCAAGCGCCTTATGTGTGGTAGTAATCTTTTCCCTTGTTATTTGGCTTACCTTTCCAAAAAAAATATTATTATTATTTATTCACAATCAAGTAACAAAATACTCATACTAATTTTTAGGCACACCATTAAAATAACAATACAATCATACATTAAATTCAAATAAACAAAACTCATTCATTTACATAATTAGTTATAAAAACTGCCTGCTACAGCAATGCCGGACATAAGGGCAGTCCAGACCGTTGGCGATCATTGCCAGGATAGTATTGAGGCAGGCCCGCACCCGACCCCGAGGTGGCGACGCGTGGTGTTCCCGTGCGCCCTCTCTGACGTCGCGGAGGGAGTCCAACACCTCACTCCCTCCGCAGACACAAGGTGGCCCGCAGAGGCGGGCTGGCACCAGCCGGGGATTACAGATGTCCTATACGTTCCCGCGATCCCCGGCGTAGGTGAGAGATGGAACACCAGGGTGGTTTTAGTCAGTAAGAGTCTGACAGACCCCTCCGCCCGCCCCAGGGTGGAGGACATCCATGAGGATTTACCCCCGTAAAAAAAAGGCCCGCACCCGACGCACCAGGGACGCACACCGCTTACCAACTCCTAACTCCAACAATAACCAACTCCCTCCTTCCTTTACCTCAGAAAGATATGACGTCATCAGTGAGCTCACTCGGGCGCGCCTTTGCCTCTTCAGCCACAAGCTTTAGCGTGCATAATGATGCGGTATAGCCGCACGTGCGGCCGTCACTTCTGTTAAAATGACAGCAGCGGCAGCTCGATAACGGTGGTGACGGAAGTAACTGGTGCTTATAGCACAGGAGTCCTCCTAGTTTAAGCCCAGTTGTACATGTGTTGTATCTTGCCACTAAGTAAAAAGTCTAATAGGTACAATAATTGTAGATAGGTTGAAGTCTTGAACAAATAAATATTGTTTATTGTTTGTTTATTGTTGTTTGTTTGTTTGTCTAACGTGCCTTCCTAGCCGCGAAGGAGTCTTGGTACGTAATCAATGGTCCATCCACGGAGCGACAGCGGAAATCTTTGCGAACTTTGTATTTACTGATAGCTACAATCTTGTGCGCGCATAATGGTGTGGGGTAACTACACGTGCAGTTGTCACTTCTTCCAAAATGACAGCCTAATGTGCCTTACTAACCACGAAGGACTCTCGGTACGTAATCAATGGTTCATCCACGGAACGAACGCGGAAATCGTTGCGAATTCTGTGTTTACTGATAGCTACAATCTTGTGCGCGCATAATGGTGTGGGGTAACTACACGTGCAGTTGTCACTTCTTCCAAAATGACAGCCTAATGTGCCTCACTAGCTACGGAGAATTCTCAGTAAGTAATCAATGGTCCATCCACGGAGCGACAGCGGAAATTTTTGCAAACTTTGTGTTTACTGATAGCTACAATCTTGTGCGCGGATAATGGTGTGGGGTAACTACACGTGCAGTTGTCACTTCTTCCAAAATGACAGCCTAATATGCCTTCCTAGCCACAGATTATTCTCGGTAGGTAATCGATGGCCCATGCGCGGAACGAACGCGAAATCGTTGCGAACTTTGTGTTTACTGATAGCTACAATCTTGTGCGCGCATAATGGTGTGGGGTAACTACACGTGCAGTTGTCACTTCTTCCAAAATGACAGCCTAATGTGCATCACTAGCTACGGAGAATTCTCAGTAAGTAATCAATGGTCCATCCACGGAGCGACAGCGGAAATTTTTGCGAACTTTGTGTTTACTGATAGCTACAATCTTGTGCGCGGATAATGGTGTGGGGTAACTATACGTGCAGTTGTCACTTCTTCCAAAATGACAGCCTAATGTGCCTTACTAGCTACGGAGAATTCTCGGTAGGTAATCGATGGTCGTCCATGCTCGCACGGACCGCGGAAATCAATGTGAAGTCTGTGTTTACTGATAGAAAGAAAGAAAAAATGTGTTTATTGGCATTATAAAAAAACACCTTATAATTAAACAAAAAAACATCAACCGAATTATTAATGCCAAAAGGGCGTCAGCTCAGCATAATGCCAGATGGCAACACAAGGTATACCACCAGATGCTGATTTTCGGCTGTAACCCACAAGTTACAGCCGAAAACGAAAACACGCATCATTATAAGGTCAAGTAATATTTTTACAAAAACCAACTGAAAAGAAATAATAATGTTTGAATTTTAAAATAACAATAAACAATAAAAAGAGATTACAAAGTGCCAATAAATATAAAATAATATACATATAACAGATACTGTAATACATCAAATTGGAGACGGGTCGCTGGATTGAAATTAAATAAAAAAATTGAAGAAAATTGTTAAAATTCATAAACTTATACAACAAATTAAATGATAAAATTAATAACATAGGTTCAATTTAAAAACGTAAACCGTAAGTATACAGGGAAATATAAATCGCGAAAAAAAAAATCAGCTGTTCCTTACATTTATGTTCGTATAACTAATCAAAATGTAGGGAACCCCTGATTTTTTTCGCGATTTCAGGTTTGGTTCCATAGTAAAAGTTGTTCATAATGATGAGTACAATGACCTCTTAAGAGGTTGTTGGTGTTTTACAAATTTAACCCTGTATAGTAACGTAAACGTATAACAATAACTACAACAAAAGTGAACAGGTTACTTGTAGGCCAGCGTGGTCTATTTACGACCACAGCATCGCTTCCGATTAAGTTAGATTATGGTCTAACACCAGCCTATCAATTACAACTTATTATAAAAAAGAATCAAATTATAGCTAATCTTCATAAAACCGATTGAGAAACGCATTTAAATTGCAGTACCACACTACAGCCATTAAACAAAATGGCGCCCCCACTGATGCAACACAAAACACGGCACCTACCGGTGAAACCAACATTCAGCCACGTCTTAACGTTCATTATCTTTTTAATCTTTCCCCGCACGATCGAGCGGCAGATATTAAAAATTTCACAACGATATAATTTAATTTTAAATCGCTGATACGGTACCGTATTATTAATTATAACAGAAAACGGACTGTTTTTCTCTTCGGGATACTTTGTTGGGAAAGTTTTCTTTTTTTTTTCTAAAGGCTAGGATGGGGAAGTTTTAATAGACCAGGTTTTTTTTTTCTGTTTTGCGGAACCCTGGCTTAAGTGTCGGGGTGATTTAAAAGTTTAAGATTAAGGATTTTTGTACTGGACTTGTCTATGTCTTAAATATCTATAGTAATACTAGCTGCTACTACCCAGCAAACGTTGTTTTGACATATAAAATTTTAAAAACATATTTGGGTATCTGTCATTTAGGGGTATTAAAAATAGATGCTAGCCGATTCTCAGACCTACCCAATTTTTTTGTCTTAGACCAATCGTGGTTCAGCACTCTACGGCTGGTTACTGCTTAGCCGGACTTTTCTGTGGCTGGGGGCCTTAAATTCATTTGAGGCCCTCAAATGAATTTAAGGCCCCCAGCCAGGGCTAAAACTTACAAACTAAACGACCGCTCGCTAGGGGCATCCTCTGTGGGACACGGGCCTCGGCTTAGCGGGGTCATTGAGGGGGGGGCAGCAAGGGACAGGCTGGGTCAGCTTGGAGATAACCTAGCCAATATGCACAGATAATTTTATAAAACTCCGTTAATAGTGTATATGAACTGTTTACAATTTGTTATGACAGGTGACAAAATGACATAGATATAATGTTACCATATAAAAAGTTTCAATTAAATGTTAGGCTCAACTGGCGGGGATAACTTACCAAGTGATAATTGATCAGTTGTCGAGCGGGATGAAAAATGTTTAAATTACTAAAATGATTATTAAAACCTGGGCGTTGGTGATAGAAAGGTGAAAATTTAGGGTTGTATGTATTTATTAATGACATATTATTAATAAAATTGTCCAAAAATTAAATTAAATTTTATCACTTAGGGGTATGAAAAATATATAATAAAATATATAAAAATCGGTCAAGCAGTTTCGGAGGAGTATGGTAAGGCTACATTGTGACACGAGAATTTTATATTTATGAAGAAGATGTAAAGCTGAAGAGTCTGTTTGCTTGTTTGAACGCGCTAATCTCAGGAACTACTGGTCCGATTTGAAAAATTATTTCAGTGTTAAATAACTCATTTATCGAGAAAGGCTGTATATATAATCACGCTAAGACTAAGAGAAGCGGAGCACCAATAAATAATGTTTCAAAATCGATGTGAAAGTGATGCTTGCTGACGCTGGTCCGTGGATAGGTCTGTTAACCATTCATAAAAATCAACAAGAAAAAGAACAAAAAAAATGTATGAAAAAAACAAACAACACAACATACAACACTTACAATACAATACATTTTCTTTCTTTCTTTCTTTGTGCCTCGGAAAGCACGTTAAACCGTTGGTCACGAATTTAAAGATTCTTTACTTTTGAAGATTCTTTATCGCTGCGCCGTTTTGGTACCTACTCAGAAGCCATAAATCTGACACCGATCCCACAAAGGACCGTTGATGGAAAAAATCGCCCTCTTTATACTTTTTAATATCAATCAAACAGCTACAGGCTTATTCATAAACAAAGAATCAAAAGCTCAGTTCAAAAACTGATTAGCAGATTCTACATTCAATTTCACCATACAAAATTTAATTTTTGATAACTGAGCTATTTAAAAAGCAATGACTGCACAATGACGTCTAATGGTAGTACACTGTTTTTGCAGATTACTGCATACGTCCGTCATTCATTTGACATTATGTACGAGATTACCATTCTATGCCATTTCATTCAATGGAGTGTCAGGCAGGGGTTGACCACTGGAAAGTCATAGTGACGCTTTTATATTAGTAGATAAGTGCTCATCGACTTTTCCGTGAAATCAGTAAGCAGTTAGTCAACTCTTCACGTGACCAGAGGGCTGGCCTTTTCTTTGGTCAACGAATCAGCATTGCCATTCAACGTGGCAATGCGGCCAGTGTTCTGGGCACTTTTCCCGTTGACAGCGATGTGGACGAATTTTTCGATGCCCTATGAGTCTTTTCTCCTTTTTACTCCGCTTGTACATATATATAAATATACTCTATATTATATTAGTAACGGGTGTAAATAGATAAGTGTGTAAAAGTTCTTTTGTAAAACCAAAATTATACCAACTTTTACATAAGTGGATTATAATGGGAACATCACAGTGAGTCATTTCTTACGTTCAACTTGAAGAATCTATTAGTAGATTGCTAAACTATTTATTATGAAATCAATGGTAGACAATTCTAACACTATTGTAATATCAGACTTGAGGCCTTCATCATTTATTGAATGGCTAGATTATTTTTTATTTTTTATAAATAAACATTATGAATTTAAATTCACACATTTCCTATTTCTTTATACATATACATATGTATGTATGTATATATATAAATATCAGAAATTTCTTAAAGAAAAACACAGTACAAACTTAGTAATAACATCCGGGGTACATAGCTGGAGGCTCGCTCGTAAAATCTGAATCGCTGACCGTCGGCGTCGCACTGCACTGCGACAGTTTTTTTTATTTTAGGGTCCCGTTACAATATTGGTAAAACGATTGTGTTTCTGAGAATGGCAGACGTTTTGATGATGTTGTACTTTGTCAGCGGTTTTTTGTGTGTAGATGTTTTGTTATTTGAAGCAATTTTGTTAGTTTGTTTTGTTGTCTAATAATAAATAATTTCTTTTTGTGATTTATTGACGGAGTAAAAAGTTTAATTTTTATTTAAAATATAATATCCAGACCAGAAGTAACCAGCTTCATTATGTTAGATTTCTTAGTTTTATTCTTCAAAGATACCAAAGACAAAATAATAATCATGTAATATTTATATAATAATTCATCAGCTGAAGCACTCACTTCTCATTTAGATATTTATTTTACACATCAATTGAAACAAATAAACTATTAAACGGAGTTTTATAAATGTAGGCATAAAATAAACTTGTAAGATACTTCTTATGCGGTTTACATGAAGTACATATTTCCATTGACGCAAGTGAAACTCGAGGTAAATAGTCAAATATTGTGTTTCCCAATCAAGCAGCTAGCTTCACTATGGGATAAGCACTATTTAGTGTTCCATACGCAAATGAACTGGTGTAAACCAGATTATGATTGGTGATTCCAGCGCTGATTATCCGAACAGCGATATGGGCCTGCCAGTCTGCTAACGATAACTAACTGTGCTGGAATATGACGATGTATTTCATCTGTTTATAACTATCAACCTGTTTGTGCAACACGTTCGTTGTTGCGATTGCTTTTGTTTTCATTTTTATAATAGAATAGCTGCCGCCCGCGAATCCGCCCGCGTGTATGTCGAATATTATCCCAAGGGAACATAGTCCCGAAATAAAAAGTAATAGTTGTTAAAGTTTTGTGAAAAGTTAGGTAACACACACACAAAAAAAAACAGTCGAATTAAGAACCTCCTCCTTTTTTGTAAGTCGGTTCAAAATCGGTACACTCAGTAAAAGGTTATAAGGTAACACACACACAAAAAATGCAGTCAACTTGAGAACCTCCTCCTTTTTTGTAAGTCGGTAAAAACCGAAAGGAATCACTTCTTTCCCATTTTTACGGAACCCTCTCACATTCGACGCTTTACACTTGCTCTAACTTTTTTTTTTATTTCAAGAACTATCAGTGCCAAAGTTTTGAAGCGCGGAACATATTCCACAGTATCCCGATGGGGTAGGCAGGGCTCTAGGCCGTCAGTACAGAGTCACGTGAACAGACCGACGTGAAAGTTTTATACGATAAAATCGCCCCCGGGTTTGTGCGGAAAATTGTATCTATTTTGGAGTAAGAATTGGTAGTCGAAGAGAGAATTTTTTAAGTTTTTTGGAAGGAATTAAATAATGGACGGCCATTCTAAGAAGTCATAGAGGAAGCCGTGGCTAAATTATGTCAGCTAGTAAGCCTTAGCAGCCTGCTAGGGTTGCGGAATTTGTTTGCTGGAGAGACGTCACGGCGTTCTCACCTTCCGCCTAACACAGGTGCTCACCGGACACGGCTGCTTCGGGAGGTACCTGTGTCGGATCCAGCGGGAGGACACGTCCGGGTGTCATCACTGTGTGGATCGTCGAGGACACGGTGGAGCATACGGTGGAGGTCTGCCCTGCTAGGGCGGAGCACCGCCGTGTCCTCGTCGAGGCGATCGGCGGCGGCGACCTCTCGCGTCCGGCCCTGGTTCGGGCCATGGTCCGGAGCGAGGAGGCATGGGAAGCGGTCGCCTCCTTCTGCGAAGCAGTAATGCTAGCGAAGGAGGAGGCGGAGCGCGTGCGAGAGAGGGAAGCCCCTCGCTCCAGCCGCCGCAACAGAAGAAGACGCCCCGGGCGTCGGGAAACGCAGGGCGATTCCCGGCCACCGTAGGCGCGGGCCTGCGGATGGCGAGCTATGGGTGGCTCGCCGTCCGATAGCAACCAGGCCCGAGTCGACGGCGCGTCGTGTTCCACGCGCGCCTCAAAGAGCCGTCAGCAAAGAAGACGGGGCCCCATAGGGTCAGTGCCTGCTAGGGTTGCGGAATTTGTTCGAAAGAGTCACCGCAGCCCTGGAACGCAAAGGGCACAAGAAGGATCACGGGTGGGTTTTAGTCAGTAACAGTTTGACACTCCCTTCCGCTCCGCCCAGAGCGGGAGAAGTCATTTGATGACTTCCCATCCAGAAAAAAAAATGGTCAATCTTCAAGGTTAAGCAACACTTGCCGAGATTGGTCTGCGGATGGGTCCTTCGTGCCTCGGAAAGCATGCAAAGCCATTGGCTGCCATTTGTAAATCTTTGGCAGTCATTATGGATTGCCAAAATCTGATACCAGTCTAGCCAAAAAGTAACCGTCTGGTGTGCAGCCTCTTCACGTAAAATACTGGTATTCAGCTGGATCTAGTTTGACTAGAAGCTGACTCCAATATATTTGGGAAAAGGCTAGGCAGATGATGATCAAATTATACCATATAATTATTTCATAAATAAACGATTTACACAATCTTATCTATGAATGATGGCATCTTTTGCATAAAGAAATATTCCATGGCAGTGAAAGTATTCGTGTCCGTAATATCCCATGAGACAACGATTGAAATGCAATCAATATCTGTCGCGTTCTTAAGGTAGTACTTTCTTTGATGTTCATGCTATTTGATATAAGGATCCCATTATTTTCTGGAGGAAACATCCAATAGGAGATTGGCTACAGGTTTGTGTGAAAAGTAATAAGCGATAAGCATTTTTAATTCATAGATTCATTCGTACAAATGATTAAGCTAAGTGTTGACTGTTTCGTGACAGACAACACACAGTTTAGTATTTTTATGTGATGGCAAGTTATTGCGTCAGAATTTCGGCCACAATGGCAAACCTCAACGGAGATTAAGGGTCCATCCATAAAGTTCGTCACACGAATTTCATCACTTTTGCCCTCCGTCCTTGTCACAGCTGGTCACATTTGTGAGACCCCCCCTGGTGTGACGTCACATATTTTACAATTTTGTTCGTTTTTTAATTCAATACTTCGATTACAATAGATTTCGAAATGTGACGTTACGAAATTTAGGACCCCTCCCACCCCCTTGTCACACAATATCATACTTCGTCGGCGTATTTATGGATGACAAGTGTACTGGAAATTTATTTTAATAGACCAATGGGATAGCACTCTTGAAAGGTCGGGAAATATCAGGCGCAAACCAATAGATTGATCGGCAGCGGCGACCTCTCTCTTCCAGCCCTGATTCAATCCATATCTAGAGCGAGGAGGCATGGGAAGCGGTCATCTCCTTCTGTGGAACAGTAATACTAGCGAAGGAGGAGGCAGACCGCTTGAGGGAGATGAGAGGAGAAATTTCAAGCCTCAGTCGCCACAACAGGAGAAGACGCCTCGGTCATCGAGAAACGCAGAACGATTCCCGGCCACTTTAGGCGCGAGCCCGCGGATAGCAAGCTACGGGTGTCTCCTCGTCCGATAACAACCAGGCCTAGGTCGATAGCGTCGTATTTCACGTGCGCCTGAAAGAGATGTCAGCATAGAATACAGGGCCCCATATGGCAGTGCCTGCTAGGGTTGCGGAAGTTATTTGAAAGAGTGACCGCGGCTCTGGAACGCGGAAAGGTGCTAGGAAGATCACGGTTGGGTTTTAGTCAGTAAGAGTCTGACACTCCCTCCGCGTTGCCCAAAGCCGCAGAAGTCATTTGATGATTTACTATCCAGAGAAAAAAAAAGGACCAACAGTTTCACGTGCTTTCCGAAGTTCAGATTTGTCACAACAACGACTTCCATAGTCCGGGCTACTATTTAGAAGTCCCTAATGGCAAAATCCAGTACCACTTTGCCCATCCTGATAATCGAACCCAGATTCCAGCAGGTAATTGACTCCTTAGCTGTACACACAGTGAACGTATTCCCGTTTTTATGCGTGTTAGTGAGCGACTTGCAATGTTAGGTATTACAAATTTTAATATAACTACAAACGGTTTATTTCGTTTGATATATTATTCGTTTGTTATAATTACATATTTTTATAACAACTTATGATATAAATCCAGGAAATATAAATTTTGCATTTAAACACTTAAACTAATTATTAAAAGTTAAAGTGTCATATTCTTAGCTATGCAAACCTATTTCGTAAAATAATTGATAAGAAATATTTATGGAGTTCAACGAACAACTAATGAATGGAGCAGGAAAAATTTTAGTAGAAATAACCCCTAAAGAAAATATTTTCCTGTGAAGATAACTCCATCTTTCCATTTCCCGAATTAATTTCAACACACAAATTCGAGCCACACATAATTACCTACCTTAAGAAAATCCGCATCCAGGACACTGATATTTCTTCAGTACAGTCGCAAACAAAACTTTTATAGCTTTACCCCCCATTTCCAAAATACTCCTCCAAATGGCAGGTCTTACAAAATGGCGGTCCCAATTCCGAATCAAACCAAAATGTTACGAGTCGGTTAAGATAAACCCGGTATTATCTTGGTTTAATAGTAATAGGTTGGAAGCTGGCGATTTGAATTTTAATTTATCGTTCATCATGATATTAAGATTATGTATATTGTAGAGAAAGGGCTGGTTTGGAGCTTTCAAACTTACGATTTTAAAGAAATTTCCAGTTGAAGTTATCGAGAGACAAAAACTGGCCATGTTGAACTCGCATACGTATCGCATATCATGGAAGTGCATAAAACATAGTTGCTCCGCCATTTTTGAGAGTCCGCCATGTTGCTTTGATTTAACAAAAATAACAATAATACGGGAGAATCAATTCGCCACATTGTCTCTGGTTGTTCTAGTCTAGCTAACGGAGAGTACTTGCAAAGGTACAACCTCGTAGCTAGGATTATCCACCAGCAACTTGCTTTAAAATACTCACTTGTGGAATCGGAGGTGCCGTACTACAGGTATGTGCCCGACCCAGTTCTCGATAGTGGCAATATCACATTGTACTGGGATCGGTCCATCATCACTGACAGGACTATTGTTGCCAACAAGTCTGATATAGTGGTGGTGGACCGAATCGTGAGGCGTGCAATGATTGTAGACATAACTGTTACGCATGACGAGAACCTCGTGAAAGCCGAGAAAGATAGCAAATTAAATATCTTGACTTGGCTCGCGAGGTTGTCGACATGTGGGATGTGGATTCAGCAATCATTGTATCGATAGTCGTGTCAGCCAATGGCCTAATAGCCAAGAGCCTCGACCAACACCTTAGGAGGCTCTCGTTGGGCAGCTGGATCAAGGGCTTGATCCAGAAAGCAGTACTCCTGGACACGGCGCGTATCGTTAGGAGGTTCCTCTCTCGGGAGCCCTGACCACCGGTAGCTTGGACCCTGATCCTGATACCGGTGGGCTACTATTTTTTATATTTTTAAATGTTTTTTTTTTTATATAGAAATGTTTAAAAATATAATTTACTAATTATTAAATATTTCTGTCCGCGACTTCGTCCCCGTGGAATCCCCGATTTTAAAACATTCTTTATCGCTGCTCCGCTCTTATTGGCTTAAGCGTGATGATATATAGCCTTCCTCGATAAATGGTCTATTCAACCCAAAAAGATTTTTTTGAATTCGAACCAGTAGTTCCTGAGATTAGCGCGTTCAAACAAACAAACAAACAAACTCTTCAGCTTTATAATATTAGTATAGATATGTTGTAAATTGAATAAACGGAATAACAATAATAGTTTTATTTCGGAAAAAAGTATCCATATTGTGTAAGTAACATACAAAAATAACTTATTACCTAGTGTTACTAAAAATCAACCTCCGCACAAACTGCTGTACTATTGAACAGCAGTTTGTGCCTACAGTATTCAGGATGCTGTTCTCGTCAGCAAAGAAGTCGGGGCCCCATAGGGTCAGTGCCTGCTAGGGTTGCGGAATTTGTTCGAAAGAGTCACCGCGGCCCTGGAACGCAAAGGGCACAAGAAGGAACACGGGTGGGTTTTAGTCAGTAAGAGTCTGACACTCCCTTCCACTCAACCCGCCGCGGTGACTCTTTTGAATAAATTCCGCAACTGCCTTGCCTTGCCTTGGTTAGCTTTTAAAAGTATGTTACTTAGCTAACTATGCATTATTATCTAATCCAAACGCGAATTAAAAAATTCAGCTCAATCAGTTGGAGATAACTGAGGGCTAATTCTACTAATTTTTAAGCAACGTTCGTAATCGAATCTCAGTCTCAATCCGTCAAAAAACCTCTTTTTTCATACTTTATTTGACAGAAAAAATATTATGTAAATACAAATTGATGTGAAAATTTAGTAGGCTTTGCACTCTGTTTTCAAATACAGTTGCAAAATGTGATCCATGCACAACAATTAACAAGGCAAGTAAAATAATATCTAACAAAAATATCCGAAAAATAGGAACTCCACACATATTATTTACAAACAAAAAGGCATCCAACGGAAAATCTTTCGCGCCGGGAGCTTCCATTTCAAAAGTGCAATTTGCGATCTGTTCGCTTCACTTCTAATTGTTCCCTCAAGTGTCTTGTTAGGCGTTCCCTTGAGTCCAGGGGAAGACTAAACGCACTATTAGATTTGTAGCTTGAAACTTGCGAAGAATTTGCAGTATTTGTTGTTAAAATAGACGTCTGTAATTTTTGGCACAGTAAATTAAAAAAAAGTACATTTGCTCCAGTGGGATAAAAAGGGGGAGGGGTCGAACTTATAGGGTACTGAAGAATTCGTTCGCAGCTGTCAATGGAATAGGCCCAAAACAATGGCAGCAATGCTGCTTCTTTCGCCAAAAAAAAAAAACGCGGCCCGCTGAAGACATAAACAGTCGACCTTGCAGCTGCCACGAAAACCTTGATGAGCACTCGGACCGCATGGGCCTAGAATTTCTATATTTTAGAGTCTGAAATGAGCAGTAGTGACCAAGTGGTAACGGCCCTGACTTACAAATTGTAGGTCACTGGTTCAAACCCAACCAGGCGCATTACTTTATGTAATTAATTTCATCACCACTGCTCTCAAAACGGTGAAGGAAAACATCGTGAGGAAACCGGCATGTCCTAGAACCAAAAATTCGAAGACATGTGACATTCACCAACTCGCACTGGGCCCGCGTAGTAGATTGCAGCCTATTCCCTCTCCTAGAGAGGGAATAGGCTGCAATCAGCCTTTTAATGTTCCCACTGCTGGGACACAGGCCTCCCCTCTAGGACAGGGAATGGGCCGTAATCTAGCACGCGGGCCCAGTGCGGGTTGGTGAATGTCACATGTCTTCGAATTTTTGGTTCTAGGACATACCGGTTATCTCACGATGTTTTCCTTCACCGTTTCGAGAGCAGTGGTAATGAAATTAATTACACAAAATAATGCGCCTGACTGGGTTTGAACCCGCAACCGACAATTCGTAAGCCGGGCCCGTTATCACTCGGCCACCGCTGCTCTCGGAAATGTGGCCTTTTCGGAAAATTGTAGTATCTTTCAATACAGCATGCTCTTAAATCACTCCATCTATTAAAACCGCATCAAAATCTGTAGCATAGTTAAAGATCTAAGCATACAGGACAGACAGACAACAAGAAGCGACTTTGTTTTATAGTATTAGTAGTACATCACTATCACTACATAGTAATGTAGTAATAATTTAGGTTTAGTGAAAAACCCATTAATTGTTGTGTGTCGTTTTGTAGCAATTAAATACTTTTTCTTTCTTTTCTGTTTTTCAAAATCAAGCTCATGATACTCACAACTTTTGAAACTTTTCACACAAAACAGACAAAAATAGTAAACAAAAAATAAAAAAACAAATAATAAAACTACTAAAAAAAATTAGAGGACAAAAAGGTTCGTCTCATATTTCAGTTTTTTTTTTAATAAAATAATATTACTATACCAGACTGAGAACTTTTAAACCCTCTGGGTTTATTAAAACTCTTGGTTTATTGCTTGGTCTAAAACAAACGGAAACGGTTTGATAAATCGAAAATCGAATGGAAAATGATTAAGAGTTTACCGTATAACCCCGTTAAACCATGTAATTAATCAATTTCCGAATACAAACAAATAAATAAACTTTCATTACAGACTAATGCCTTAAATTCATCGATGTGCATCCTCCTTTATTATCGCATAGCACTCAAGCCAAGCTATACGATAGCTATAAATAATATCTTGCCCGCCGCAACATGTAAGCGCCATGTTTGAACAAGGCACGGTGTTGCCATGGGAAATATTAATTTATTCATGACTTCCAATATTGAGATCGGTTTGTAGAGTCAATATTTATTAGAGAGGAATATAGATTATTGGTTACTGATTAAAATATATTGGTTTTTGTAAAATAAAGCACAATTTCGTGTGACCTAGGTCGCAAGTCACGTCAATGGGTGTAACTCCCTATGTTTTTCCAACAAGTTTTTTTTTTTTTCAAAAATCGTATAACATTCTAGCCTCTGCCCGCGACTTCCGCATGAAATAGTTACAATAGGGTTGTTTCCTGAGGAATAAAAATATGATTTTATTTAGTCCGTCAGTTAGATTATCGAAAAATATTAGACACTTATTTTTTGCTTTATGAAATCTCTAAAAATTGACGAAGATAAAAAGCTTCAAAGATCATGAGTGGGGGCTTGCGACATAAGGGCGTGGTAAAAACCGTCGCACGGAGTGACGTCACACGAGTTTTCAACGCACTATATCGTCTTCGTTTTTAGTTTATGTGAAAAAATAAAAAAATACGTGTCCAATATTTTTGGGAAGTCTATCTTACAGACTAATTAGATTTTTTTAGGCAACTACCCTATTCCACCGATTTTGAAACATTATTCATTGGTGCTCCGCTCCTATCGGTCTCAGCGTAATGAATTTACATAAAATTACTGCCTATTTGACTTCCACAACCCGGTAACGGGGCAACACTATACACTTTAGCAGAACTGATCTCCGATTTGATGGCTTCTTACTGCTTGTAATGACTGCCGAACTGTTCAAATGACAGCCGGGACCAACGACTCAACATGCATTCTGAAGCTCGGAGTAATCTCGGTATCCACGGACCTACCAGGGCAAGCGTTGCTTACCCTTCAAGCGTAAGCAACGCTTTCAATCGACTCATATCTATACTAACATTATTAAGAGGAAAGATTTGTATTTTTGTAAGTAATCTTATGTAACGAACTAGCTTATGCCCGCGACTTCGTTCGCGTGGAGTTCCATACAAAATTTTAATCCCTTTTTCACCCCCTTAGGGGACGAATTTTCAAAAATCCTTTCTTAGCGGATGCTTACGTCATAATATCTACCTGCATGCCAAATTTCAGCCCAAACCGTTCAGTGGTTTGGGCTGTGCGTTGATAGATCACTATGTCAGTCAGTCAGTCCCTTTTGAGTTATATATATATTTAGATAAACTCAAAAACTACTGGACCGATTTGAAAAATTATTTCACTGTTGGGAAGCTATACTATCCCCGGGTGACATAGGCTATATTTTATCCCCATATTCCCACGGGAACGGGAACTATGAAGTAAAATCGCGAGGCGCTGCTAGTAATTTATACACACATCGACTGATATAATTTAGCCATAAGCTGCTCTGTCCTAAATGTATAAATTCAAGTTCTTAAAACGCAATAGATAGATGTGTTGCTGGGGAGTTAGTTGCGCCACTTCTTCTTCCCAGCTAAAACACTAGGAAGTGGTGACGGGTGGGCGTTTTGGGGGACTGTATTTATGTAAAATTTGACGTTCAAAAAGTGCCGGCTCTCAGCATAGTTTGAATAAATGACTTTTGATTTGGTTTTGATTTTGATTAGCAAAATTTAATAATCCTTACTTATTTAGACTATTTGATCAACAAAATAGTCCAAAAGCCACATATCTTAACCGAAATCACGTCCTGAAACCCGCACTCAGCCAGTGAGGCATTCGGACATTTATTATTGGACTCCGTTCCTTACCCGCTATCCGGTTCATTAGGCCCACATTCCTTATATCCGGATAGGATATTGCCCGGGCGATCTGTACATTGTATGTGAGTGTGTGTGTGGTGGGCAATGGACACTAGATTCACTTTATTATTTTAACTGTAAATTATGGTGACGTTCAAAAGTGCCGTTGAATGGCCTAATTTAAATAAAACTTTTCACTTTTTTTTTCTCGTATATGGAAATTTTTATTTAATTAAATAGAAATTTAATCTAAGAATCACTTCTGTATATAGGTACATTTAAATGTTAAAAAAACACTTAACTAACTAAAACTAATTATAGTCAAAAGATGGCGTCGAAAAATTCCTCCGCATCGCTGGCCACTGGTAATGTACCCAAAAGGCTGGCAGCATTACCACGCTGTATGGTAATGCTTATCCTTTGTCCAAGGTAAAAGCTAGCCCTTGGGTCACGCGAAGTATTGGCATGGGCTAGTATGTTAGACGTTTTAATTCTGATTTAATTAACATAATTGATAAAAAAACGTGAAAAGATCGGAGAAACTTTTTCACAAAACTTTTGCAGGATTATTTCTATGAAAATGCATTTTGTATGTCATGGTTGTCACACCAACAAAAAAAATATGCCAATTTTTCTAAGAACCAATTTTGCTTCGACTGTATTCTGGGACTTAATCGACGGGTCAGTGTGAACACTGACATGGATCAGTTAGTGATTTTAAGGCGACCAATGTGAAGAGGGAATATATGACATTCTCAAAAGCCCTATCTGCTTCTTACTGAATAGCGTAGTTGACTAAAAAAATCTGATTAGTCCGTCAGATAGATTTCCAAAAAATATTGGAGACGTATTTTTTAATTTTTCACATAAACAAAAAATGACGACGATACAGTACACGAAAAAGCTCGTGTGACGTCACTACTCGCTACAATTTTTACCGGGCCGTGACGTCACACGCTCCCACTCCTGATCTTTGATGCTTTTTATCTTCGTCAGTTTTTATAGATTTGCAAAAGGAAAAAATACGTGTCCAATATTTTTCTATAATCTAACTGACGGACTAAACGTAATCATATATATTTTTACTCAGGCAACATCCCTATTACACATCCTTTTCCCGAGAACTGTTGCTCTAGAAAATCTCCACTGAGGACGCCCAATTAAATATCTTGGGACAACTCACACACGGCTATCTGATCCCAAGCTAAGCAGAGCTTGTGTTATGGTAACCAGACAACTGATATACATACTTATATAATTTATAAATACATACATATTATAGATAAATCACACCCAGACACAGAACAAACAATCATGCTCATCACACAAAGTTTGTCCTGGGTGGGAATCGAACCCACGACCTCCGGCTTAGCAGTCAGGGCCACTAACCACTAGACCAACAGGCCCGTCAATTGAGGTTAGAAATAAGTGGAAGCTGTGTTCCTTGTCTTTTTTCAGCCGGGCGATAAAAACAAGCTGGAGGAGCTCGTGGCTAAATTATAACAGCCGCACGGGTCGATCTTCGAGGTCAAGCAATACTTGCCGAGGTTGGTCTGTGGATGGGTGACCATCTTAACATAACGAGGCTTCTCCGTACCTCGGAAAGCACGTTAAGCCGTTGGTCCCGGCTGTCATGTGGAGATCTTTGGCAGTCGTTACGGATTGTTTGAAGCCAGAAAATCTGACACCAGTCTTGCCAAGAAGTACCGTGTTCCCCAGTTAATGGGTTGTGTAGCCGCTTCACGTAAAATACTGGTATTCAGCTGAATCCGGTTTGACTGGGAGCCAACCCCAATATAGTTGGGAAAAGGCTAGGCAGATGATGATATAAGCAAGCAGGAGATGAGGAACAGGACTTCTCCCTGCATTTCGCCATAAAACTGCTTCGCGGATTGTAACTCTCACAGTCCTATCCTATTCCATAGCTATCCAACACTAAAATATTTTTTCAACTCGAACCAGCAGTTCCTTTTCTTTTTGGATAGGAAATCATCAAATGACTTCTCCCGCTCTGGGCGGAGCGGAAGAGAGTGTCAGACTCTTACTGACTAAAACCCACCCGTGATCCTTCTTGTGCCCTTTGCGTTCCAGGGCCGCGGTGACTCTTTCGAACAAATTCCGCAACATTCCGCAACTAGCAGTTCCTGAGATTAAAGTGTTCAATCAAACAAACATACAAACTCTTCAGCTTTATAATATTAGTTTAGATTTGATGCAAACGCTTCTACAGAATTTCAGGAGAGAAAATGCCACACCTGTGCTAAGTACGACCATTTTCAACTATCCCACCAAAGCTGTTACAACCGTCCCCCGTTTCTCGATTCAAGTCGTGAATCTTACAGCTAGTTCAACAAATCTACAATTATTTAAATCGTTCCGCCCATTACTGTAAATTTCAAGCAGTTTACGACACACGGGGTTATCAGAGAGATAGGTACCTATTGTGTAGTAAGTTTAAGTATTAGGTAATTTAATGGTGCCTATCTATTTTAAGTCTTATTTAGGGTTATATGTATGTTTTTTTTTATGTCGGTTACGGTACTTTAATTTATTTATTTACTAGCAGCGCCCCGCGGTTTCACCCGCGTAGTTCCCGTTCCCGTGGCAATACGGGGATAAAATATAGTCTATGTTACTCAGGGTGAATGTAGCTTTCCAGTGGTGAAACTTTTTTTTTTTTTTTAATCGGCTGAGTAGTTTTCGCGTGAATGCGTAACAAACAAACTTACATTCACATTTATGTATTAGTAGGGAAGTAGGGATTAAAACTTTATGCACTAGTAAAAAAACTGTACAAAGGCGGACTTAATGCCATAGGCATTTTCTACCAGTCGACCTTAGGGTAGTGCAGAGACAACATGGCAGGTGCAACATAAAATAATGACAAACAGAGAGGGAAAAAAAACAATCATATATATTATACATATATACATACATACAAATAAAATTAACAACGGCATTGAGAAAAGCGAATCCAACGAATTAACGCTGTGACTTTTGTAATTACAAATACGTTAAGTATGAGAATTTTCGAAAAATTCGTTGCGGATTTTATTTGAAAGAGACACTGCGGCCGTGGAACGCAAAGGGCACTAAGAGGAACACGTCGGGTGGGTTACTGAGTAAGAGTCTGACAGTCCCTTCTACTCTGTCCAGAGCGGGAGAAGTCATTTGATGAATTCCTATACAGCAAAAGAAAAAAAGGGTGTTTTGTTTGATATTTTTTATCGATTGGGGTTAGTTTTGATAGTTTTATCAATCAATTCCCACTATCTTCACTATTATCCACTATTATCAATTAATGTTCCCACTGCTGGAACTCAGGCCTCCTCTCTAGGAGAGGGAATGGGCCGTTATCCACCACGCGGGCCCAGTGCGGGTTGGTGAATGTCACATGTCTTCGAATTTTTGGTTCTAGGACATGCCGGTTTCCTCACGATGTTTTCCTTCACCGTTTTAAAAGCAGTGGTGATAAAATTAATTACACAAAGTAATGCGCCTGGCTGGGTTTGAACCTGCGACCTACAATTCGTAAGTCGGGGCCGTTACCACTCGGCCACCACTGCTTCTCACATACATATGGGTTGCCGTAAATACAATATTTGTGTAAATTCCTATCATTTTTTTGACACTGGAGTACGTTTGTCTAGAAGAAAACTATTCACTCTTGACTAAAAGACCGCGTTCGAAAAACAGCGGGTTGAATTCATCACTTCAGGTTCAGAATCCAATTTACGCATAAATTCAAAATACACAACTTTCATTCCCATCGTAACCGGATAAAATTGAACTGGGAATATTTCACATGGTGTTCGATGCCAAGTAATCCGATTTACTCGAATCAATCTGTGAACTTTATATTGTTTATGCAAATTTGAACAGTCTGTCTCTTTGGTTATGGGCAGTTAATGGTGTTACAGTTAGGGTTGTGGAATTTGTTCGAAAGAGTCATCGCGGCCCTGGAACGCAAAGAGCACTATAAGGATTTCGAATGGGTTTTAGTCAGTAAGAGTCTGACACTCCCGTCCACTCCGCTCAGAGCGGGAGAAGTCATTTGATGATTTCCCAACCAGAAAAAAACCGGTAGTACACACGTACAAAAAAAATAATTCAAACCTTACTCATTCTTATTGGCATTATAGAAAAATACCAAGTCATTAGATGATGAATTTATATTTTGCCAACCACGTGCCAAGATGACTGTAACAATAATAAGGAAAGTGCTGCAAAGACCACATCTGTACGTCTCAAAATAAACTTTTCTGGCAAAATCTTTAAATAAATTCGCGTCGGAAATGCTCTGAACTTTAGTCACTCCAAACCAGTAGTAGAACATATTATTCGGAATATTAAACAAATGACAGTTGCCAATGCGCTTAAACTCTTTTAACGAGAAGCATGTCTATGTATGCGTACTGATATACAACGTGCAACAGAATAAACGTAATACAAAATCAAAAGTAGATCTTATGGAGAAGAACGGACAAGATACTAACTCAGCAGCCCTAACATGACGTCTTAAATCCATCATGATTCCTGTGTCAGAGAGAGACGGAGTTACACAAGACAAATAGCACTATCCCTTTCCCCTACACTGAATCGTGATAGCATTGGCACTTCGTAGTTCGGTCACAGATCATCGGTCATATCGGATTATCGTTCAATCGAAATATTGTGCACATTTAATAACAGGAACAAAAATAAAAGTATTAAATAAAGGGCTAATCAAAGTTGGTGTCATTAAATTGATGAATGTTTGTTTCTCAATCAGGCCAGAATCGTTTAGCTGTAAACAGATCTGGATGAAATAAGATGAAAGTAGGCTGTTTATTATCCCAGGAATATGTTCCCTTTGGATAATTTTAGACCTTAAGAGCAAAATCGTTGGTAGAAGCAAGAAGAATAAAATCTTATCCGTCTCCACACAACATTGTATATATTTTGTATTTCATTTATTTATTGTACACTTACCACAGTGTTGCCTTTTTAACCCAAAGGTGGAGTGGTAGAGAATGCCTTGTTGCAATAAGTCCGCCCATGTACCACTATTGTACATAAAGTTTAAACAAATAAATAACATTGTTTTTTTTACAGTTGAAGTGTCCACTGCAATAACGATAAATGTCCTTGTTACCTCGTTTTGAGATAATTGCGTTTCAATTTTATTAATGGGAACAGGAAAGTCGTGTTTAAAGATATGAACATAATACATTATTTGTTACAGCACATTTTTATTATTGATATTATATTGTCTCTTTACTCAAGCTTTATTTAAGAACGAAGTAAAAATATATTATTTAAAGTTATTTTAAAAAACCAGGACTTTATCGAATAGGTACCGTCCTTTTATCTAATACAAGCGTGCACTGACTAAAGTATCGTGGTTTTAAGTAATATTTTTGTTTTTTTTTTTAAAGTTTGTTAACGAGAATACCAATTACAAATAACCAGTGGCTGAATGACGTGCTTACTAAGATTTTTTTTTAAATGGACTTTCATCATTATTGCATGCTTATAGAGAAGATAGCATAAATTACCGAATACTTCCTTTCCTTGAAAGATTAGCAATAAATTAAAAACCAGCTCGTATAAAATGTTTTTAGCAGATTAAAAAGCCAGAGGTTGATTGGTAGAGAACGCCTTGTTACAGTCCGCATACATATTATATGTATGTAGGTACCACTTCTGTACATACATTTTAAATAAATCAAAAATACTTTTCTTTTTTGAGGTTATGAAATTATCAAACTACTTCTTTGGATTTGGGCGGAGTGGAAGGGAGTGTCAGACTCTTACCACAGTAAAAATATGGAACAGTATGGAAACTAAGCCCATTTGTTGAAATAATTACCTACGGTCCAGTAGAGAGTTAGGGTTGTCACTTTTAATGTTTGTAATAAGTGTTTTTTTGGAACGAAGTTCTTTAACACGGCTTGCGATGGATTTGACTGGGAGAAAAAGTCACGCGAAAATGCGTTAGTGCATGTTATTCTATGCGATTTTCTTCTTTGGTCAAAATGTAAATAATGCCATTGTAAAAAAAATATTTACAAACTTAATTTTGTTTTTTTTTAAAGGACCACTCGCAGTTCAGCACACTAAGGCTGGTTACTGCTCAACCGGACAATCCTGTGGTGGACTCAAATGAATTTAAGGCCCCCAGCCAGGGCTTAAAACTACTTACAAACTAAATGACCGCTCGCCAAGGGCATCCCCTGTGGGACACGGGCCTCGGCTTAGCGGGGTCATTGAGGGGGGTCAGCAAGGGACAGGCTGGGTCAGATTGATATTTCACACTCATAAGAATTCATTTATTCCATATGTTATATAAATTATCAGTCTTCGGTATAAGGATTTAACACTAGTATTAAAAATCCCACGAGCGCTATCTAGAGAACGTAAGCGAAAAGTCATTGAGATATGCATCGCCATCTCTGTGCTTGGGTACTCAGTTTTTGCAAAACGAAAACCTGAGTGACCCATCTATAGCCATTATAATAGTGTAGGTATTATCTATGAACACGGCACCCGCCACTGAGAGCACAACGACGGTCTCCACGTCCTCATCCCACCGGCCCCCTTCTACCATAGGACATCTAGACGCACTGTAGGCTACCATCCCTACCTTGTTGCTATTCCATTAATTAGCACCAAGCGTTTCCAATCGTCTTTTGTAATGCGCACAGCAAAGGAGTGGAACTCTCTGCCTTTTTTTATTTTTTGGATGGGAAGTAATCAAATGACCCCTCCCGCCCTGGGTGGAGCGGTAGGGAGTGTCAGACTTTTACTGACTAAAACCCACCCGTGCTCCTCCATGTGCCCTTTGCGTTCCAGGGCCGCGGTAAATAAAATAAAATAAAATAAAATAAACTCTTTCGAACAAATTCCGCAACCCTAGCAGGCACCAACCCTATGGGGCCCCGTCCCTGGTGCTGACGGCTCCTTGAAGCGCGCGTGAAGCACAACGCGTCGTCGACTCAGCCTGGTATCGGACGGCGAGCTACCCACGCTCACCGTCCACAGGCATCAGCCACTGCGCGATAGCACAGCGGCCGACTTGTCTCTGGAGGAGGCCACAATGGGACCATTACTGGCACTCCATTTCAGCCCCCTCCCGAGTACCGGGAGTCGCAGCACCCACAGCAGCAACGGCAGTGGCGGCGACGGAAGCCGCGGCGGCGGCAGAGGCGGCGGCGGCGGCGGACCTCTTGCCCTTGGTCGGGGCGGATGGCGCGCAGGCCCTTCCCCCAGCCCAGTGCTTGGCCGGCTTGCCAACAGCCGCACATGCACTGCAGTGCGGCGTGGCCTCGCACGAGCCGGCCCGATGACCGGGCTGACCACAGCGGAAACAAAGTCCGCTGTGGTCCACCTCCGAGGGGCACATAGCTCCCGTGTGGTTGCCCACATGGCAGCGGTAGCACCTCAGAGGTCTGGGTTCCAGCAGTTTTACCCGCGCAGACACCCACCCCACCAAGAGCCTTCGACCCTCCGACACAGTTCTGGCCGCCGTCACGGGGCAGCTCACCACAAGGGTTTGCATGCCCGTGTTGTCAGGTCGGATGGTGCCCGCCTTGACGAGCTCGGCAGAGCACCCCCCAGTCCTGGCGACGGCGGCCACAACCTCCTCCTCCGTCACGGAGTCATCCAGGCCCACTATGCGCATGTCAATGCACTTAGTCGGCCTGGACACTCGGACCTCGTCCGCGGGGAGGACCGCCTTCAGCCTTTCGGCCAGGGCGTCCGCGAACGGGCCACTCTCCGCTCCGGCGAGGAACTCTCTGCCTGCGTCTGTTTTCTAAACGCATTCAACCCTGATCTCTTCAAAGTTAGAGTGAACAAGCTTCTTCTGGGTAGGCTCATTCTATCGTCGACTTTGTCTCTGTCACCTGCGACCTAGACTAGAGTCAAGAGCATATCCATTTGACAATAAAATAAAAAGAAAAACTTGCATTTTTTTTTTCAAAAACATTACTCCAATCAAAAGACAGTTAAATTGGTCTCCCAATAAAATACAAATGGCATATATCAAATCTAGATTTAGAAATGTTATCTACTAAGGAATTTAAATAACAGAAATACAATTTCCTAGCTGTTTACTCTATTAACTCAAAGTACTTAGAATATAAATTACGTTTCTATACATACGTCTAAAACACTCCCTTTTCAAAGCTCACCACGTAGTTTCTACATTCACATACCTGAGAACAAAAATAAAATAAAGATATTTTAATAAAAAGTAGAGTCAAAATGAGGTTTCCGCTCTACAAACCCCTTGTCGAGTCGGGCTCTACAACGATTTTCGCTTGCAAGCGAACTTTTGAAAATCGGATTTTTAAAACTAAAACTCTACGTAGAGCAAAGGTAGAGTTTTGTTTGAAAACTACGGTGGTGCGCGGTATCTGGATACCGTGAATTCATTTTAAATTTTCATGTGTGAGTGGTGAATTGAAATTCTTCCTTTGACTGATCTAATAGGCGACTAATTGATGAAACACTTTGCGCATTTTTCCCATGTGTATAACATATTATGCAACACAATTATACTAACACACAGTCACAATATTAAAAAAATATGAATTATATTAAAAATAGGTATTATATGTGTATAATACATATTTTTAATATAATTGTGACATACATATATAGTCACCGGAAAATTGTAAACTCTGTATGTCACCCGGGGATAGTGTAGCTTCCAAACAGTGAAAGAATTTTTCAAATCGGTTCAGTGGTTTCGGAGCCTATTCAATACAAACAAACAAACAAATATTTCATCTTTTTAAAGTAGTATAGATAAGAATTTTTATGGAGAAACTTAACTTTTTTGTTGAAATATTGTTCTCCCATAAATCATCTTCATCCGAAAATATAAGTTTGTAATCGCAATATTTTTTTACTTTTATAACTACAAATTCTCAATTTTAAGACTTTTCTTGCATATTTACTGTAAGATCTATCTTCTTGCCAAATTCCACAGTTCTAGGTCAACGGAAAGTACCCTATAAATCTGGATTCCCTCGAGAGTGACGAAATAAACTTTTTTTGCTGCGGCAGTATCTTTTTTTTACATAAACTTAGAAATCATTAAGTTTCAACTTGATACCTCCACGCGTTTCCGAAATAAAGAGTCTTCAGACATACCAACAGACAAACAAGGAAGCGATCTTATAAGGGTCTCATTTTTTTATTTTGATTTACGGAATCCTAAAAATATGTAATTTATCCAGGAAATAAAACTAAAGGAGCGAATATTAGAAAACAATATGTAGAGATTTTTTTTTCGAAAACATTTCCAAGATCAGTGGTGGCCGAGTGGTAACGGCCCCGACTTACGAATTGTAGATAGCGGGTTCAAACCCAGACAGGCGCATTACTTTGTGTAATTAATTTCATGACCACTGCTCTCAAAACGTTGAAGGAAAACATCGTGAGGAAACCGGCATGTCCTAGAACCAAAAAATCGAAGACATGTGACATTCACCAACCCGCACTGGGCCCGCGTGGTGAATTACGGCCCATTCTCTCTCCTAGAGAGGAGGCCTGTGTCCCAGCAGTAGGAACATGAAAATGCTGGTTATGCTATTATGCTTATGCTTATGTAGAGATTGGCTGATTAGGCAGTTAGATCTCCATTGAAGTCCAAAATAATTATACTTAAGCGAGTAAAACACGACCATTCCCCAAAAACATTAACACAAAGTTGACTAGATACTTTTTGTAATATACGAGTATGTATCTACTTTGTAAGTAGATTTCATTTAAAAACCTAAGTAAACACAACTATACATAATTACAATTCGACTCAAACTAAAGGTTCCAATTAAGATTAATGTGTAAATTTAGGATTACGTATTAGTGAGATTAGAACAAGTCTAATAATTATTTTAGTGTCAAACTCGGCAAAAATAAAAGTAAAATATAAGTATATTACACTCGCGGCCCATCCCGGCTTCGCAAGGCTCCGGCCACAGTAGGCGCGGGCCTGCGGATGACGAGCTATGTAAACCACCCGGTTTGCCGTCCGATAGTAACCAGGCCCGAGTCGCCGCGTCGTGTTCTACGCGCGCCTCAAAGAGCCGTCAGCAACGAAGACGGGGCCCCTTAGGGTCAGTGCCTGCTAGGGCTGCAGAATTTGTTCGAAAGAGTCACCGCGGCCCTGGAACGCAAAGGGCAGAAGAACGAACACGGGTGGGTTTTAATCAGTAAGAGTCTGACACTCTTCCGCTCCGCCCAGAGCGGGAGAATTCATTTGATGATTTCCCATTCAAAAAAATAAAAAAAGGCCCGGGTCGACGGCGCGTCGTGTTCCACGCGCGCCTCAAGGAGCTGTCAGCAAAGAAGACGGGGCCTCATAGGGTCAGTGCCTGCTAGGGTGCAAGAGTCACCGCGGCCCTGGATCGCAAAGGGCATTAAGGGGACCACAGACTGGTTTTAGTCAGTAAGAGTCTGTCACTCCCTTCCTATCCACCCAGAGCGGAAAAATTCATTTGAAGACGTCCCATCGAAAAAAAAAGTCACCCATAAATATAAACAGTGGTATCCACTATCACACAGTAAAAAGTTCATTACATCTGCTGATAAGGTTTCTCCCGAAAAGAACTTACACACGTACTCATTACCGACCGGTTTACAAGTTACTGACGATATTATGATGAAATTAACTCCGACCTAGTTTCACAACTTGTACCAAAGGTCGCATGTAACATCAACCCTAATGTCACGAAGTAAATAGTACCTACAGAAGTTTGGTTCATTATACAACGAGTGAAAATGCAAACTGAGCTCAATAACAGCCGCACGAGTCTTCGAGGTTGAGCGACGCTTGCCGCGATTTAGTCGTTGATGGGTTACCATTCTTACCTACTGAGACTTCTCCATGCTTTGTAGTTGCCGTTGATTCCGGCTGTCAATTGAACATTTTTAACAGTCGTTACGGGTATAAAAGTCCTTTAGTGTCTGCTTAATCTAGTTCTGTTCTGTTCTGTTAAAATGAAAATCATTTATTTGCATACACAAAATTGTTCTCTTATTCTTCCTTTCGATTCAGCGTGCCAGTCATTAATTATTGATTATAATCATTAAACCGATAATCCTATTCAAATTTTATTACTAAACTAGCGACCCGCCCCGGCTTCGCACGGGTGCAATGTTGATATTAAATCTCTGCTATATTATGCATGTAGTATACATATAAACCTTCCTCTTGAATCACTATGTATTAAAAAGAACCGCATCAAAATCCGTTGCGTAGTTTTAAAGATCTAAGCTTACATAGGGACAGACAGCGGGAATAAGCGACTTTGTTTTATACTATGTAGTGATAGATGTCAGTAATGAAATAAAAAAAATAAAAAAAAATGTATATAAATGTACAAATATGTATATGTCTCCTGCTTAATAAGAAGAGAAGTGAAAATTATATTTATTCCTACTCCTCCGCTATTATTTCCTGATTTTCGTTGCGTGATCCAAGACAGTTGAATCAGTTCTTCAGGACTCGTCGAATCATTGACTCTGTGGTTTTCTGGTAGTCACCATTGTTGATTCTGGCTTTCAGGAGTTACGTTACAGGTAATCAGATGTTTCACATCCAGCTACGGAGTTGCATTCTCGACTTAAGTATGTCCTTAGTGATGGTAACTTTCTGGTGGTATTTTAGTCAAAAGTGAATAGGTAACGTCTTGGTAAGTGTGCTCCATCATCGACCATATCATCGCGTTTCATTAGGTAACATTGTGTTTCATATAGATAGATAGATACATAAAACATTTATTTAGCGCAATAACAGAGGACACTCAAAAGCATAATCACATGAATCATACAACACTAGAAATTATTAATCTATACTAATATTATAAAGCTGAAGAGTTTGTTTGTTTGTTTGTTTGAACGCGCCAATCTCAGGAACTACTGATCCGATTTGAACAAATCTTTCAGTGTTAGATAGCCCATTTATCGAGGAAGGCTATAGGCTATATATCATCACGCTAAGACCAATAGGAGCGGAGCAGTCATGAAAAATGTGACATAAACGAAGTTGTGCGGACAGCTAGTACAAAGATAACAGTAAATACGTTTAAAAAAATGACGGAATTTTTTGGAACTTTTTATGTCAGGCTCGTAATTGATCTCATGGAAAAAAAGTGTTGCATGTCCCAGGCTGGAAGTGACCCCAATGGTGTTAGGAAAGAATAATGATGATACTTTGACCTTCTGTTCCAAATTTATGCGCATGTACCTATCATAAGCCCTTTGGGTTCAAAGCTACGGATACAGCGTCCTGCCATGGAACACATGAACGACACACACATACTAATTATTCGATTCAAAGGGAGGATATCCCCTGATCGGTGAGGATCCCTTTTTATGGTGCCATTGGTCCCCTAATAAAGCCTTGTACGGACGTGTAAGCTATCTATTTAATTGAAGCGTACTAATGACGGCTCGGCTAGGGTGTCGTGACTTACTGAAAGTGAAAACATATGTTTGGAATGTATCTAACATTTCTTTTTGCTCCTGACTGTACTTTCCAAACAAAAGGTTGACCAAACGGGAATGAATATAGGCATTCTCAAATGTTGACGATTCGGGAATGAATGTATGAATATCAAAATCTTGACCAAACGCTACTATTGTGTTAATTTGTTTTTAAAATTTTTGACATGTTGACAAATCGGGAACGTGACATAACGGGAAGTAGCCGAAAAAGATAAGCTGGGATTTCATTTGAGGAAGGTTTATGTATGAAGAAAACTTAGTTTTGATTTTAACCTGATTTCAATTTGCTAACAGTATGGGGAAGTCAATCAAATCCTTTGTATGAGACACTATCCACTGGTTCCTGGAAAAAAAATCCCAAGTCAATGTGATTCGATAACTTGACTTGCGAATAATTTGTGAAACATCACCTCTGCTCTCTAAACGGTTATATCATCTGCCTAGCCTTTTCCCAACTATATTGGGGTCGGTCTCCCAGTCAAACCGGATTCAGCTGAATAACAGTATTTTACGAAGAGCAGCTGCCTACCAGACCTAGATCGCGGGTTCAAACCCAGCCAGGCGCATTACTTTGTGTAATTAATTTCATCGCCACTGCTCCCAAAACAGTGAAGGAAAACATCGTGAGGAAACCGGCATGTCCTAGAACAAAAATTCCAAGACATGTGACATTCACCAACCCGCACTGGGCCCGCGTGGTGGATTACGGCCCATTCCCTCTCCTAGAGAGGAGGCCTGTATACCAGCAGTGGGAACATTCAAAGGCTGATTATGTTTTTTTTATTAAAGCAAATGAAGAGCATTGTATTGTTGTGCATACCGTAAGCTATGCTTTAAATGGACTTGTTATCATCACTGTTTTATCAGCAAAGCAAAGGTGGGTTATTAAGTAAAGTTCTGCCTACGTTCGAACCGAAGACCTAACTCACAAGTCATGGCCTCTACTACTGGACCACCTATGCAGAACTGAAAATACACGTTAACGAATACAAGTATCCAGAACTGTATAGCTATAGGCGATTCAATTTGCAAGGACCGGAATCAATGCCCCATCGTGTCGTTTTAATTGAATGGCTTAATCGTCAGCTAGGCCGGGCAGCACCGGACTCCGATGCCCGATATGGCGCGCAAATTGTTTCGCGGACCTTTATATTTTGATATGCTCTGAATTATTATTTATGGAATTGGGTATTTTACTGTAAAAATCTAATTAGTCCGTCTGATAGATTTACAAAAAATATTGGACACGTATTTTTTCTTTTTTCACGTAAACAAAAAATGAAGACGATACAGTGCGTTGAAAACTCACGTGACGTCACGTCGCTGGTAAAAATTGTAGCAACGTAGTGACGTCACGTGAGTTTTCATCGCGAGCGGCTGCCTACCAGACCTCCACAACCCATTAACTGGGTAACACGGTAGCAAACAAACCCAAAAATAAGTCAATGAAGTACTTACTTCCCAAAACCGTCCCTCCATTGCTAACAGAAACAGGTCTAAATCAATATTCAAGGCATTGTATCAGTAATTGGATTGCTTAATCGTGGACTACCCTCAGGCCCTTATAGCCTATTTAGTCCTATAGTTTGAGGTCACCAGGCATTGCAAATAACGTGGCCATTCATTTCATTATGTGGGTAACTTCGTCAATTATCTAGCCAGTGTACTGTGAAATGAATTGGGCGGTAGTATTACCAGTAAGATACAACTGAATTAAGACGAAAATAATACACTAAGTAGAAGATAGTAAGAGCAGTGGTGGCCGAGTAGTAACGGCCCCGACTTACGAATTGTATATCGCGGGTTCAAACCCAGCCAGGCGCATTACTTTGTGTAATTAATTTCATCGCCACTGCTCTCAAAACGGTGAAGGAAAACATCGTGAGGAAACCGGCATGTCCTAGAACCAAAAATTCGAAGACATGGGACATTCACCAACCCGCACTGGGCCCGCGTGGTGGTTTACGGCCCATTCCCTCTCCTAGAGAGGAGGCCTGTGTCCCAGCAGTGGGAACATTAAAAGGCTAATTATGTAGCACTAAGGCTGACTTTTACAGACCAGAGTTATCTTTAACTTCGATTTAGTTGCTGACCCAGCCATTGTGTTTGCAATATTTTTATAAAACCTCGTTTTACCAATTAACTCAGATACTAAATTTAGGTAGTACGTGAAATTAATATCGCACATAAAAATTAGTAGAAAACAATTTTCAGTTAGAAATTTTAGCAAAATTTCTGTTTCTAAAAAAAGATTTTCCACTTTTATATTAAGAGTGTTTCCCTTCATGTAAACATGTATCTGAAAGAAAAAATATATAGACACAGAATCAATAAAAAATAAAAGTTTCTTCTTCAGTTTTTTTTTTAGCGCGTTTAAACAAACAAACTCTTTAGCTTTATATATTAGTACAGATTTTTCATATAAACCATGTACACTATATTAACACATAGGGTGCGTTACAAAATTCGCAAGTCGTTCGTGAAATTGCATAATTCGCCTTTGCCGCAAAAAGTCACGCAATTAGACTACTGCGGGCGTACCATGACGTCTTAAACGTGAGTCTTCCGAGCGAGAAAAAGGGATGGAGCTATATAGGGTGTATAACTCTATCCCTCTTTCTCGCTCGGAAGACTCACGTTTTAACACCTCATGGTACGCCCGCTGAGCTCTTTAGCAAAACGCATCGGGTCGCCAGACATGGTCTGTCATTAAGCGAGTTACAAAGGGCATACATGCTTCAATACATCCTGTATTTAGGTACCTACTCAATATATAATGTAGACGTGGCCCTTTCAGCTGGACTTTGAATATCTTGAAAGCTTTATATAACTTTCAAGACAGTCAAAGTCCAGCTGATTCTTTGTTTATATGGATGGGAAATCATCAAAATGACTTATTCCACTCTGGGTGGAGCGGAATGGAGTGTTCGACTCGTACTGACTAAAATTCATCCATGTTTCTCCTAATGCCTTTTGCGTTCCAGGGCCGCAGTGACTCTTTTGAACCAATTCTGGCAGGCACTGGCCATAGTCGTCCCCGTCTTCTATGCTGCTATCTCTAACAGGCGCCGTCAACTGAAAGATAATCCTGGAAAACTTAGAGTCACGGATGATTAGGTCAATTTTAGGCATCGCTGGATAACATTACTTAGGCAGGTTATACTGAAATACCTATTTTTAACAGCCCGTTCCATCATTCGCTGATAAGACAGATACATGGTGTACACCTAGTACGAACTGTACAAGTTCAATAGATTATATCAAAATACAACCAACTTGTAAATAAAAAAAGAATAAGAAAAAGTTCTCAAAAAACAATTTATAAAATATCATATTTATTAGTTTTTTTTATTTTAGCATATATGTATTTTATTAGTATATATACACCCATAGTTTTTAATTAGTACAAATACTTTAAGGGCTTATTAGAAAAGGTCTTGTTATTATTTAAGAAAAGTCTCATAAATTTATGTTCATAAACAGAAAAGTTATTAGGGTTTTTTATATCCTAAAATGCCACTCAACTTATAAAAATATTGTACAGGCTATTGATTTATGAATGAATAAATGACGATTAAAATGGAAAAAAACTGTGCGTAGTATTTTCTAGTAGTAATTGTTATGAATGTTGATTCTATTATGAATTTACCAATTATTAAAAAACTCCGTGGACAATTTTAGGTTTTTATTTTTTTTTACTTTTGACTACACAAATATGATCAGTAACGGGTACGGACAGAGCCCTGTTTTTTTTTCGTACTAATTAAAAACTAGGGGTGTATATATATATATATATATGTAATTTCTTTCCCACTCAATATATTTTGTATTTTATTTATTTGCTGTACACCTACCACAGTGTTGTCTTTTTAACCCAAAGGTTGACCGGTAGAGAATGCCTTGTTGCATTAAGTCCGCCCATGTACCACTATTGTACATAAAGTTTAAATAAATAAATAAAGTATTAAGTTAGTTGTGTAATTAGGTAAGTGCTTTTTACTTTACATCGAAGCAGTTAGTGTAAGTAAATAGAGTATTATAGAGAATTTATATTTAAGTCTAGATTGAATAGGTTTCTTCTAGACAAGCGTGCTCCATTTTCGACCAAATAGTAGTTTCCCAGCAGGTGCGATTTTAGTCAAACGCGAGCCTATTAATAGTAATCACTACAAAGTATAAAACTAAGTCGCTTCCCGCTGTCGGTCTGACCCTATGTATGCTTAGATTTTGATGCGGTTTTTTAGTAGATAAAGTGATTCAAGAGGAAGGTTTTTATGCATACCTAATACATGCATAATATAGTAGAGGAACACTGATAATATAATTTTAGAGTTTTCTAATGTGATGTCGTAAATAAACAAATTTTTTCAGCATTTTATCCGCGCAAAACCGGGGCAGGTTGCTAGTTTTAAAATAAATCTGGGTTACATGATAATACAAGACAGAACGGGTTGTAAAGTTTTACACTACCAATAACACGAAATGCCGCTTCCCCTTTTTTTTTCAACAAGTCACTAAAACATAGACGACATTTTGGCTCAGGTTGAAGTTTTTTGGCCGTAACTTCTTTTAATGTGGCGATAAATCTGTATTAATTATCATTTTTTGCTACTAAGTAAGAACTCAATTGTTTTTATTGCAGATTCTGATCTGCAATAAATAACTTTAACTAACCAATCACCATTTTGGCTCTTTGCAACAGAGTGCCAAGAGCCAGAATGGTAATTTGTGACTAATGCAGTCTGAAATGCATTCAACCCTGATCTCTTCAAATTTAGAGTGAACAGGCTTCTTCTGGATAAAGACATTCCATCGTCGACATTGTCTCTGTCAACTGCGACCTAGACTAGAGTCAAAATCATATCCACCAGACAATTAAAAAAAATGGTAAGCAATTTGTAAATTCTCTCACAGGTATTTCTAGATGAATATTAATTGTAAGATGATATAACAGAATTTATGTTTTTGAGAGAAAATAATGAAGTTGTCAAACCAACATAGAATGAGAACAAAATTTACTTTTTCTTGTAAGACTAAAACATTTTTGGATAAAAAAAATCCTAAGTAATGAATACTTTTATCCTACTAGTACACGCACATGGAAATAATGCCCTCAATTGTGAGCGAAACAGAATTTGAAAGATAGTTTAAATGTTCTGAAAACGTACAAGGTCAGTTGGTTTGCTTGACCTCGATAGATGGCGTTGTACAATTTTGACAATCCACTGAATCTCGGTGTTAAGATTTTCCGCGTTTTAATGAACCCCGGTGAATATAGTAAAATTAATTGTCCCTCGTTCCATGCTCTTTATGTGTGACTAGCTGCTGCCCGCGACTTCGTCCCCGTGGAATCCCCGATTTTAAAACATTCTTTATCGCTGCTCCGCTCTTGTTAGCTTAAGCGTGATGATATATAGCCTAAAGCCTTCCTCGATAAATGGTCTATTCAACCCAAAAAGAATTTTTCAATTCGAACCAGTAGTTCCTGAGATTAGCGCGTTCAAACAAACAAACAAACTCTTCAGCTTTATAATATTAGTATAGATAAATCTTTCGCTTACCTTAAGATCATTCGCCAAATAAACCAAGCTTAAGTCCACACTATGAACAGTATACACTGATCTACATCTCAGGCCCTAATCTACTCCTACTGCAGGATTACAAAGGATAGTGCACAGTATTCGAAGTGTACCAACATTTAAGGTTTAAGTGAGACTGACGGATAAGAGGTTGTGGTCAGGTTGACTATTAATAACGGGTAGTTACGGACAAATAGTGTTTATTTCACTACATAGTATAAAACAAAGTCACTTCCAACTGTCTGTCCCTATGTATGCTTAGATCTTTAAAACTACGTGACGAATTTTGATGCGAAATTATTTGATGCTAGTGGCACGTTCTAAAGCGTAGATCTCTAGAAAAACGAAAAACTATAGACACTCTTTTCAATCAATAAATAGTTACAAATACAGGTTACATGTTGAAATTATTCATTAAAATTATATAATACTAAAGAGACGGAATCTATATAATGCAAATATCAAACCGAAATAGAACCACGTATTTTAATGTGTTAGGTGGTCTTTTAAGGAAAGAGTCACACAGATTTGAGTGAACCTGTCCAGACAATGGAAGCATTTGTCAGTTATCGTGCAGCTGAACTCAGAATTTTAGGACTTGAGCTCCTCAAAATTCTCGTTCGAAAGAAATAGTTTTTTCTGTAATACCTTTACAGAAAATAGATTAAAGAATTTTAAAAACTTTCGAGGTTTATATATTCTCTTCGACAGTATGATTGAACTTTCAATATAACTTATTTATGTTTTGACGGGACCTCGTAACATTATTCCAGAATTTTAATGAGTATGGATTTATGTTTTTCGTATTATCCTCCTAAATATGGTAATGGGATTAGAGTAACATAACTAAGTAAGTTTAAACAGATGTAGGAAACTGCCGCGCTCAGAGATTTCACTCACAAATTTCAACCTAACGTCCTGAGAATTTAAGGTTGAAATTTCAGACAAAGATAGCTCAAAGGAGCTCATAGCTAAATACTAACAGTGACACGGGTCGGTCTTTCAGAGTAAGCAACACTTGCCGAGGCCGGTCCTTGGATAGGTTAGCATCAAGACATGCATATCCGGGCCTCAGAAAACAGGTTAATATATACAAATTGTAGATATTTGATGGTAGATTTGTGGATATTTGACATGAAATGCACAGTTAAGTTTATAAAGTCGAGGTGTTATATTATGACTAAATTATTAAATTTTGTAAGTATTTTTAATAACTGCATAAGCATAACCATAATCAGCCTTTCAATGTTCCCACTGCTGGGACACAGGCCTCCTCTCTAGGAGAGGGAATGGGCCGTAATCCACCACGCGGGCCCAGTGCGGGTTGGTGAAAGTCACATGTCTTCGAATTTTTGGTTCTAGGACATGCTTTTCCTCACGATGTTTTCCTTCATCGTTTTGAGAGCAGTGGTGATGAAGTTAATTACACGCTGTGGTGGCTGAGTGGTAATGGCCCCGACTTACGAAATGTAGGTCGCGGGTTCAAACCCTGCCAGGCGTATTACTTTGTAATAACTCAGCAACAGTATATTAAAATAAAATATGGATATAACAATTTATCTAAACCTTCAAACCATATAATAGGATGTTATGAAAATTAAACATGATTTCTAATTCCCTTTAAAATTACATAATCAAACAATATTATAACTTTGTAAATCAACTTGAGGTAACAAGAAACATATATCTAATTAATTACATCGTATGTACTGAGCCTTCATCTTGTAAACATATATTCTCTGATAAAGTCAATATCCACAGATAGCCAGCACAAGGTGAACTGCCGGATAAATCTTCCCTTTGAAAAACGTGAGCGAAAAAAATCTGGGTTTTGATTCCGGGAGTTAATGTTAGGCTGGTGGAGAAATTAGGCAGTTCGTCTCGCGTAAGACCGATTACTTGTCAAGAGGACAATTCTTGTACGAGTAAGTTGGCGTATCAAGAGATAATTTATATAAGGATTAGTATTATTAGTGTCTTTGTGTTCTAATCTGGGTTAGATTGGTAATACATTCGTCTTTTTTTAATTTGTTCTGAGATTTTTCTAGGAATATATACTGTGATAGGTCTATTAAATGTGTTTTTAGGATTCCAAACGCCTGCAACAGAAACCTTATAGAACCTCACACAATTTCACAATCAATCAATTTTTCAATCTGTCACAATTTTTTTTTAATCGAACCAAAACAAATACGTTTATTTGTGTACACAGGTAACAAAGGGTCCTGCCACAGTAGGTGTACACTAAAAAATATAAAATAATAATTAAAAATCGAAACTTAATTACTATGCTTAATACTATATTAGTGACATCGTATCATTTTAATAACATATTTTAAGTAAGTATAATTTGTGTAGATTTTTATTCAGTCAACGAAAAAATAAACAATGCTTACCTTCCAACAATTAACAGCAAACAGAAAAACTCTTCCGCCCACCTTCACGATGTTATCATACTTTATTTACTCTATAGTACTCCGTAGACATACACAATTCAATGTGCCAAACAAGACTGGTCTATTTTTTAAACAAATTCACGTGCGTTCCAAAACCCCCCCTAACTGAAATATCATCATCTGCCTAGCCTTTTCCCAACTACATTGGGGTCGGCTCCCAGTCAAGCCGGATTCAGCTGAATACCAGTATTTTACGTGGAGCGGCGGTCTACCAGACCTCCACAATCCATTAACCGGGGAACACGGTACTTCTTGGCAAGACTGGTGTCAGATTTGCTGGTTTCTGACAATCCGTAACGACTGCCAAAGATCTCCAAATGACAGCCGGGACCAACGGCTTAACGTGCTTTCCGAGGCACGGAGAAGTCTCGTTATGTTAAGATGGTCACCCATCCACAGACCAACCTCGGCAAGCGTTGCTTAACCTAGACCCGTGCGGCTGTTATAATTTAGCCACGAGCGTCTTACCCTTAACTAATATATATTTATGAAATAAAATCGTTTACTAATAAAACTGTACTCAAAGGTTGCCCGATGCCCGAGGATAATATTATTTCCTATGGCAATTTCATTGTTTGCCGTAGAAACCGGAGTGGAGTAAACCAAATAGAAAACATAACCATCCTTCTGGCAGTCGGGTAATATCAATTGAAAGTTGGAAGGAAGTAAATAGTCGATGATTGGTTGGTAGAACTAAGTGGCTGTTTCCACTGTGTTGTTTTTGGATTCCTTTATCAAAAATGTATCGTGTGTGTTTAAGTGAGAGTGTTGTGTATATGTGTATCTGTGTTTTCACGATTCATTGGTTGGTAGAACTAAGTGGCAGTTTCCACTGTGTTGTTTTTGGATTCCTTTATAAAAAAGGTATCATGTGTGTTTGTTTGTATGTATGTGTGTATTTGTGTGTATGTATGTGTGTTTTCACCATTGATTCGTTGTTAGAACTAAGTGGCAGTTTCCACTGTGCTGTTTTTGGATTCCTTGAACAACAATGTATGGTGTGTGTTTGTGTGTATTATGTATGTGTGTGTCTGAGGGTGTTTTTATGTGTGTTTTCACGATTGATTGGTTGCTAAGTGGCAGTTTCCACTGTTTTGTTTTTGGATTCGTTTATCAAAAATGTATCGTGTGTGTTTGTGTATATGTATATGTGTCTGTTGTGTATGTGTGTGTATGTGTGTTTTCGCGATTGATTTTTTGGTAGAACTAAGTGGCAGTATTAACTTTGTTGTTTTTGGATGCCTTTTTCAAGAATGTATGTGTATGTGTGTATGTCTGTGTGTGTGTTGTGAATAATTGTGTTTGTGTGTGTGTGTATTTATCGTGTGTGTTCACTATTGGGTATTTCTATTAAGCTTGTTACCATGTACTGTACTTGTCGCGCATCTTTGTGCGTCTCGTAGTGCAATGCTAAAGTTATGTATTACCGATGCGCACTCCCGATATTTAACCGATAGATTCCCGACAGGCTTGCTAACAGTTTTAGAAGTTGACCATTGATTTAAAACAAAAATTATTGCACATATGTTTTCCCTCCTTTTAACACTTTTAGCAGCGGTGAGGCTTGTGAAAACTCAAATTTAATATTTGATTGTGTTGAGGATTACTATACGAAAAAAAAGATGCGCTGGATTTAACGACAAAATTCTATATTCGCAATCTTTCTTACAATATTCTAGGAGAGGGATGATAGAGCAAAAAGACAAAAAAAAAATACTTTGGCTGGAAACCAATCACGATAGAGAAATTACTATTACGTACACGTACTAATGCATTTTGCATTCCAGGGTCGCAGTGACTCTTTCGAACAAATTCCTGGGAAATCATCAAAAATGACGTCTCCAGCTCTGGGCGGAGCAGAAGGGAGTGTCACACTCTCACTGACTAAAACCCATCCGTGATCCTCCTAGTGCCCTTTGCGTTCCAGGGCCGCAGTGAATCATTTGAAAAGATTCCGCAACCCCAGCAGGCACTGACCCTATGGGGCCCCGTCTTCTTTGCTGACGGCTCTTCGAGGCGCGCGTGGAACACGACGCGCCGTCGACCCGGGCCTGGTTGCTATCGGACGGCGTGCCAAAATTCTGCAACCCAGCACCTGATGTTTGCTACACTGTAACTTTAGCTGTTCATACCCTTAAAATCATAGACCAACCACCAAAACTCGCAAAATTAATATTAAACAGTACCCTATAGCGTTTACATGGTGTTCACAAATTCGTAAGCTTGCGCAAATTTGCACTGAGTTACTGATGCAAGTATTAAGTACTAGGTTGTTTAAGTTGGCTCAAGTTCACGCGAAGTGGAATGTTAACGTCAACTTACAACTAAACTTGGTTTAGTGATGATTCAATGTCAAGTTGGTTCAATGAGATTGATATCTTGCAATGTGAGCTAAGTTGGACGTAGATAAAGCGAGGTACATATTTTATATGTATGCTGTTGCTCATAGTGACATCGGACCGTTTGTTCTAAGGATGGGGAATCATTAAATGACTTCTTCGCTCTAGGCGGAGCGGAAAGGAGCACTTTTGAATTGTCAAGGTCGGTCAGTCGAAAGAGGTGGAGCTATCTGCACGTTCCAAAGCGTAGATCTCTATGGAGAAGAACGTGCAAGAAACTCCATGGACACTCTTTTAAATCAATAAATTGTAACAATATTGTGGATACATTGTTTCTCCTGAAATTATTCGTATATTTGAGAACGATGTAGAAAGACGTGTATGATACAGGTATCCAAACTAACTTTGGTATATGAATTTAGAATTACATCTAACCTCAACTTTTTTGTCATTTAACCAGCCTCCTTAAAGCGTGCAAAGAGCAGCCTACCATGACGTCTCAAATCCATCATCATTCCTGTGTCAAAGAGAGACAGAGTTATACAAGACAAATAGCACTATCCCTTTCTCTCACACTGAATCATTATAGCATTGACACTTCGTACTCGTAGTACGGCCACAGAACTATGAAAGTGCCCCGTGATTTTACAGGCTCTGAAATTCCTTTTGAACGGGAACAGATATACAGTAGCCGTTGTTTCCCAGAAACCTGAGAATACAGGTAGCATATTAAGTAATTGGTTCCAAATTCTGATGGTAACCGGTGAACCGAGGAATTACGTCTAATTTCTTAACTTTACTTGAAACGCAGCTTCGGAATTCTGACTGCTTTTCAGTCATGTAAGAGCGAGCAAAATTAACTTCCCTATTTAAACTCAAGAGTACTAAATGCCAGGTAACTTTATTGCATACTAGCATCGCCCCGCGGTTTCATCCGCGTAGTTCCCGTTCCGGTGGGAATATGGGAGGAAATAATATAGACTGTGTTCACCGGAGATATTGTAGCTTCCCAATAGTGAAAGAATTTTTCAAATCGATCAAGTAGTTTCGGAGCCTATCCAATGCAAACAAACAAAAAAACGATCATATTTTTCCTCTTTATAATATTAGTGTAGATAATATACAGGCTGAGAGTGCGCTCAAATTTATGGGTAATGGTATATTATTAAAAAAAAACTGTTATCATAAAACCTGAGCACAAAAAACGACCAAAATGTAAATAAAGCAATTTCCAAGCAGTCTGATATAGAATTGGTAGTATCAAACGTGTTCCTTATGATATGGATTGTTGGAACTATCTCTCAAATGAGAATTCTACCTACACCAAAAAAATATACTAGTTTAATTCTACATACATTAATAAGAAGCTTGAACAAAGCTCCTTTTCAATGTTTAAGTAATGGCGTAATAAAACAAAAAGGTTTTCTTTTAGGGATCCGCATTTAGAAGATAAAAACGCCTTGTTAGGATTACCAAATTATTTATTCATTTAAAGACGAGTTCGTGAGGGATCGGCGGGGAGGAATGAGACAATGCCCAAAGATTCTGTGTTGTTCGAGAAATACGGAACGTGTTCTTTTTTAGAATAGGGAAGATGCAATTACTGAATTCATGAACATTTTGTTATTGAAATGATAAAATAGCATAAAAGAAGGGCCACTGCAATGTTTTTACTGTAGTTAATATTGATTTTTAACAACTATTATGAATTAATATAACGTGAAACAGAACATAAACAATCAGCGTCTAGTGACTTCACTGGTGTTATGACAACGAAAAGACGAACTTAAATTTTAATACATGACAGTTTATGATCTCTGGTAGACAGGAGTGACTTCATCATTCGTTTTCGCGGGAAAAGAAAAACAGTTTATAATCGTTATTTTGGCAATATATTAAAGCGTATTAATTTTTGTATGTTCTATTTTACACGGAATTCTTTTAAATGAAAGCAAGATGAAAATATTGCATGTTCCCTATTGTCCCGGTTTCTATGTAACAGAATATAATAATAATATTGTTTATTTACTTATGTAACTTACAATAACCTGTTAACTACTCAAAAACGTTGTTAACTAATCATTTTTTGACGCAGTGTTTACTTAGCTTTTTTTGTTATGTTTATATTATATACTTAAATAAAAAGGGAGTCGGTTGGTGATAGCGTAACCGTTGGCAGAACGGAATGAAAGAAGAAAACGTGTAGCACCGACGCCAGGTAACGGAATAACTAGTTAACTGGTTCTGCATACATCTGCAGATCTAAAAAAAGGAGTTCATAATAATGTACTGCTATTACAATCTGTCTTAGTTAGCTTTGCGAAAAGGAGATATTACGCTCACAATTATGAACCAATTTTACGATGGATCAGAACAAAAGATCGCGAAAAAAGTCAATTGTTATTGCTAGTCGAAATGTTTGGAGAAGTTTTCTAGAATGTGAATAAAATTTAAGTACCTCATCATTTAAAGAAGAGCACTACTTAAATGCACTACACTTTACATTTAAGTGCTAAGGGAATAATGATAATCTTCTATACTTATAATAAATCTGTAGAGAGGTCAATTCTGTACAAGGAATATATTCTATCAGGGGGTGATTAGTGATCGATACTGGTGCCAAAAACGCAATCAGTAAAATTTTTGTCTGTCTGTCTGTCTGTCTGTCTGTCTGTCTGTCTGTCTGTCTGTATGTTCTTTATAGAAACAAAAACTACTCGACCGATTTTAACGAAACTTGGTACAATTATTCTTCATACTCCTGGGCAGGTTATAGTATACTTTTCATCACGCTACAATCAATAGGAGCAGAGCAGTGAAGGAAAATGTTGGGAAAACGGGAGAAGTTACTCCATTTTTTAAGCTTCCGTCGCGTGTGTAGCCTTAATGGTTAAAGTTACATAGAAATCATGTATGACGGAAATGTTCTACATAAAATTATCTGAAAAATATCCCGAGACAGCATATGTCTATCTTTTATAGTTGACTCACAATAACACGTGTAACTCCCGATAGCTTAGCAGTTCGGCGCTTTCTGATTATTTGTATGAAACTTTGTCAATTTTAAACCGATCGGGCAGTTTCAAAATCGGGGGTAAAGTAACTATTCCACGCGGACGAAGTCGCTGGCAGAAGCTAGTAAATGAATAATTATAATGAAAAATTACATTGAACAATTTTAAAAATAGAAATAAAGAGGATTTACAGTAACAATTATTAACAAAAAATATTTTGTCAAATACTATTTAAGTTGTTGTTGAAGATACATTTGGATAGGTACCCATTTCGCTATTGTATCATACCTTCAGTTACTCAGAATTTTCGATCTGCAACGTTATTTCACTCTGTTTGCAGCAAAACTGAAAAAATACAGTATGTCCTTTATTTTTAGCAATCCCGTTAATACAGTCCGTTTGGTCCATCAGACGAGAGCAGTAAATAACGGCTTGACGAATGCGCCTGACGAGTGAAACGTTGCGCATAACGATATGGATAACGTTACTTGTAATGATAACGTTAAAGATCCCCTATCCATAACGTTAAAGAAACGTTATGGATAGGTGTTGTTATCTACGCTAATTGTTGGTAACGTTATCTAAAAATTATAAAAGAAAATATGTTTCTGTTTGGTACGAATAAACATAAAAACTACTGAACTGATTTCAAAAATTCTATCACCATCAAAATTCTACATTATCCCTGAGTTACATAGGCTATATTGAAATAAATAAATGTCCATTCATGCAAAGCCGGGACGGCCCACCAGTACGATACGTATTTAACGTTATTTGAAATGCATAAAACGTGTTCGAAAACTCATTATCACTCATTATTAATGTCGTTTTTTGTGGTAAATAAACGCTTTTTCTTTCTTTAAGATCCATATAGACAATACTGGTGTCAGACTTTCTAGATTATTTTTTACATTTTAGTGGTGAAACAACAAAGCTAAACGTACCCATAACAGCGTACGTGTTACAATTTGGTGTAAACAATAAATAGACATGCGATTTCAGCAATACCGGAAGATTCATCACCAAACTAGACAGGGACTATCTATACTAAGATGCTCTTCCAAGCCATCGAATACAGTTTTTTTTCTTCATTTTACATCGACAAGTGGGGATAAAAACATCATCAATATAGTCGAAGCCACGCATAATTAGGGATAACTCAAATACTTGTCATCGGTTCTCACTTAATATTAAATGGGACCACGTGACAAGTACCAGCTTTCGAATATAAAAGTAATTATCAAAATCAGTACACCCGATAAAAATATATGAGGTAATATACACAACAACAAAAAATTGCAGTTGAGAACCTCTTCCTTTTTGGAAGTCGGTTAAAAACTGACAGGGACCTCCTAAAAAAACTCTTTCTAGCATTACATATTGGCATTACAGTGAAAATCAGTGCTGCAATACCACACACACACACTACAACTTAGCCCAAATTCTATTTCACTATAACATTTAAACAGGCATTGTTCACCTAATTTATCTTATTTATTTATTTATTTATTTATTAAGGCTTACCAACTAAGATACATACAGACAATCTTAAAAATATGACAAACAACAGTTAGTGTATGCTCTTAAATTAAAGGTAGGCACAACATTATTTTTAAACAGTTCAAGTAAAAAATATAATTAAAAAGTTAAACAACATAATAATGCAGTACAAACATAATAAAAACTTTAACTTTAAAAACTGGACAAATTATAAATGGCTCTTTTAAATACATGTAATTTATTTGCAAATATATCCATGTCATGTTTAGTATAAATGCCATTACATTTTTTGAGAACATAGGTGAGAGGTGCGTTACTGCCATACCTATTTCGGGTGCATTTAGAGGCAAATGGTGTATAATTTACTAGCCTAGCTGAAGATCTTGGAACTTTTACTTGAATTTGGGACAACAAAGATGGACAGTCTGTTCTACAGTTTAAAATTTTATACAAAAATATCAATCCACAATAGTCTCTGCGCCAAAGCAAGGATTTCATTTTAAAATGCTCAAGTCTATCGTTGTAATCTTTCACACTATTTCGTATACCGCAGATAATAGACAATCTTCTTACGAATTTTTTCTGTATTTTTTCAATTCGCTGAATGCTATTTTGGTACATAGGATACCATACTATGGAACAGTATTCAATGTTACTTCGTACTAGAGCATAGTAAAGTGCTTTTAATGCAGTTATAGATTTAAATTGTCTGGTATTTCTGTTTATAAATGCTAACATTCTATTTGATTTATCAATTATATTATCTATATGTGTAGTAAAACGCATTTCCGAATCAATAATAATCCCTAGATCTCTGACTTGTGTTACACTTTTTAAAGCTTGTCCCTTCATAGTGTAAGATGTAATGAATTTATGCTTCTTACGTGAAAACTTTATGTGATAGCATTTGTTGATATTAAGTTCCATGGCGTTAGTTTCACACCATTGACACAGTTTATTTATATCATCCTGTAGGAGATTTAGGTCAGAATCAGAATTGACAATCTTTGAAATTTTGAGATCATCAGCGTACATTTCAAAATAAGAGTGGTGAATGCAATATTTACTTTGTAATACTAGCTCCATGAAACGCACACACAAATTATTTTAAGTGCCCCGACGCCATAAAAGCGCTACACGTCGCTCGAATTTCGTTATTTGTGAATAAAACCAGCCAAGTGTGAGTTTATACTCGAGTTCTGAGGGTTCTGTACCGTGCTAATTAACGTACTGAAATAACTTATTAACAGAGACATAGACTTCAGTTGTACAAAGTTTGAGTGCAGCCTACGGCTTTAAGTTGCCCTTTGTTCATCCATATTAATATACAGCCCTGTTATTTGTAAAACACCAACAACCTCTTAAGAGGTAACTTTACTAATCATTATGAACAACTTTTAATATGGAAACAAACCTGAAATCGCGAAAAAAAAAATCAGCTACGAATGTTCTATTCGTTTATTCTAACCACGTGGCTTAACGTTGTGATGATTTCATTCCCATACATTTGATTCGTTTTCGACTAGCGTTAATGATTGCAGATTATCAACTTGGCTGACTTTAACGCGAGTTTTTTAACGTTCTCGAACGCATTAGCGTAAACATCAATTTGCATTGAAATCGAATAAATACCGTCTGGTGAATATAACGGAAAAACTTTTTACATTAAATTTCACATACATAACCAAACGTTATTTTATTTTATTTGAAAAAAAACAACTATATTACATTATATATAACACTTATCAGTAAGGTATATAAAAACAAAACAGAATCAATGTAATAACTACAACATTTTTCACGTATTAACAAAGAGAATTGCTTTAATGAGGACTTATCGGTAAGTTAGTTGTTATTTACATTTAAGTAACTGTTTGATATCTGTAAAGATCAATAACCTAGTTAGCCATTACAAGATATATCCAAACTGTTCAATACATTAATGATATTACTTCGAAAAGCATTTCTATTCAGCATAAATATATCAATGTCTATGAAATGTTCATTGTACATTTTCGTGAGCCGCCGAAGTGGTGCACGCTTACCTGCGTTTGTCCGGCATGATGCCTGGGCCTCAAGTCTGCTATTACAATAGTCTCAGAATGGTCTATCATTGTACTCATAATGGTTGATTTTTACAAGTTTGGTAATCTACTAATACCTACAAAAGCGTCATTATGACTTTCCAATGGTCAACCACTGACACTCCATTGAAAGAAACGACATAGAATGGTAATCTCGTACATAATGACAAATGAATGACAGACATAATTATGCGGTAATCTGCTAAAATTTTGACACTTCGTTTGATCAATGACCTACAATTGGAACGTCATTGTGCAGTCATTGCTTTTAGTTTCTCGGTTATCAAAAAGTATTACGAGACCATTGACCGACCAATGATCGACCATTATGAATTTAGCAGATTAAGAACTTTTAGCAAAATGACAGTGGGATCGTGTTGGAATGACACATTTATAAAAATAGCAGACTTAGGGCCCTGATCAAACAATCGATAGTCACACACCCTACGACGATTAATTGATCTAGGAACTACTAGTTTAATATCATTGCTAAGGTCTATACAATTTAAGGGTAGGTTAACGTGATCGAGTACATTAAAAACTCGCATTAAGCCCCCAGAACACACTATCGTACTGTCTATGGCATGACACCTGACGTTGAGTGATAATAGCAAATGTATTTATTTACGACTCGCAGCGCCTCGCGGTTTTACCCGCGTAGTTCCCGTTCTCGTGGAAATATGGGGATAAAATATAGCCTATGTCACCCGGGGATAGTATAGCTTCCCAGCAGTGAAAGATTTTTTTAAATCGGTCCAATAGTTTTTCAGTTTATTCGTTACATACAAAAATACAAATCATTCCTCTTTATAATATTAATATAGATTTGCATCCGTCTTTAGGTCCCCGAAGTTGTCATGTTTACCAAAATTCAACTGGTTGAGTACATTCGAATCACTTTGTCTATGACAGTAGGTCAGACATATACACTAGTGTTAAAAAAAGGGTTCCGTATTTCGTACGGACGTTCGTAATCCAAAAAATATCAGTGAACATCTATACTACTCGTAATATTACAAAGAGGAAAGATTTGTATTTTTTTATGTAACGAATAAACTCAAAAACTACTGGACCGATTTAAAAAATTCTTTCACCATTAGAAAGCTACATTCACCCTGAGTAACATATTATATTTTATGCCCATTTTACGGGAACTGCGCGGGTGAAACCGCAGGGCGCTGCTAGTACATAAATAAATAAAAAAGAAATATTATACATACAGACGAATTGAGAACCTCCTCCTTTTTTGAAGTCGGTTAAACACCCAAGAACATGCTAACACGTAACGAAAAATTCGAAAACACCTGCGCTTTTTTATCTCAAATACCTCAGAGACATGCAAAGTAAGTTAATTTTCCGCCAAGTCTCCAATGATTGCCGAAGAAGAGATAAATCTTGCTCAGCATTGATTAATGTCTGTATCATCACGGTGCACGGTGTAACTCTCGGGGGTAAGCAGTTAAGCGGGTGTCAGTCATCGAGCTACGTTGATGAGACATTGATGAATGTGTTTGTGTACATTGCAGTTTTATTTTGATTTTCCCCTTTAAGGGCGACATTGAGTTTGACTAGATTTTTACGAAGAGTTTAAAGGCGCTGACACACCGCGGCGCACGGAGAGGCCATGCACAAGTGTTAAACTTCGCTTTGCAAGAAAAAGAAAATGAAACATGTCCATGGATTGTAGTGGACACAATCACATAGATTGTGTCCACTACAATCCACGGACACGAAACTCATCAATTGACGTCATTGGTACACTAGTGGATTGCTCGAATATGGCGTCACATAGCTCATCGCTGTCAACGCAATATACGCTGTGCTGTCACTGTAATATGCGCTGTCCCTTTACACGAATATTAACCCACGACTATGTACTCCTACAACTGTTTCGCAGCACCTGTACGCTGCGCCGGGGGCACGCTACAGTTTTACATAGCTGTAAGGTAGTGTGTACTGCAGCGGAAACGTAGACCCACGTAGTCAAACAATGAATCCACGCAGCTAAAATACGCCGCGTGCCCGTGTACGGCGTACGCCGCGGTGAGTTTGTGCCTTTAGTCAAACATTTGCACGATCCATCTCGAGAATAATAAAATAAATGATGGCTCCCAACTGTTTTTTTTTTTCCCCAGTTTAAGATTTCCTTTATCTGTCTTATTTTGGACTAGTAGTGCCCCGCGGTTTCACCCGCGTAGTTCCCGTTCCCGTGGGAATACGGGGATAAAATATAGCCTATGTTACTCAGAGTAAATGTAGCTTTCTAATGGTGAAAGTATTTTTGAAATCGGTCCAGGAGTTTTTGAGTTTATTCGTTACATACAAAAATACAAATCATTCCTCTTATAATATTAGTATAGATAGCTTACAATAAAGTTTATATATGTATATAAATAAATGATTTGGAGAGTCATAAAAGATGTATGGTTAAAAACCGATATCCAAAGGATTGTTAGAACAACTAGATTTCATTATCCAAACACGTATAATGGAATCCAGTTGTCTTTATTGAATTTTAGTGCGAATATTATGTCTCTGTATTTTCAAATGTGATTGTAATAATAATTATTTGAAATTAAATTCATTTCAGCTCGCAAAATAAGGACTGCAATTACAAAATGACACAAAATTTCAGCTGAAAATTATGAGGTAACTAGAATAATTAGTTTTGTAATGTGTTATTAAAATTCATGCGAGCACTAGCCTATAATTTTAGATTTAAAATTAATATTCTATTTCAGGACAATTCTGAAATCTACTGAAAAGTTATAATACTCAGTCATAGAGTATCTGCAATCATTTACAAGAGATCAGGGGCCTAAGTCTGCTATTTTTATAAATTTGTAATTCCAACACGATCCCATTGTCATTTTGCTAAAAGTTCGTAATCTGCTAAATTCATAATGGTCGATCATTGGTCGGCCAATGGTCATGTAATACTTTTTGATAACAGAGCTATTAAAAGCAATGACTGCACAAGGACGTTCTTATGGTAGGTCACTGATCAAAGGAACTGTAAAAATTTTAGCAGATTACCGCATACGGCTATTATTCAGTTGTCATTATGTACGAGATTACCATTTTATGCCATTTCTTCAGTGTTTGACCACTGGAAAGTCATAGTGACGCTTTTTTATAAGTAGATTACCAAATTTGTAAAAATGAACCATTATGAGATCAATGATAGACCATTCTGAGACTATTGTAATAGCAGACTTGAGGCCCTGTATATTAAAATAATGTAAACTTTTTACCTACCATGTCAAATGATTAATTAGACCTTTTACCAACTACTTATCTATAAATAATGTGCATAAGATTAATACATAAGTAGAGAGAAAAATTATCATAAAATAATCAGCCTTTTAATGTTGAGACACAGGCCTCCTCTCTGCGAGAGGGAATGGGCCGTAATCCACCACGCGGGCCCAGTGCGGTTGGTGAATTTGGTTGGTGAATGTCACATGTCTTCGCATTTTTTGTTTCTAGGACATCTCGGTTTCCTCATGACGTTTTCTTTCACCTGATTTTTGAGAGCAGTGGTGATGAAATAAATTAGGTACACTAAGTAATGCGCCTGTCTGGGTTTGAACTCGAGACCTACAATTCGTAAGTATAAGGGGCCATTACGATTCGGCCAACACTGCTCCAAAAAAAAAACATAAAATTGAAGTATTTTTTGTAAAATGTTATATTCAAATATCAGGTTTTTTCTATGTAACATAATAAACACAATAACTCTTAAGGGGTCATTGTACTCATCATTATGAACAGCTTTCACAACGGGATACCGCCGAAATCGCGAAAATAAAAACAGCTGCTAAGTAAATTTCGTTATGTTTTGCGCACATAGAATGTATAGGGCAATCGATTTTTTTTGGCGATTTTTGTTTATTACATATTATATTTCAAAAAAAAGTTATAATTTTTTGCCTCTGTGTGCCGGTCTATTGGTCAGCCTTTCTATCAATCTGTCTGACTGTTCCGGCTAATCTCCAAAACGGCTGGATTGATTCTGATGAGACTTTCACTGGTATTATAAGAAGCAAATTAAGGATAAGGGCTCCGTGCAAAAATACAACGCATACAAAGCCTCGTGCATAAGCTAGATTTACATAAACTTGTATCGGCTCCTGATATAACCACCCAAGACGTATGAGTCTTCAACATTGTCACAACTTCTTATTGCAAAAGTCACTTAAAACTATGTCAGTTGGTTTTCAATTCACTTTCCAGATTTAATAACGGAAACGCCAAAGTAACCTCAAAAAGTTCGGCTTGCAATGCATATCAGCGCCAAGCTGGTGGAAAACTTTGTGTGCCTAGCGGATGTCTGATAGTGATGTGACAGGTTCGGATATTCGAATAACTATGAATGCCGGTACACGTAGGGACATGCAAATTTGCGCTTTTCTAAATCTATACTAATATTACAAAGAGGTACCGTTTGTGAGTTTGTAAAGTTATGAGTTTGTGTTTGTGACGTTGTAAAGGGTAATCTCTGGATCTACTGAACCGATTTTCAAAATTATTTCAACAATAGAAAGCTACGTTATTGTAGAGTGTCATAGACTATATTTTATTCCCGTATTACAACTAGGCGTGTGTAACTCTTTACGGAACCGACTCACTGATCCGGATCACTGAAGTGATTCAAAAGATTGGTTCACTAGCAACGTTTCAAACGCATCATTTGGATCTGGAACACTTCGCGCGACACGTCGCTCGCGAGGCGACTGAGCCACGAGCGAAAGAGACAAATTGAGACACTGAGTAACTAAACTATTGACTCGCGACTGGCGAGTGAAATCATTACAATCTATACAATACCTATATTCCAACAACATGATTTGATTTTGATCTTTGATTTTGAAAGAGATAAATAATGAGAAGTGTATCATTCAATTCGTACGGATTTTCGCTGTCAGTATTCATGGACGTAAAAATGGTCACTAAGGCGCTTATGTACCTATCAAACACTAGTATTGCGATAAGCGTAGTGATTATTGTAATAAACGCCCGCGACGTAACTCTGTGTATTCGAAACATTCTGTAATTGAATCTTTTGAGTCGATGATCCAAATGAGCCAAATGAAACATATCAGTGTTTCGGAACATTTCAGTGTTCCAGATACAAATGTTCCAATCGCAAAAATGATACACTTTGCCCACCTCTAATTACAACGCAGGTGGAACCGCGTAGCGCTGCTAGTTGATTCATACAAGAGGATTAGTGATTGAGTACATTGTTTCAAATGGGTTACTCTAGAGTTGATTTGCAACGGTTTTCACTCCGATAACATGGAAATATTGGACCAAAAGTTAACGAATATTTGCACCCACATTCGTGCAATATAGCTAATCTACGTTGAGTTTGGCTGCCGAAGCTGAAATTCAGTCGGGAGGTTTATTAGGTATAATAAAAATTAAAACAACGAGATTTGTTTAATAAGTTGATAAACCAAGCTGAGCGTTAAGTATGCAGTATGTAGTAAGAATTTAAAATATCTACATAATACAATAGTGTACTCTTTATTATGTACACCATATAAGTTACAAGAAAATATGAAGAAAACATCACATAGGGTCATACATTACACTATCGGGCGGCCGCTCTATCGCTAACAGCGATATTTTCAAGACAAACTCGGGATAGTTTTGCAGTTGACTTGTAAACCCAATCTTTTATGAGCGCTGCCAACGGTTTCATACTGACATACAGACTAAACACATCAAATCGCAAGTAATCTTACTATGATTGATAGCCAACATCACGGACAAAAGCCATTAACGTGAAAATATGACTCAAGAAATATTGCACCACACTAATTATAAATAGCGAAAAAATGAAAGATTCACTCTTTCATTTTTTCGCAGGCTTCTTCTGGGTAAACTCATTCCATCGTCGACTTTGTCTCTGTATCTGTGCGCTAGACTAGAGTCAAGAACAAATCCATCTCATAATAAAAATAAAAACATATAAAAGACCAACGGTCAAAATAGATTTATTTCTTACACGGGGACAAGTTTATTTAATAAGAATAATCACTACTTACATTTAAATAATAAAAAAAATACATGTGGCACTCGGGGACTGCCGCGGTAAAGCTATTGCATAGCATTTTTTATCTACTTATTAATATGCAATTATATATTCTACGCTTACAGCTATTCACTGTTGTATATAGATGATAGATACCTATACACCTATATACGTTTTTCACAAACAGCTGCTTACGTATTCGTCCGATTTCGGAGCAAGCCTGCTGGGTGTTGCAGGGAGGTGAGTGTCTACGGTGAGCCCTAAGCTTATAAGCCCGCTGCTAATCTTAATGTGCAGCGGGGCCCTATGGGTCTTGCAACCGAGCTGGTGCCTATGAGGTAGACACACCCAATCGGCAACAGATACAACCTGGAAGAGAACGGGGTTAAGATTTTGAGTGCGGCGAGGGAAGTCTGAATGGGCCCAGCTGTGTGTCGGGTCCACACCACTTGGATTCGTTGGCATCGTAAGATTTCCCCCAAGTACCACGAAACTGTGGTATTAACCCTTAAAGGGCCAAAAACGCGAACGTCGACCGACTGCGAGCAGTTACGCACTCATAGTCGATCAAACGTAAACTAACCGGCAGTGATATACGGAGCGTAGCGAGTTGTAGGCAATTTCGTAGCTCCGCGTAGCACTGCTACGAGAAGGCGGGGCCTAAACGAACGGCGTAGCGGTGTTAGGTTATTTTCGTTACGGAATTTCTGGATTCGGTCTCCACGCTCAAGGCCCACGATAGAAGCTATGCAATAGCTTAAAAAACTAAACTAACTAAAACTAGTCAAAAGATGGCGTTGAAAAATTCCTCCGCATCGCTGGCCACTGGTAATGTACCCAAAAGGCTGGCAGCATCACCACGCTGTATGGCAATGCTTATCTTTTGTCCAAGGTAAAAGTGTCAACTAAACGTTTTGACAAATCTTTATATAAGTTATGAGCACTTGGACCCCATGACCTGAGAGTTTCAACCCCAAACGGCTCGAAAATATAACTACCAACAAGATTATTATATTTCCGCCGCTTGAGGTTCTCCGTAGCCGCAGCGGCAGCACCAGTACAGCACGATGAGCTAGGAAGATGGGATGGCACAAGAGTATCGACGCAAGTAGCATCCCACACTAAAGGCCTACCCATCTTCCAGTTCAGTTCAGTTTTTTTTTTTCATACATAATTGCTTGAAAATTCCCGTATAATGTTAAATAAGTTGAAAAATCTGTGACATTTTTTAATTACTGAAAATTTGAAAATGAAAATTATATATCTAGTTTCAATTTCCGCGATTATGTGTGGGTTGCAGGTATACACCTCCCTCCCGCCCGCTATATTATGCACATGCAAGATTACAAGGTAAAAGCACGGATAATATGCACATGCAGGAACCCACACATATTCGCGGAAATTAAAACTAGATATATAATTTTCATTTTCAAATTAAAAATGGATTTCCGCAAAGTAACGCCTGACTCAATCAACTATTGAAAAAAAAAAAACTACATACTACTACTACTTACTTACTTGTAAGTAACTCAATTTGTTTGTAACTTTGAACGCCGAAGCCACTGGAATGGGTTTAATGAAATTTATCATTTACTAGCAGCGCCCCGCGGTTTCACCCGCGTTGTTCCCGTTCCCGTGACAATACGGGGATAAAATATATATATGGAGATATAGCCTATGACACTTCACAATAACGTAGCTTGCTATTGGTGAAATAATTTTGAAAATCGGTTCTGTATATCCAGAAATGACCGCTTACAACGTCAAAACTCACAAACGTTACTTCTTTATAATATTAGTATAGACATATATAGCCTAAGACTTGGAGAAAGATGTAAGAGTATTTTTGTCAATAATTCTAACATAAAAGTGACGGAAATACTTTTTTTTTTACAAAATCCGCGTTTTCCCAAAACTGACTTTAATTGATTTTCCGGTTTTTGTCTTCTGAGAGGTCAGGTAGATAACACTTTTACAATCACTTTCCAGAAATAACTATAGATAAATTGCTGCAATATTAAATTTAACCTGCAATTTGAAACATGGCCGGCCGTCGGTCAAGCATGCCAAAAATACGGATGACATGAAATGGCATAAAGCATTTTCTGCAACAACTGTTTTATTTTATTTTATTTTATTTTAACGTTACGTTTTTTTATAACGTTATTTTAAATTCGACTAAACGTTAAAAAAAACGTTAAAACGATAAACGTTTTTGAGCAATTTGTACGAATGCATGAGCTTAAATGTTTTTACTGCATCGTGCTTTTAAAAAAGCAGTAGCTTTTTAGCTTGGATTAAATTCAAAGAGTTTACGAATGGATTGGTAACAGGCATTGCACGGTAGTTATTTTTAAACATGACAGCATTTTAGTAACCCGTTACACTAATGCAAACATATCAACATTTTACATATTATTAGAGAAATAATTCATCATCTTCCTAGCCTTTTCCTAACTGTATTGGGATCGGCTCCCAGTCAAACCGGATTCAGCTGAATACCAGTATTTCACGTGAACCTCCACAATCCATTAAGTGGGGAACACGGTACTTCCTGGCAAGACTGGTGTCAGACTTTCTGGCTTCTGATAAAATCCGTAACGACTGCCAAAGATCTCCAAATGACAGCCGGCACCAACGACGTGCTTTCCGAGGCACGGAGGAGTCTCGTTATATTAAGATGGTCACCGATCCACAGACCAACCTCAGCAGGCGTTCCTTAACCTTGAATATCAACCCGTATGGCAGTCACGAGCTAAATACTTTCCCAGTATATTTAAAATATTTTGGAGTATCTCGTACATTCTACAACAATATTTAAAAAAGAAACGTTATCCCCACTAGGACTTTCTACTATATAATGGGTGCGTTTACAAACATATAAAATCGCATACACAAACAACCAGATCTGGAACAACTATATGTAGGCCTATAGGTACCTATATATTTGTTCCGTTTGAAAATCGAACCTGCAACACACAGAACAGCATTCAATAACTCAACCACTGCGCCAACTGTGCCGACAATTTTGATAGATAATAACAATAAAATTACAAAAATCTTCATGCGCAAAACTCGTCTAGTAGATGTCGCTGTATTAAGTTTGTGAATTAAGTTTTTGTAAAAAAGCCGTGTAAATATTATTGGCATAAAATAAAGTAAATTCTATGTAACTATCTTTACCTCGTGCAATAAAAAAACAACATTACCAACACGAACAAAACGTCACCTTTTCGCTCACCAACCAACAATATCCGAATCCATTATTTAATAACCAAGCACATCCCTATTCCATCATCCGTATTGAAAGAATACTTCTTATTCTTGGTGTTACCAAGAAGGTAGGTTTTCCAAGAAATCCTACATTTCCAGGAATAATTTTAAAGTTTTATTCGTAAGTTGAGGTCAGAGAACTCAGCAAACTAACTTATAAACTACGAGTGGCTCTTTTAGTTACTGAGCGGGCAATTTAAGTGGCCTCACTTTCAATAACTTACTGTAATATCTTTCTGAACTGAAACTAAAATGAATGTTTTAATTTTTTACCATAAAAATTAGTAAACTTAGCTTAAAACAAACTAAAATACAAGAGACTCACATTGCAACGTTCGGGACAGAGACATAATGGGGTACCCTTTTTTTTTTTTTTTTTTTTCTGGATGCGAAATCATCAAATGACCCCTCCTGCCCTGGGTGGAGCGGTAGGGAGTGTCAGACTTTTACTGACTAAAACCCACCCGTGATCCTTCTTGTGCCCTATGCGTTCCAGGGCCGCGGTAACTCTTTCGAAAAAATTCCGCAACCCTAGCAGGCACCGACCCTATGGGGCCCCGTCCTCGGTGCTGACGGCTCCTTGCGGCGCGCGTGGAACACAACGCGTCGTCGACTCAACCTGGTATCGGACGGCGAGCCACCCACGCTCACCGTCCCCAGGCATCAGCCACTGCGCAATACCACAGCGGCCGACTTGTCTCTGGATAATAGGGTACCCTCAGGTCATTTCGTAGTTCCAAGAAACAATCTCTGTCTCAGTTAAAATCAAAAGTCTTATTTATAACTTACAAAATGAAGCTAATATTTATTTTAATGTTCTTGACATCAAATTAATGATTTGAATAGTTTGAAATTAATCCTTTGACATTTTATTTATTAACTTGTCCAATACCCTTTAGGTATAATATCTTTATAGATAAATATGGATTATAAGTACCTGCTAATCTATATATATAAAACAAAGACGGGTTTGTTACAACACTTATAACTCGAGATCTGCTGGACCAATTTTCTTGGTTTTTGATTCGTTGGATTTGTCTCCACCCCGAATAGCAGAATACATCTTAAAAACAATGAAAACTCTATTAAAGTAAACGCAGTGGAAAATGGTTTTAGGTGAAATATGTTTAGTGCATTGTAGACAATTCAAAATTAACAAGAGTGTAACCTAGCAACCAAAACAAAAGATTGATAAAATCTAGAAAGGTCGCCTTCATAGAATAAGGCTGGAAGTGCTTTCTTAACAAACTCAACGAATACATAATTATGAAAGATGAATCATTTTCCCTAAATGTTCCTTTGTATCGTAGCTGTCAAAAATTGCATGCGCTAAAGATTCACAAGTACTAGAAGACCAGAAAGAAACATGTCGAAAACTTAAGAAGTAAGGATTCACGCGTACCAGCAGACCATAAACATGTCGAAGCATGTCTGGGGCTGGAATTGTGAGTGAAGACTTACAAAGTACCAGGATACCAGAACCATAATTATTTAACATCAAGCTATTATCCTTAGCAGACGAAAGAAAGATCACTGAGCCAAAAAGAATAAATGGCGCATGCAGGTGAAACCGTGGGATACAGCTAAGAAGTATTTTAGCTTTAAGTTTTCTATTTTAAAAATTATTTCACCAATAGAAAGCTACATTTCACCTGCGACTTTCTTTTATATATATATATATACAACATCATTCATACCCCTAAATATTGTTTTTACTTTATAGGGCAAAACAACGTTTGCTGGGTCAGCTAGTATTATATAAAGAAAATTGGCTGTATTTAGACCGGTAGACAAACACGCAGACGCTTTCGTTAGGGTTCCATTTTGTCCTTTTGTACTAGTTTCCTTTTCTTTTCATATATAAATGCGATAAAAAAACGGACAAGTGCGAGTCGTACTCGCCCACCATGGGTTCCGTACACATTCACGAGTTTTGATAAAGACTACATTTTTTATGATTTAATTGCAAATGTATAGTATTCAGACTTTTCCTTGTACTTGTTATAAAAATTTCATACTTGTAGGTCTACGGGAAGTACCTTATAAATTTTGATTCTCTTGAGAGTGTTGAATATACATGTTTTTTGCGGCATAAACGGCCGTATTTTCTTTTTAAGTTAACTTAGAAGCTTGATTTTTTTTCACAGCTACGAGGGACTGTAGAATTGAGTATTATGACATTAAATTACAACTCAATACCCTCACGCGTTCCCGAGATACAGCGTCTTAACTGACAGACAGACGGACGGACAGACAACAAACTGATCCTAAAAGGGTTCCGTTTTTTTCCTTTTGAAGTACTGAACCCTAAAAAGAGCTTAATTCAATATCTGAAACTCGCTTCATAAATGTACTAAATAATTTTATAGTAAAACAGTTCTCAAACTTTACATCCCGAGTTCAGTTACACGGCATTAGTTTCAGAGGCTACTTCTAGCGTGACTAGATTAATGAGAAAAACTTTGCTGCTGTCAAAGCGAGGTTTAATAACTCCCAAGTCCTTGATTCATAGCAAAACGTTTTGATTTTGTTGCAAGTAAGCTAATTTCTGTATTTTCCGAAAGTTTGGGCTTATGTGTGTATAGTAGAAACATTGATTAGGGGTCATCCTAAAATTACGTCACACGATAAGGGGGAGGGAGGGGGCCGGCGAAGTGTGGCATTGTGTGACAATGGGTTAGGAGGGGTCCTAAATGTTGTGACGTCACATTTCAAAATATATTTTAATCTAAGTGTTAAGTAAAACACGAACAAATCTATACTTATAATAAATCTGTAGAGAGGTCAATTCTGTACAAGGAATATATTTTCAAAATAACTATCAGGGGGTGATTAGTGATCGATACTGGTGCCAAAAATGCAATCAGTAAAATTTTTGTCTGTCTGTCTGTCTTTCTGTCTGTCTGTCTGTCTGTCTGTCTGTCTGTCTGTATGTTCTTTATAGAAACAAAAACTACTCGACCGATTTTAACGAAACTTGGTGCAATTATTCTTCATACTCCTGGGCAGGTTATAGTATACATTTCATCACGCTACAATCAATAGGAGCAGAGCAGTGCAGGAAAATGTTGGGAAAACGGAAGAAGTTACTCCATTTTTTAAGCTTCCGTCGCGTGTGTAGCCTTAATGGTTAAAGTTACATAGAAATAATGTATGACGGAAATGTTCTACATAAAATTATCTAAAAAATATCCCGAAACAGCATGTCTATCTTTTGTCAATTTTAAACCGATCGGGCTGAGAGTTTAAAAATCGGGGGTAAAGTAACTATTCCACGCGGACGAAGTCGCTGGCAGAAGCTAGTACACGAATAAAATTGTTAAATATGTGACGTCACACTAGGAAGAGGGAGTGCCACAAATGTGGGTCAAAAATCATGAAATTCGTATGAAATAATTTATGGATGGCCCCTTATTCGCTTATTACGTTTAAATCCCATGTGAGGCGTGCCTATTACACGCTCAATGTCATTTAAATTGAAAAAAAAAAACTTCTAACAAAAATCCAACAAAAAACGACAAAATAGGTCGAAATAAGTCACTTTTCAAGCATAGGATGAGATAATATAAAGATAAGATAAATTTATTGGCATAAAAATTATGAACAAACAAATTGAGGCCCTGCCTCCTGGGCTAGGTAAAGAATATAAGCGCTTGGGTTCTTTTGAATATTGTTAAATGTTGCACATTAATTTAAAAATGTATCGGAATTTTTGGAACTTAGATTTAAACCTCCACTTTGGCGCTTTTTGCGCTTGTATAGAGGCAGCCTACGAATGGTGGCGGGGACCATAACCGGGCACTGCTCATTGAACAAACACACACGATAGGTATTACGGACAGCCCTCTGTGCAGAGCATGCATGGAGGAGGAAAAACGGTATCGCACGTGCTCCTTGAGTGCACAGGTGTAGCCGAAATACAGAGGCAAACAATAGGGACACTGAATCCACTTTCAGAGATGCTGAAACACTGAGTGGACTGATCTGTTTCTGGAGGGAGGTTGGCTGGTTGGAGTGATGGCCACCATGGCTCATGCACAATGGTCCAATACTAGGACTAAGTGCGGAAACCAAATCCAGATAGATAGGTACTCCTCCAATTTTTATAAAACTTTTTGAAAATACCATTAGAACACGGCCGTATATCCAAAAAAGCTGGTTTCAGCATGAAAACGCGTATACAAATATTGGCATTCTTAAGTTCAGTGATAGTCCAATACAGTTACAGGGGTTAGTAAATATTATTCCAAATGTTTGTTATTGTTTGTGTATCCATGCTGCTATAGCCCCAAATGGCAGTTTATTTGTTTGGCTGGTTTTTCCCGACGCAATGGCGACTCGATTGTGGGATATTATTTTGATCTGAAATAGTGGAACCGATTCAGGTTTTGTTTTGCTTTTTTTAGTGGGCGTGTTGGAATTTCTTTTAAAATATGTGACACTATGTATACCGAACGCCAGATAAATGTGCAATAATGGTCATTGACCCACCTACATTTATTGACAACCTTAATTCTTAAAACAGAAATAATGAATTAATGCTATATTGAATCGACATCCATCGTGATCCTTTATATTTACTAGTAATGGAAAACGATTCTTTTTTTTCCATGTGCCTACGAAGAGATATCAAGGAAAGGGCAACCTTTATTGCACATTTATCTGGCTTTCGGTATAGCTAATTATAACCCAGAATGTTGTTTTTTTTTACCAATGATATTTTCCTAATTCTTGGTTGCGAGATAGATCTCTGTGACAATAGGAATAATGTATCGTGTGTCCTACTTTTTTTGTAATGTAACTGGCGCTCCAAATGTACTTTTTAGTATCAGTTGTTAATGGCAATTGTAATTGTAATACGGTCCAAACATTATATAAAATATTGAAAAGAAACTTACCTGATTATCAGAAATTTTCCTCTCAAACACTTCATCCAATCCAGATAGTTATTTCACTAATCACATACATACCTGTGAACAAAAAGGAAAAATTAAATGAAAACAAGCTCATTAAACTTTTGCAATTATATTTCTATCTTGTTAAATCGTATATTTTAAAAGCTATTATTTGTAAATACAGCACTTACCAAAACATAGCTTTTAAAATATACGATTACAGACTAGAAGTAGTAAGCGACTAACGGCCGAACCCAATAACCGATCTATCACATACTGGAGATAGAAAAACAAATGAAACAACAGAAAACCTATATAATTTTTCTGTTGTTTCATTTGTTTTTCTATCTCCAGTAGGTGATAGATCGGTTATTGGTTTCGGCCGTAATTCACCATAACTCAATGCATAATTATGTTATTTTTTATTATATTAATGTTTCTAATGAATAGATCGTTGGTGTAACTTTCAAATAAAATAAAATACTAAGACATCCAACAACCTGGCTTAATTTTAATGTGGAAAATCATCAAATGACTCTCCCGTCTGAGCGGAGTGGAAGGGAGTGTCAGACTCTTACTGACTAAAACCCACCCGTGATCCTCCTAATGACCTTTGCGTTCTAGGGCCGCGGTGACTCTTTCGAACGATTCCGGTAGTACTTCTCACGCATGCATAGTCGCAGTCAGTTCTGAATATGCGAAACAGAAAATTATTTTACGTATCCGTATAAACAGCAACCTTAATACCCTTGCTTACAAGGAGGTGTAACCCTAAATACTCAATCTGGCTTCGTTTCCGAAGCCTCCCTTCTAAAATATCCACCTGGCGATTAATTACCTCCCTGCTACTGACATTCAAGCTCCTGACATGTTAACGTATACCTAGTTTAGCGAATGCGCTAGAAACAGGTATTTTAGATATATTGCTTTGGTTACTAAACGTTTTAGAGAATGACAAATGCGACGCAATGCGAAACTGTTAAAGGTCGTTGCGTAGTGAGCTTTATCGTAAAAAAAAGATAGTATTAATTGGCCTCCTTTGAAAATTAACACGTAATATGACATCCTCTGTCTATCCTTTTCCCAACTATATTGGAGTCGACTCCTAGTCAAAACGGATTCAGCTGAGTATTTACGGTGGCTACCTACCAGACCTCCACAACCCATTAACTGGGTAACACGGTACTTCTTGGTAAGAACAGTGACAGATGCATGTTTGTTTCTCGGTAACCAATAAACAAACATGCGATTTCAGCTATCTCGACAGATTTGCTATAATTTATTGAAATTAACAAAAACGCTCATAAAATAAAAACTACTGAAACTGAACTAAATTCTTATGGGACAAATGACAACTATTCTTCGTCGAATACAAAAACAATCACGTAAATCGAATTAGAAATCTTGGCGTAATCGCTGTACATAAAAAAGAAAACATATCTGCCTCGGACCTCCTCCTTTTTGAAGTCGGTTAAAAATTATTTTCATCAAATCACCTTTTAAAACGATTCAAATGCACCGCCACTCGTTCTTTAAAAGGTTCATTAGAAAACCAGCGTCAGACAGCATCAGTCTGTCTGGCATATCGCTGAAATGGACCTATTTAGTGCAGCCGTGAGACACACACTTGGTTTTTGTCATACCAATCTTTTTCTTTTGTTTTTACCATGTACCGTGCGTGTTTCATGTATGTGCTAAATCAATATTATTCTTTCTTTCTTTAAAAAGCTCCTAAGTAATGTTTTATTCATCTATCTTTTCTATAACGAATAATAAAGAGTATTCTATTCTATTCTATGGATTAACAGCCCACTTAAGTAATTCATTTAAGTTTTCAGAGCGAAATTCTTACAGAATAGTACCTACTACAGTAAAAGCACTTACGAACTCAAAATCAGTATGGCGGGTAACATCTTTTTTTTAAATTCTTATTGACTAGTGGCCCGTCCCAGTTTCACTAGGGTGGACATTTATTTTTATATAGCCAATGTTACTCAGGGATAATCTAGCATTCTAATGGTGAAAGAATTTTTTGAATCGGTTCAGGAGTTTTTGAGTGTATTCGTTATAAACATACTAATCTTTACTCTTTATAATCTACATATATCTATACTTCTATAATATTACTCTATATACTATATTACTATTTACTATATATATATAGGTATTATATATACAATTACTTATTACAAATTTATTAAAAATACAATTACAAACTTATTAAAAATACAATTAATCTTTCCTCTTTATAAAATTAGTATATACTAATTTTATAAAGAGGAAAGATTAATTGTATTTTTGTATGTAACGAATAAACTCAAAAACTAATGGACCGATTTCAAAAAAAAAAAATCATTAGAAAGCTACATTCACCCTGAGTAACAGGCTATATTTTATCCCCGTCACGGGAACGGGAACTACGCTGGTGAAACCGCGGGGCGCTGCTAGTATTAGTATAAATAGGCATGACTTCCAAAAAAAGATGAGGTTCTAAATTCGACTGTTTTTTTTTGTGTGTTACCTCATAACTTTTTACCGGGTGTGCCGATTTTGATGATTCTTTTTATATTCGAAAGCTGTGTGAATTTGAGTGAGATCTGACGACTATTATTTGAGTTATCATCCCTTATAATGCGTGGCTTCGACTACACTGATGATGTTGTTATTCTCACTTGTCGATGGAAATTGAAAAAAAAAGAACTGTATACGATAGTTTGGAAGAGCATCATAGTATTTCGAGGTGGTCCCTTTCTAGTTTGGTGAAGATCTGATGAAGAACGGAGATAGGAAACGGAACTCTGAAGATTCAAGATTTAAAGCATTTATTTCAATTAAACCCTTTACAGGCACTTTTGAATTGTCAAGTCGAAAGAGGTGAAGCTATCTGCACGTTCCAAAGCGTAGATCTCTATGGAGAAGAACGTGCAAGAAACTCCACGGACACTCTTTTAAATCATGTTCTGTATTACATAACCTTGGTTACATCCTTGGACGCTTCTATATGTGAGGACAATGCAAAGAAAAAAAAATGAAACTATAAAAACAATTCAAAGTATAAATATTAAAACAAGTCTTTTCAATTAATGATAGTAAATCTTCCGGCATTGCCGAAATCGTATGTCTGTTTATTGTTTACACCAGTTTATAACACGTACACTATGATGGGCACGTTTAGCTGTGGGGTATCTTCAATAAAAATTGAAAAAAAAATAATAGTCGGTGTTCAAAAAACGAAGAAACAACCAAAAACACCAGACTTCCGAAAAAAAACGACTGCCAAAGATCTCCAAATGACAGACGGGACCAACGGCTAAACGTGCTTTCCGAGGCACGGAGAAGTCTCGTTATATTAAGATGGTCCACCCATCCACAAACCAACCTCGGCAAGCGATGCTTAACCTCGAATAGACCAGTGCGGCTGTTATAATGTAGCCACGACCTCCTCCATTCCCTCTTAAGTCTCAATTTCTATAATATAGGTACCATTTACGAGCACTAATTGCTTCGCTGTTAAGTTAGAATTACGTAATTAATAACTAGTGCTTGCTTGCCATTCAATAAGCCCTGAGCGAATTAAATGTACAAGTTCCTTTCAATGGGTTTACGTCACAAGAGCTTTAAATTAATTCTACAACTTTAAATCAAAGCATTTATTTCAATTAAACCGTTTTCAGGCACTTTTTAAATGTAAAGGAGTCGGTTGGTCAGAAATATTTAGCTGGTTGCACACACAAGTAAATACATATAATTACATATTATTTATATGAGTGAAATCAGTTTCAGACAGTGGGACTGGTTTAGTTATTTGTAAGTTTTTATTTATTTTTAATTTTCTCTCGCGTCAAAAACGAGCATGAATAAACTCTTTTTCTTTCCTTCTTTCTTTTCTTTCAAATCATGACATTTATATTTATACCTTTTTTTTTTCTTTTCTGGATGGGAAATCATCAAATGACTTCTCCCGCTCTGGGTGGAGCGGAAGGGAGTGTCAGACTCTTACTGACTAAAACCCACCCGTGATCCTTCTTGTGCCCTTTACGTTCCAGGGCCGCGGTGACTCTTTCATAGTCGTTTGATGATTTCTTGTCCATAAAAAATATAAGTATGGGACTGCAGAAAAATATATTATGTTAAATAGGACCATATTTTTCTGAGAAATTGGTGATGAAAAAAAAACCTGTATTACTTGTATTTAGTTGTAACTCTGAGTAATTATGTATAAATCGTTTTTTTAACCTCGTGTTAGCAACTAATAGTTTAAAAGTTAACTCTGGTTTGTGCAACCGCGTCTTAGTTGTTTTAAATTAATCAAAAAAACCTCATATTTTACAATAAATCGTTTTGTGATCCATTTTTTTTTTCAAAGCTTCGCGTCTCGCCACGGCCTTAAAAGCTTTTCGACTTTCGTTCAATACTGACAGACGTATGACCTGGCACGTTACTTCATACCTCGCACTGCACTATACATTTTTCCTTTATTTTTTCAACGTCTTAACTAAACACAAAATTGGAGATATAACGTGTGATCACATTATATGTTGTTATATTTTTTTATCTGCGCTTATCATGTGGTATACAGTAAAAAAGAGCTAACTTGAACAAAAATATTAATGGTTGCACCGCGGCCCTGGAACGCAAAGGGCACTAGAAGGATCACGGGTGAGTTTTAGTCAGTAAGAGTCTGACACTTCCTTCCGCCCAGAGTGGGAGAAGTTATTTGACGATTTCTGATGCTTAATAAACTTTTTACAAAAAAATACCACCGACTTTTCCACAAAAAATCAAAAAAGTACAAAATAACTTTAATTTCGGAAGTCGGTGTTTGTGGTTCCTTTTTCATTTTTTGAACACCGACTTCCGAAATTAAAGTTATTTTGTACTTTTTTGATTTTTTGTGGAAAAGTCGGTTGTATTTTTTTGTAAAAAGTTTTTTATTTTTCACTTTTTAGTGGTACCTAAACCCGGAGGGGGTAGGTACCACTAAAAAGTGAAAAATCCTCCCCCCACCTAAACGAACCAATTACATTAGTGTAAAAAAAAACGCACTGCTCCAATGCAGAGTAAACTAAAAGGTCGTCAATGAAGACAATGTAGATATTTTTTTAGATTTTTGTTGATTTTTCATAAACCGCTTGTTCGATTTCGATAAAATTTTCATGGGACCATTTGGGAAGTATACCCTTTCCAACAAAAAAAGAATTTTTCAAATCGGTTGGCAAGCGACGGAGTTATGCGCGAACAAACAATAAAAAAAAACACAAACATCCGAATTGAGAACCTCCTCCTTTTTTAGAAGTCGGTTAAAAAATAAAAGGATCAATGGTTGTTTATTACTCAATCATGCCAGAACGGCTGAATAGACCCGGATACAATTTTGTGCAGAGATAGACTATAGTCTGGAATACCACATATATACTTTTTATGAAGAGTATGTTCTCTTGGGATAATTTTCGACATTTTCAAAGCGTTTATCATTACCATACATTTTTAGTTTTGAGAATCGCCTTCGCCACGCTGCATAATCAGTCTTTTAATGTTCCCACTACTGGGACACAGGCCTCCTCTCTAGGAGAGGGAACGGGCCGTAATCCACCACGCGGGCCCAGTGCGGGTGCGGGTGAATGTCACATGTCTTCGAATTTTTGGTTCTATCGAGAACATGCCGGTTTCCTCACGATGTTCTCCTTCACCGTTTTGAGAGCAATGGTGATGAAATTAATTACACAAAGTAATGCCGCCTGGGTTTGAACCCGCGTCTTACAATTCGTAGGTCGGGGCCGTTGCCACTCGGCCATTACTGCGCCACGTTGACAGATTGTCAATTGTTTAATATAAAGCATCAAAACCAAGCTGGGTGACTTTTATTAAATACTGATATACAAGCGACTTGAAACGTTCCTCACAGTGGCTTAGCCAAAAAAAAAAATAGAAGAAATAACAATGTTTCCTTCGCTAACTCGATAAGGTAGCGGCTAGAAGATCGAATTATTGGTTTTCTTGTGTCTGAGGCGTAAATGTCTTTGACAAATGGTGAGCTAAGATGGACGTCATTGTAGATCTTATTTGAGTTTTAGCGATGATAACCTTCACTTTATTGAATCTACTTGTCGTATAAAAAACGGCGGGCCTTTTAAAAGGCCTGATTAATTCGATCAATAATTTGAAAGATGCAAGCAGATTTAATTATTTTTAATAGCTTTTTAAGGCCCGTCTTTTTTATCTGGGGTAAATGAAAAATGTAGGTGTACGAATGGCTCACGATGGATGGACGTAAACACAACACCAGGCCCGGGTCGACGGCGCATCGTGTTCCACGGGCGCCTTAAAGAGATGTAAGCAAAGAAGATGGGGTTAGTGCTTGCTAGGGTTGCGGAATTTTTTAGAAAGAGTCACCGCGGCCATGGAACGCAAAGGGCATTAGGAGGAACACGGGTGGGTTTTAGTCTTTAAGTTTAGTAAGAGCCTGACACTCCCTTCCGCTCCGCCCAGAGTGGAAGAAGTCATTTGATGATTTCCCATATCCATAAAAAGAAGGTGTGTGAAGTGCAGACCTGCGGAGGGCGAGCGATGGGTGGCTCGCCGTCCGTTAACAATCACGCCCGGGTCGACAGCACGTCGTGTTCCACGTCTCAAAGAGATATCAACAAAGAAGACGGGGCTCCATAGGGTCAGAGCCTGCTAGGGTTGCGGAATTTGTTAGAAAGATTCACCGTAACCCTGCAGCGCAAGGGCATTAGGAGTAACACGGATGGGTTTTCATTAGTAGGAATTTGCACTCCCTTCCTTTCCACCCAGAGCGGAAGAAGCTATTTGAATATTTTCCATCTAGAGAAAAATAAGGTGTACGAAGTTCACTGTTCTGTATTCTTAATTATTTGTTTCAGTCGACTTGAGCGTATCTAGATCAAATTGACCGGTGAACGTCACTTAAAAATATTTTCATGTAATCGAAATCTTTCCAGTCAATGAACGCCACCATCATCAACGTGACTGATCTGTTTTCTTTTCTTAATAATCCTTCTTCTCCTTCATATATAACTTCACAAATTCAATTTCTTTACGCTGCCCATAGTAAAACTCTTCGTTCTACCAATAACCGTCTTTTAAAGAAAGAAAACTCGTTTATTCCGCCATAGATGACCACACCCCGTCCCTCACACCGTTCTGGGTTTATTCACTCCTGTTTCTTTGTCCAGGCAATCTTCCTTTGGAATGCGCTCCCTCTGAACATCAGGACGGCAACTAGTCGGTGGTCCTTTAAGGTGAAGTCACGTGAGCACATTCGCAAGAAGTTGGTAGAATCATCACAGCGTTAATTCGTTGGATTCGTTTTTCTCAATGCCGTTGTTAAATTTATTTGTATGTATGTATATATGATTGTATTTTTCCCTCTCTGTTTGTCATTATTTTATGTTGCACCTGCCATGTTGTCTCTCCACTACCCTAAGGTCGACTGGTAGAAAATGCCTTTTTTTTTTGGATGGGAAATCATTACATGACCCCTCCCGCCCTGGGTGGAGCGGTAGGGAGTGTCAGACTCTACTGACTTAAACCCACCCGTGTTCCTCTTGTGCCCTTTACGTTCCAGGGCTCCGGTAACTCTTTCGAACAAATTCCGCAACTGGTAGAAAATGCCTAAGGCATTAAGTCCGCCTTTGTACAGTTTTTTTTACTAGTGCATAAAGTTTTGATAAATAAATAAATAAGCAGAGTCGAAATACAGTCGAGGCCAGTGAAGAACTAAAAATAAAATTGATAAGTAGTATATTTTTCAGTTTTCAATCTTGATATTATAGAGAAAGATAAGCAAAGGAACGTAATGCGCTCCATCCACATAATAACTTTTAGTCTTATAGTCCAAAGAAAAAAGGAACTTCAATTTATTGAATTCAACGCAATGAATATTCCGTGTTAAAGGCGGTACGTACACTAAATTGCGATTTTCCGGTTGGGTTTTCTCTTTAACCGTTGCAGTTGAGAATACGAAATGCTGAGGAATGTTCTGAATACTCTATGCGGTGGTTTTGTTAGAATTTTTCTTTTTGTTCGAAAACACATGTTCGAGTGTTTTTAACCTCTTTTTGTTTCTTGTATAACTTTAACTTGGATTTATCGCGAACTTTTCCATGTAGTTGTGAGAACTGAGGGATTCTTAGATTATGATAATATCTGAAAATGTTTATACAATACATGTAAATGAGTTTTTTTATGGTTTAAAATCACTAAAAATACGTCTTTTACATTTTAATCTTTTTTAACAAACAAATCAAGCCCGGAAAACTCTTTTGTTTCCCGGTAACTTTAGACTGATAAAAAACTGGTCAAGGGTGAGTCGGAATGGCATGAAAAGAGTTCCGAACGAGTTTTTTTTTGCATGTTACTTTAATCATAGACTTCTTTAAGCATAAATGTATGAGTGAAGGCCGAACCCAAAATTTTGAGAAAAACAATATATTCAGATATAAGGGCTCAATTTTCATCTATTTTCTTTAATAACTACGGAATAGATATTTTTAAATGATAAAAAAATACTTTAGTCACTTTTCCTATAAGCCCTTTGATTTGATATGTCACAAGGTATACTTGGTATTTAAATTTCTTATTTTTTCGCAAAAAAGTGACTCCCTTTTCAAAATATAAGCATAATCAGCCTTTTAATGTTCCCAATGCTGGGACACAGGCCTCCTCTCCAGGAGAGGGAATGGACCGTAATCCACCAAGCGGGCCCAGTCCGGGTTGGCGAATTTCACATGTCTTCGAATTTTTGGTTCTAGGACATGCCGGTTTCCTCACGATGTTTTCCTTTTCAACTGAATCAGTCAAGTAGATTGGGAGAAAATCGGCTGTGACAGACAGACAGACAACCGAGTGATCCTATAAGGATTCCGTGTTTTCATATAGAGTTTCGGAACCCTAAAAACCGACGAACCTGAACGATTCTCTAACTCCATCACATTGACAACTGTAAAATATACGTATATTTTTCACGTTTTTCACCGTATAAAATCCAAAAATCCTAACCTCAACATTTAATCATTTGTCTCACCTCGCAAATCCACCGATACCATTCTCTAAGGTGTTGTATTTCAAATGTTTGTGCTCCCCTCAAAAAGGTTGACAAGTGTCCCAACCCGAAATTCACTTTCTGTGTAACTGAAAACCTTTGAGAGGTACGGAACCCCGATTTATAAAGGCTGATTTTATTATTACAGCAAACGATGGTTTAAAAAGGATCAGTGACGTATTTCTATCCATTTCTCGGGTTCACGAATGTTAAGTGGAAAATGGATTTTTGCGATATATTTTTGGACGGTATGTCGTGTTGAATAAGGATAGTTTCTTTGTGTTCCTTTGGGCTCAGAGGGTAGAGATTTCGTTATGTTATCTGATAAGTTTTGCCCTTTAAATCTGGTGAGTTAGATGCATCCTTTGATGTAGTATCTGCTTGAATTATCTTTTTCTATAAGGTTTAGTTTTGAATGTGTAACATATAAAACGAAAATATATTGGAGAACAGTGGTGGCCCAGTGGTGACGGCCCCAACTTACAAATCGAAAGTCGCGGGTTTAAACCCAGCCAGGCGCATTACTTTGAGTTATTAATTTCATCACCACTGCTCTCAAAACGGTGAAGAAAAAAAAAGAGGAAACCGGCAAGTCCTAGAACCAAAAATTCGAAGACATGTGACATTCACCAACCCGCACTGGGCCCGCGTGGTGGATTACGCCCATTCCCTCTCCTAGAGAGGAGGCCTGTGTCCCAGCAGTGGGAACGTTAAAAGACTGATTATGCTTATGCTATGTTGAAATCTATCAAAACTTATTTGTGAATAAAACGAAAAGAATTTGAAATCTATTCATCATCCAAAATCCTAGCTTCATTTTATCCACGAGTTGAATTGAATTAAATGAAGACAGAATTTTTTGAAGTCAGCAAAGGCTAATTGGCCTTATTATATAGCCTGGTGCATGCCGTTTATGATGTGTTTAGTGACAGTTTCAGCCTTTTCCTACCATTACCATCAGGATCATTCCCATTTTCCAATTTCTAAGGGGTCTTCAAATCATGTCTTCTTCTTCCAAACTTATTTAATAGTTTCAAGTATTTTTTGCAATCCACAATGTGCTTATACAGGTGGTAGGTAAATAAGTGCGGTATCAATTATGGACCCTGTCGGGCACAGCAACATTTAAATAGGTAGGAGAGAGGTAGAGCGCTTTTATATATTTGCCAAATACATATATGTTAATAATTAAATATTAAGCTATTATTAAGTAAAATATACCCGCTTAGTTCCCCGTTAAATAGTTGGCATCTCAGTAGTCTCCCTTTCTTGTCATGATATCTTTCACGAATTCATGCTTTGATTGTTAGGCCAACCCCTTCGGGCCTGCTAGGTGGGAAAAAAAAACTTATTACAAAAATATACAACCGAATGATAAAAAAAAGAAACGTAAAAAATATGTTTAATTTCGAAACTCGGTGTTTTTGTTTGTTTTTTTTTTTGTTTTTTGAAAGAAAGAAAGAATAGTATTTATTCAGCACATACATGAAACACGCACGTTACATGGTAAAAACAAAGGATAGTTATGACAAGAACTAAGTGTGTGTCCCACGGCTGCACCAAATAGGTCCGTTTCAGCGATATTGATGCTGTCTGACGCTGGTTTTCTAATGAACCTTTGAAAGGACGAGTGGCACCTTCTCATTTTTTAGTGGTACACCCCCGCTCCCTTCCGAATTATGGAACTGTAAGTACTATTGAATCGGGTCGATTTTCAAGGTCAAGCGAAGCTTGCCGAGGTTGGTCTGTGGATGGGTGACCTACCGAGACACCTCCATGCCTTGGAAAGCACGTTAAGCCGTTGGTTCTGGCCGTCATTTGGAGATTTTCAACAGTCGTTAAGGATTGGCAAAAGACAGAAAACCTGACACCAGTCTTGCCTAGTTAATGGGTTGTGGAGGTCTCGTAGGAAGCTGCTCCACGTAAAATACTGGTATTCAGCTAAACCCGGTTTAACAGGGAGCCAACCCCAATAAAGTTGGGAGAAAGCTGGGCAGATGATCTGTTATTCCCTACCTTTCTGCTATTCTTACGTCGTTTGGAATTTGCGCAGCAAAAAAGTGGAACTAGCTCTCTTCCTGCGTCTGTGTTTCCTAACGCATTCAAACCTAATATCTTCAAAGCTAGATTGAACAAGCTTCTTCTGGGTAAACTTATTCCACTGTGGCTTTTGTCTCTGTTGCCTTTGACCTAGACTCAAGGCAAACAAATCTCCCCTTTCCCCTTCTTTAAAGGGCGGAATCATTAAATGACTTCTCACGCTCTGGGCAGGGCGTAAGGGAGTCCGACTCTTACTGACTAAAACTCATCCGCGTTTCTCCAAATGGCCTTTACTTTCTAGAGCCGTATTTCTTTCGAACATATTCCATAACCCTGCCAGAAACATAAACCCCTGAGAGTCACGTTATCTACCATTCCTAAACCTGAGCCTACAAATAAACGTTTCAGAACAAAATCCTTTTCTTTCGTTGAAAATATTCTTTGAATCAGCTAATCTTGTCTCAAAGCACAGACATTAGTATTTCCCCAAACTGTAAGAACTTACAATTATCTTAACGATAGCTCGTTGGACGAAAATCTTCTTAGATTAAGCCTAAAATTGTAATTTTAACCAGATTTCTTGAAAAATTTCCTTGGTATTTTTTTTACATGGTATGAGCCAGTTTTAACAACAAAGAGATTTCCTGTCATAAAATTAAGGTACGAGTATTAAAACTGACGGCTGATGTAGATGGGATAACGTGAGAAGACCAGAACGCATTACTTAAACGTTTCTATAGAAATAAGTATATCATATCTGCATCGGTAGTGGTGGCCGAGTGGTAACGGCCCCGACTTACGAATCCAGCCAGACGCATTACTTTGTATAATTAATTTCATCACCACTGCTCTCAAAACGGTGAAGGAAAACATTGTGAGGAAACCGGCATGTCCTAGAACCAAAATTTCGAAGACATGTGACATTCGCCAACCCGCACTGGGCCCGCGTGGTGGATTACGGCCCATTCCCTCTCCTGGAGAGGAGGCCTGAGTCCCAGCAGTGGGAACATTAAAAGGCTGATTATGCTTATGCTATAATCTGCATCGATGAGAATAGGAAGCGCTCGACCTCTTAACGCTCCTAACCAGTGTATCAGTCATCTGAAAATTGCAAACACCCTCATAGCCTTTTTCCAACTATATTGGGGTCGGCTTCCAGTCATACCGGATTCAGCTGTATACCAGTATTTAACGTGGAGCGGTTGCTTACCAGACCTCCATAACCTGGGTAACACGGTACTTCTTGGCAAGACTGTAGTCAGATTCACTGGCTTCTGACAATCCGTAACGACTGCCAAAGATCTATAAATGACAGCCGGGGTCAACGGCTTTACGTGCTTTCTGAGGCACAGAGGAAACTAGGTATATCAAGAAAAAAAAACATTGCAAAAGCCCTAAGATTTGTAAAATTTTGCGGGCAATTGCAGAGTAGTTCTTCTTTATAAATAATGTCAAGAATATTCGAGACTTTTCTATGTAGAACATTCTAGTATTCTTGAAACCTAGTCAGTCGCGACCGATATGGAAGCGAACTTTCTAGATCTCTACAATGGAAGTTTCTGGAATTAACTGGCGTCGTATATAAGTTCTGCATATACTCGTACACCGACTGAGTTACAAGTAGTATTGGATTAGCGATACGAGCGATAACTTCGAAAGCGATCATCAACTGCGAATCAAAGGCATTATTAATGCAATTGTTTGTTATAAATTAGTATTCAAAGTTTGTCAGTATTGTAGTTTAGTGGTCTGTCGAATCCTAAGCTCGTAACAAAAAAAGGACAAATTATATTCCAACAGTCTAAATATATATAACTCAAAAGTGACTGACTGACTGACATAGTGATCTATCAACGCACAGCCCAAACCACTGAACGGATCGGGTTGAAATTTGGCATGCAGGTAGATGTTATGACGTAGGCATCCGCTAAGAAAGGATTTTGATTAATTCTACCCTCAAGGGGATAAAATAGGGGATGAAAGTTTGTATGAAACTTTGTCAATTTTTAACCGTTCGGGCTGAGAGTTTCAAAATCAGGGGTAAAGTAACTTTTCCACGCGGACGAAGTCGCGAGCAGAAGCTAGACTAAAATAAAACTCTCATTATTTCTTGTCCGGATTTAAAACCACAAGTTCAAGCAAGAATGACTAGTGGGTCGTACGTACGAGTCAGGTGATGACACTAGTATATGAAAATACCCCATATTCAGCTGCTTTGACATGAAACATGAATATTGTATGAACGAGAGGGTCTTTGATAAACTCGAGGTGTCAACAGCTATCAATACACGTCCGTTAAATAGATTAGTGACCCTTTGGGGCTTGTTAGAGAAGGTGCAGCTAGCCTTCGGTTTAGTCTTGTCAAATATTCAGGTATTTGTGGGTATTTTGAATATTATTTATTTATTAAAACTTTATGCACTAGTAAGAAAACTGTACAAAGGCGCCTTAGGCATTTTCTACCAGTCGACATTAGGGTAGTGCAGAGACAACATGGCAGGTGCAACTGAAATGAAAAACAAACGGAGAAGAAAAATAGACAGTCAAAAATACATACATGCATACATACAAACAAAATTAACAAAGGCGTTGAGAGAAACGAATCCAACGAATAAACGCTGTGATGATTCTTCCAACTTCTTGCGAATGTGCAAAATAGGTTAAGCAACGCTTGCCAAGGTTGGTCTGTGAATGATCCACAGACCAACCTTGGCAAGCGTTGCTTAACCTTGAAGATCGACCCGTGCGGCTGTTATTCTTTAGCCACGAGCTCCTCAAATGTACAATAGTAGTAATTAATGTACAATAGTAGTACATGGGCGGACTTAATGCAACAAGGCATTCTTTACCAGTCAACCTTTGGGTTCAAAAGACTACACTGTTAGTAGTAGTTGATGTGGATTTTACGTTATCTTCATTCTTATCTTCACGTCAACCTCGACAGCTTCATCCCCCAAGAGAATGACAACTGTAACTTTCGTCCAGAAAAATAAAACATCTGATTTCATAGATCAACGTCGATCCCTTAAGATAAGATAAGGATTTGTACTCATATTTCCATGCAATTCATGCCACTGAAGGAAAAAGGAGGGTTTATATCGGAGGCAGGGACGATTTTTTACGCGAAAATTTCGTAATAATATGCTCAATGTCAACTGAAGGTCGTGAGGACATAAATCATGCTTGGGTTTTGTGTTTTTTTTTGGTTGGTTTTAAGTGATTTTTATTTTTATGGTTTGAAAGTTTTTTTTTCTACTGGTGTAAAAAATGTGTTGAGTATGACGTTATTTTGAGTATGAAGAAGTATCAGCGATGAGTTTTGAGTATAAAGAATGGCTATCATAGGAGGGGAAGACCAAAGAAATGATGGGTATACTGTGAGAAAAAAGAAACACAGAGTGTGTGTTTCTATTACCTCTATAACAACAAAATGAATTTAACTAACGTAAAAATTAATGGAAATTCCCATGTGGACTCGAGCTGACCTTTTGAGGAAAGTGCCACACAGGTTTTAGTGGACCTGTCCAGACAGTGCAAGCATTTATTACCGTGTAGCTCAAACTTAGAACTTTAAAGAGCTCAACGATTTCACGAACGATACAAAAGTAAGGAAAATAATAGCCCCTAATGTGCTTTCCAAGGCATGGTGGGATCTTGGTAAGTAATGGAACCCGGGCCCCAAGTCTGCTATTTTTATAAATTTGTCATTCCAATAAGATCCCATTGTCATTTTGTTAAAAGTTCGTAATCTGCTAAATTTTTAATGGTCGATCATTGGTCGGTCAATGGTCTCGTAATACATTTTGATACCCGAGCTACTAAAAGCAAAGACTGCACAATGACGTTCTAATGGTAGGTCACTGATCAAAGAAACTGACAATTTTTTTGCAGAATACCGCATACGTCTGTCATTCATTTGTCATTATGTACGAGATTACCATTCTATGCCATTTCTTTCAATGGAGTGTCAGTGGTTGACCATTGGAAAGTCATAATGACCTTTTTATATTAGTAGACTAGCTGCTGCCCATGACTTCGTCCCCGTGGAATCCCCGATTTTAAAATATTCTTTATCACTGCTCCGCTCCTATTGGCTTAACCCAAAAAGAATTTTTCAATTCGAACCAGTAGTTCCTGAGATTAGCGCGTTCAAACAAACTCTTCAGCTTTATAATATTAGTATAGATTACCAAACTTGCCAAAATCAACAATTATGAAATTAATGACAGACTATTCGGACACTGCTGTAATAGCAGAATTGAGGCGCAGAACTCCTGCGCCTGAAATTGTTTATCCACAAGCCTCCAAAAACACTTTCAAGGAACACTTCCAAAGCCTTGAAAATAAATACCATCTTTTATCATATTTACAATCTAATTAAAGTGCTATCTGTGTCTACAAGGAGTCATTATCTACAGCAACTGGTTAATGTGACCAGGTGCTGGTGGCTAATGTGAGCATTGACTACCTACCTCTGGATTATCTTGGCTCAGCTAACGATAGAAAGGATTTGCTGTTTTGAGATTAAAATTTTCGATAATCTTGGAGTAGATTGGGGAAAATTGTAATCTAAAAAGGGTTTCGAGATTATTTTCGTATTAGAATTTTCAAGTGAATTTTGTTTTTAACTTTATCAACGTAAAGAACATTGAAAAATTTATCTGTTATAGCAAAATTTACTTGTAATCATTATCAGCAGCATTATTAAAAATAACACATACACATACACAATATAAACATTTGATTTATTTATATTCATTACAGATTCTCAATTCAAATTTCAGGAACCCAAATGTTATGTAGCAGAAAATGATTAGTGGCATTATCTACTAATCTTAAATACTTCTATTTTATATTGGGCATTTGAATTTTCTGTTAGCATAATCAGCATTTTATGAATGGGCCGTAATCCAACACGCGGGCCCAGTGCGGGTTGGTGAATGTCACATGTCTTCGAATTTTTAGTTCTAGGACATGCCGGTTTCCTCACGATGTTTTCCTTCACCGTTTTGAGAGCAGTGGTGATGAAAATAATTACACAAAGTAAATGCGCCTGGTTGAGTTTGAACCCGCGACCTACAATTCGTAATTCGGGGCCGTTACCACTCGGCCTCCACTGCTCCTTTTTCTGTTTTTCAATTTTCTGTTAATCAGTATTTAAACTTATCATATTTTATTTTAATTTATTTTACAGTTTTAGGGAAATTTACAGTTAACAATTTCTTACGCCTTGTAGACCGTTTTTGTTACTCATAAAGTAGCAAAATAAGTCCAATTAAAAGTTTTCACAGATGGAAGAGAGCATAGAAACAAAAACAAAAATATTTGAGGCGGTAGACAAGTCAAAATGTGTTTGAAACAGCGTAAATTTCACCATTTAGTCTAACGTTATCAAAAAAGAGATTGCAAAGAGTTCTTTTTAATTTTGAAATGCTGGCTAGACTAGCTGATGTCTGCGACACAGAGAAAAAAAAAGCGCATATCTATACTTTTTTTTTTGGATGGGAAATCATCAAATGACCCCTCCCGCCCTGGGTGGAGCGGTAGGGAGTGTCAGACTTTTACTGACTAAAACCCACCCGTGATCCTTCTTGTGCCCTATGCGTTCCAGGGCCGCGGTAACTCTTTCGAACAAATTCCGCAACCCTAGCAGGCACCGACCCTATGGGGCCCCGTCCTCGGTGCTGACGGCTCCTTGAGGCGCGCGTGGAACACAACGCGTCGTCGACTCAACCTGGTTGCTATCGGACGGCGAGCCACCCACGCTCACCGTCACCATTTTTTTTTTTTTGGATGGGAAATCATCAAATGACCCCTCCCGCCCTGGGTGGAGCGGTAGGGAGTGTCAGACTTTTACTGACTAAAACCCACCCGTGCTCCTCCATGTGCCCTTTGCGTTCCAGGGCCGCGGTAACTCTTTCGAACAAATTCCGCAACCCTAGCAGGCACCGACCCTATGGGGCCCCGTCTCTGGTGCTGACGGCTCCTTGAGGCGCGCGTGAAGCACAACGCGTCGTCGACTCACGCTCACCGTCCCCAGGCATCAGCCACTGCGCAATAGCATTATCTATACTTCCACTGATAAACACACACAGTGACACGAAACACACCCACACATATCAATAGGGGGACTCAGAGAGCTAATAAGCATTTGCGAAGCGTACGGTCATACTCACGGCCTAAAATATAACGTGAAAAAGAGCAAGCTTATGGTTTTCAATGCAGGTTCTAGGGGTCCGGTGGAGGTTCCACCAGTACGGCTATATGGGGTGCCCTTGGAGCGGGTACAAACTTTTATGTACCTGGGCCATATTGTAACGTCCGACCTGAAAGACGACGCTGATATTGAGCGAGAAAGGAGGGCGCTGTCGGTGAGGGCGAATATGATTGCCCGCAGGTTTGCGCGTTGCTCCAAGGAGGTGAAGATCACCTTGTTTCGAGCCTACTGCACATCTTTTTACACGGGTAGTTTATGGGTGTCATATTTGCAGAAATCCTACAGCGCTCTCCGTGTTCAATATAATAATGCGCTGAGGGCACTGCTGCGGCTGCCTCGCTTCTGCAGCGCATCGGGAATGTTTGCGAGCGTCCGCATTGACTGTTTCTATACCATCATGCGAAAGAGAGCGACCTCGATAGCAGGTAGAGTGCGGGGCAGCAGCAACAGTCTTCTTTCCGTTGTTGCCAACAGGTTGGACGGGCCTTTTGTGCAACACTGGCAGGCCTTACATGCACCTATACAGCGGGCGTGGGGCAGGTGATTACATATTGTTAATTAAGAATAATTATTTTGTTTGCAATTTATTATTTTGATATATGTCATATTTATTGAATTAACTAACATAGTATTAAGTGCTACTAACACCTGTGGACCGAAAGTTGTCTTTTTGAATAAATATTAATAATAATATAATTGCATGCCACCGTTGTTTTTATTTTATTTCTAGCTGACCCGCGCAAATTCGTCTGCGTCACATCATCATCGTCTGCCAAGCCTTTTCCCAACTATATTGGGGTCGGCTCCCAGTCATACCGGATTCATCTGAATACCAGTATTGTACATATTATTATATAAAGCGGTTGCCTACCAGGCTTTCACAACCCATTAACTGGGTAACACGGTACTTCTTGGCATGACTGGAGTCAGATTTACTGGCTTCTGGCAAACCATAACGACTGCCAAAGATCTACAAATGACCGCCAGGACTAAGGGCTAGTGTGCTTTCCGAGGCACGGAGGAAACTCGGTATGGTAAAAAACATTTTTGTAACTTTTTTCATTGATGCTCCGCTCCTATTGGCCATAACGTGATGGTATATGTCCTTTCTCGATAAAGGGGCTATCCCACACTAACAAAAAAAAAAAACAATTCTAATGCCCGAGATTTCAACGCGCGTTCAACCAAACAAACAAACTGTTCAGCTTTAAAATAAAAAGTATAGATTTGTAATGGATAAGGATAAATAGTATATTTTTGGATTAATAGACATTTATCAAGCCAAGACTTTGAAGCACCATAAATACCCTGCCAAATCTGTAGCTTCCTAAAATAATCCACAGTTTATAACCAAATTAGACCTTTCCCCAAATATATTTCCTCAAAATAACACATTACCACCAGTGAGTGTTGGGGAAATGAGACTAATTAAACATTAATTTACTGAAAAACCTCAAAACCTTTTTTTATGAAAGGGCAGAAACCGAACAGACCTTATTCACGATTTTCAGAAGTTGTAACGACGAAGGGAGAGGCACAGAAATAATGATTTGCTGAGAAAAGTTCAATTAAAATGCAAAAAGGGTTCGTCCACGAGGTTTTCAATTTACGCCTCATTCGGAAAGCTGATCTAAAAATAAAATTTAATTATATTTTTCTTTTGATTCCTACTTGACGTGCGTTTGTTGATGATTTTGAATTTGTGAAGGAGACTGTTCTTTAAATTGAGGAAAATGTAAAGAGTTGAGATTTTAGTTATACTTTGCAATTTAAAAAAAAAGAACAAAGAAGTTTCAAACACTAACAGTAATTTATAATGCGGTCATTCTGTTAAACCTCCTGCAGATAGACAAGACTCGATACGACGGTCCTTTATTAAATTTTATACTTCGTAAAATTTTACTTAAAAGAAAAACAATAAAAACTTATTACCGCAACATTAACAGTAGAAAAAGAAAGAGCAGTGGTGGCCGAGTGGTAACGGCCCCAACTTACGAATTGTAAAGTCGCGGGTTCAAACCCAGCCAGGCGCACTACTTTGTGTAATTAGTTTCATCACCACTACTCTTAAAACGGTGAAGGAAAACATCGTGAGGAAACCGGCATGTCCTAGAAAAAAAATCGAAGACATGTGACATTCACCAACCCGCACTGGGCCCGCGTTGTGGATTACGGCCCCATTACCTCTCCTAGAGAGGAGGCCTGTGTCCCAGCAGTGGGGACGTTGAAAGGCTGATTATGTTATGTTATAAAATAAATAAATAAAGACCCACACTGTTGTATAATATAACCTATAACAGGTTATATTATACAACAGTGTGGGTCTTTGATAAAGCTTGGCAACCCATGTGTAATTTACCAATCTGCATAATTATTATCTAACACCCGCATAGTTCCCGTTCCCGTGGGAATATGGAGATATAATATAACCAATGTCACCCGGGAATAGTGTAGCTTCCCAACAGTGAAAGAATATTTCAATTCGGTTCAGTAGTTTCGGAGCTTATTCAATACAAACAAACAATCAAATCTTTCCTCTTTATAATTTTAGTATGGATATATCCTACTCATATTATAAACGCGAAAGTTTGTTATTATAGATGGATGGATGGACGTTTGTTACTCTTTCACGCAAAATCTACTGAATGGATCTTGATGAAATTTGACACAGAGGTAGATTATAGTCTGGAATAACACATTCTCCCGGGAGTATGTTCCCTTGGGATATTTCTCGACATTCGTGCGGGCGGAGCCGCGGGCGGCCACTAGTCATCAATAATATAAAACTGAGTGACTGACAGACAACACACAGCCGAGAGTACTGGTTGTAGAAAGCTGAAATTTGGCGTATTGGTTCCTTGCGGAGTGTAGGAGAGCACTACGAGAGGATTTTCCGATATTCCTGCGGGAACGTAAAAAAATGGATATGCGCATACGAAGTTGCGGGAAAAAGCTAGCATTATCATCATAATATATTAGTCAACAACAAAAAACAGATGATATATTTTTCTTTCTAAAGCCGTATATTAAATTAAATAAAACCACTATTTCACCCGTCTCTCAACCATACAGCAAAACTAAATAAACCAAGAGACATTATAAAACTTCAGCACATTCCACATTTACATAAGACCAACCATAAATGTTAACCGCACAATAAAAACGGTTTCAATACGAAATGTTTTTCTTATAACAATATTACATGCGGTATTTTGCCAAGTATTTGTAACAAGCAATTTCGACACACCGCCTGCGAGCAAGACTTGGCAGCCCTATTCTAAAAACTAGTATTTGTTCGAAAGAATCACTGCGGCCTTGGAACGCAAAGGGCGCTAGAAGAATTATGGGGAGTTTTAGTCAGTAAGATTCTCTGACACTCCCTTCCACTCCCCCCCAAAGCGGGAGAATGTTTTAAAGAAAATAGACAAAACATTACCTTGCCTTAACTTCGAAATGAATGAACTTCAATAATATTGAAAAAAAAATACAGGTCTCCTACCTATAGTTTAAAGCAAAACCTATAGGATGTCTATGATTTAATTATTTTTTTAAATATTATTAGATCGGAACCCTACACACGCCACTCCGATTGTTTATGCAAACCGAGTTTTTTTTTTTATATAATAAAAATAAAATACTCATTTTTATATAACATACAAGCATAATAACATAATCAGCCTTTTTAATGATCCCACCGCTGGGATACAGGCCTCCTCTCTAGGAGAGGGAATGGGCCGTAATCCACCACGCGGGCCCAGTGCGGGTTGGTGAATGACACATGTGTTCGAATTGTTGGTTCTAGGACATGCCGGTTTCTTCACGATGTTCTCCTTCACCGTTTTGAGAGCAGTGGTGATGAAATTAATTACACAAAGTAAATATATTTATATATATATCTATTTTCATATAAGAAACCGCCTCCATAAAAATAAGTCCTTTTTTATGCGAAATTTTCCGATCTCTAATTATTTTCTATCTAATCTTTCTAATTATATAGACATGTACTCACATCATCCCTATACCAATTTGTTTTTCTTGAAAAATACCGTCTAGAGAAAAATTCTTTTTACACACAAGATAAGCAAAACTCAGATTATCTTCAGGCCTTATATTGCCTGAAGGGTGTCCTAAAATATGTTGGGAGCACATGATGTATGCTTACAGTCATCCCATTAGAATGAATCCAATTTCATATCTAATCTGCGCGACCGATCTTGGTAGTAATCGAGATCTGTCTAGGATTGAACAGAAAATTAATTAGAAGTACGTGTTTCTAGGGATGTATGTGTGTGGATTATAACACAAGCTATTATTGTTATAATCTAGGCTATTATTGAGGAGTTTGTGGCGTGCTTAACCTTGAAGATCGAACCGAGTGCGGTTGTTATTATTATGACGCCTTTTTTAAGGATGACAACTCATCAAATTACTTCTTCCGCGCTGGGTGGAGTGGAAGGGAGTTTCAGACTCTTACCGACTAAAACCGATCCGTATTCCTCCAAATCCCCTTTGTATTCCAGGGCCGCGGTTAATCTTTCGAATAAGTTCCGCAACCAAGCCCCTTTTTTTTGGATGGGAAATCATCAAATGACTTCTCCCGCTCTGGGCGGAGCGAAAGGGAGTGTCAGACTCTTACTGACTAAAACCCACCCGAGATCCTTCTTGTGCCCGCCGCGTTCCAGTGCCGCGGTGACTCTTTCGAACAAATTCCGCAACCTTAGCAGGCACTGACCCTATGGGGCCCCGTCTTCTTTGCTGAAGGTTCTTTTTTGCCAAGCTGAAACTTGGCGTGTCGGTTCCTTCAGGAGAAGGAACCGACACGCCAAGTTTCAGCTTTCTACGACTCGTAGTTTTGGTTATGCGTTGTCTGTCAGTTACTCAGTAACACTAGTGTTTTATTTATAATATCACCGGATAATTGTAAAATGCGAAAGATTATAAAATATCTTGAGTGATTGTTAACTCTCGATAAATTGTATATTGAACCTTTGGAATACTTGTTACATATCACAATTTGATTGACAATATATTCTCAATGTCATTGCAGAAATTGTGAACCCACGTAAACTGACGTCTGACGGCATGTCATAAATGGCAACCTATCAGTGTACGGTTCTACAATTTATCGGATTTTCTAGCCTAGCCAAGTAGTGGAATATAAGGCACAGGAAAATTAGGGCTTCTTGACCTTTTTTTAACCCTACAGACATAAGAAAGAAAGAAAGAATAAGTATAATTATTATATAGGGCTCGCACAAGACAAACAAAATAGTAAATACAATAAATTAATAAAAGCAGACATAAATAGGAGCCCCGCGTAGCAGGGTTCCGTCGACGGTTAGAATGTTGACATTATAATACTTAACGGTTCGTTAGTTGCTATTCTACAATTTCTCGGAATGACTTCGAGTTATTATAGAGTATCAATATTTGGTGCGTAAAAAAGTGCTCAGTTGACAATTTATCGAGAGTTTACAATCTCTCTACATATTTTATAATCTGACGGAGTTTGCAAATTCGGCTGATACATGTAGGTATGTCACCGGAAAATGGTAGACTTTCTAAAATTGTTGACACCATAAAATTGTAGATTCCGTAAAATTGTAGACTCCATAAAATTGTAGACTCCGTATAATTGTAGACTCCGTAAAATTGCAGGGTCCGTAAAATTGTAATAAATCTTTAATAGATATTTCTCGATATATTATGTTTTTTTTTTACTTATTCCCATCCCAGTTCAACAGTTTCAAATATATCTCTGTCTTTTAACCAAAATATTGTTCACAGTTTCACGTAATATTTTACAATCTTACGGCATTTGCAGTTTTGCAGTGACACACACATATGTTGATTTGATACAAATGTTCGATATGCTGCTTTGAGACAATGACAAGGGTCAGACGATTCCCTTCTGATCGCAAATCATTGGATATTGGATTTCATGTCCTATGCGATTTTGTTTGTCATGTAATCCTACTTTTATTTGGGTTGTGTTTTTCTGAATTGTTTAGCCAGGCGTGAGATGGGACAGGTTTTATCTGTGTGGCAGATTTTCTTGTTTTCTATTTTTAGAGCTTCTAATATTCGTAAGATACGGAACCCTTATATAACCACTCGGGTGTCTATCTGGCTAGCTATCTAGATATCTGTTCGTCTGTCACCTCTAATTTTCTCCGAATCGAATAAACCGTTTCTATTGAAATTTGATATACCTATGAACTTCTGTGACCCAATTATGGACGCGTTACGAATAAACAAAGACTTTTTCAAAATTTTCTTTAGAATGTTGGCAATCCCTACTTAATATATAAATGTGAATGTAAGTTTGTTTGTTACATTTCACGCGAAAACTACTCAATCGATTTCAAAAATTCTTTCACCACTAGAAAGCTACATTCACCCTGAGTAACATAGATTATATTTTATCCCCGTATTCCCACAGGAACGGGAACTACGCGGGTGAAACCGCGGGGCGCTGCTAGTAGTTAAATAATTATTTTTCAATATACTGAACCTTTTTAGTCTTTGACCTTTACCCCATGAGTAAACCTTAGACAGAAGTCAATCAACGATGATTTTCATCTCCGAATAATAAAGTAAAAAATATCTTCACACTATCTAAATGAAAACTTTTTCGATTCAGACGGAACGTAGTACTTTTTACTTTCACCAAGTTCTTACCAAATCAAACTCAAACTTATCTTACTTTTTGATAATTTAAGTTTCCCAAAAATTTACCTAAGATATCAAGACCAATTTCCTTTCTAGTTTATTTATTCGTCAAAAATCATTTTATGAAGTGAATCGAAATTGAAAAACTTTTGACAGCTTCAGTTACTTACTTCATTTATTTTTTTGCTACGAATAATCTTGACCTCATTTAAAGACGCTTTCTCAAAAATAAATGTTGATTTTTATATATTAACTAGTATTTCGCTTGGGGGCGCGAGTTGCGAGCAACTCGCGTTGTCTTTTTAGTATTTTTACTCACCCAGATACCCTCTATACAACCCCGAAGACCATTTTTCTCTACAACGTCAGGTTTCTGAGATACGCAAAGGGGTTGAAAGTAGGGGGTTGAAAAGGGTTGAATAGGGTTGATTTTTTTATTGGCCATATACTCACCAGATACCCTCTATACAACCCCGAAAACCATTTTTCTCTACAATGTCAGCTTTCTGAGATACGCAAAGGGGTTTTTTTTTTTTTTTTTTTTTTTTACAGTACATTACCGCGGACTTGGTGGTCCGCGCCTTTTTTTACAGGTTAAACTTGTTTACATTTGTTTTTTTTTTTTTCATTACATACAGTATGTGCTTCCACATAGGACATTTTTCCTTAATCTACGCATAATTAAAAGCATTTCGTAGCTTATTCTCTATGTGAGTCCATCATTTTTTTTTTTTTTTTTTTATTATTTTTTTTTTTTGTTTTTTTTTTTGTTTTTTTTTTTTTTTTTTTTTTTAATGTTTCTTTTATTTATTATTATTATTATTATTATTATTTTTTTTTTTTATCTTCAGGCTTTTTGTTCTTAATTACTTATTTCTATATTAGTTAAAGTACGGATGTTTTGACACACTTAAAACAAATGGATATACATAAAGGGGGTGATGCATGGCAGTTTGAGCCGGCCAACCTCGACCTTGAGGGAACGTGAGTATGACAGACTCACTCTGCCATGCAGCTTTACATATAGTAGTTTATTTAAAATTATGGAAAATACAGAATTTGGGTGGAGTTTATTATTGGGGACAGGGATTATTTTAGGTGGGCCTAATGACCAGGGACTTCGCTAGTTTGAGAAGTGCTTCTACGACAACTGCGTCTCGATGCTGCATGGCCGTCTTCAGATTGTAGTCGACGACCTTTTTAGTCGGCGCATCCATCGCTCTCCGTGCAAAGCGACCCGTGGCGTCATCGGCGTCGTCGGAGTAGTAGACGCAGCTGACTGTGTGTCTCGACACCGCCACTACCGCGTGAGAGACGCTGTCGTGAATTTGGAGCCTCCTGGACTTGGTGTTGATGATGATAACGCTGTCGTAGGTCAACCCCTGAGCCTCGTGAATGGTTAGTGTGCGCGACCCTTCGCCAGATCCGAATCCCTGGCTTACAAGAGAAGCTTTCTCCTCTTGTGTATGCACCAAGAAAAGGGTGTTCTGGGCTGTTTTCGGTATTTGCGCACCGGTGTAACCTTGCACTTTCAGGGAGTGGACCCGCGACAGCGTCGTCTTGGAGGAGTATATACCGGAGTATATCTCACTCAGTGCGAATGCTACATCCATCGGGTTGCGATGTCTGCAGAGGAGTTCCTGGGTGATGCCAGCCACCATATATGGACGGGTATACCTTAACTCGAATAGGTTCTCTCTGTCCAAAAATGGTAGCTGGTTTATGTCTCCGATAAGGACAACCTCGCTTGCTCCAGACAACTTTACTGCCATGACTATGGCCCCAAAATGGTTCATAAGGGCCTCGTCTACCGTGAGGCGGTAGCATTTCTCTTGTTTTCTGAACCCGTTTACTAAGATTGAGGCCATAGTGCGCACCTTTGTCTTTACTCGGTCTCCTAAGCGGTGCGCAAGCTTCTCCCTGAGATCTTTGGCAGCTTCAGTTGTCGTGGTGGCCACAACGTCCTTTTCCTCGTCAAAGTGTTTCACCACCCAGGTTGTCTTGCCGCAACCCGGAACTCCATTTACCCACCTGATACTGGGTACCGCCCAATGCTCCTGGATGTCTGAAGTCCCCAGAATGGACTGAGCCATTTCAAGGATCTTGTCATCCAGCATGATTTTGGTACACTTGGCGGTAATCAGTATCGGGTCGGTGTTCGGTGCTCTGAATTTTATTTTGCCTGAGCGCTCCGTTTCCTCCTCGTCCAGGATCACAAAGCCACTCTCCGCGCTGAAGGCTGCCATATACGACCCCGTCATTTCTCCTACGATGACTTGAGATTTGACGTTGTCGTATACGGCCGCCTCGGCCTCCTCGAGCAGTACCCTTAGCAGTCCTTCAGTGTTTCTCTGGAAGGTCTGCAGGATCTTCTTGCATGTCATGAGATTAACCTCTCTGGTCGCTCTCACGATTGCTATGTACTCGAGGAAAGCGCTCTTCACATGGTCCGTAGTGCCCGAATTGGCTGCGAGGGTCGGCGGGATAACATGCCCTTTGTCGGCTCTTGTTGGTGTGGGCCTCTTTGGTGATGGTTCTCTTGGTGTTTTTCTGAAGAACCTCTCCACTGCTTCCCCTTGTTTATCAGCTTGTGATTTGCGGCTGGTGCTAGGGAGTAGAGAACTGAGGAAAGTGCCGATTGCTTTCAGGCGACTCCTCGACCGGGCTTGGTTCTCTGGGCTGGTACGCGTACTACGCAAAGGGGTTGAAACAAGGGGGTTGAAAAGGGTTGAATAGGGTTGATTTTTTTATTGGCCATATACTCACCCAGATACCCTCTACACAACTCCGAAGACCATTTTTCTCTAAAATGTCAGATTTCTGAGATACGCAAAGGGGTTGTAAAAAGGGGGTTGAAAAGGGTTGAATAGGGTTGAATTTTTTATTGGCTTTATACTCATCCAGATACCCTCTATATAACCCCGAAAACCATGTTTCTCTACAATGTCAAGATTCTGAGATACGCAAAGGGGTTGAAAGTAGGGGGTTGAAAAGGGTTGAATTTTTTATTGGCCGTATACTCACCCAAATACCCTCTACACAACCCCGAAAACCATTTTTCTCTAAAATGTCAGATTTCTGTGATACGCAAAGGGGTTGTAAAAAGGGGGTTGAAAAGGGGTATTTTTTTTTTTCGTTTTATACTCCTCCAGACACCCTCTTTACAACCCCGAAAACCATTTTTCTCTTCGACGTCAGGTTTTTGAGATAAGCAATGGGGTTGAAAGATGGGGGTTGAAAAGGGGTAGTTTCAGATTTTTCCCATACTCACTCCGACACCTTCTACACAACCCCATAAAAAGTTTTCCCCTCATAGCACGGCAAGTGGGAGAACAATTATGTCAATCAGTCAATCAGTGGTTATTTAATTATATATAATATAACTAGTATTTCGCTTGGGGGCGCGAGTTGCAAGCAACCCGCGGTGTATTTTTAGTATTTTTTTACTAATACACTCTATACAGCCTCGAAAACTATTTTTCTCTACTATGTCAAATTTCTGAGATACGCAAAGGGGTTGAAAGAAGGGGGTTGAAAAGGGTTGATTTTTTATTGGCCATATACTCACCCAGATACCCTATATACAACCCCGAAAACCGTTTTTCTCTACAATGTCAGGTTTCTGAGATATACCAAGGGGTTGAAACCAGGGGGTTGAAAAGGGTTGAATTTTTTATTGGCTTTATACTCATCCAGATACCCTTTATATAACCCCGAAAACCATTTTTCTCTACAATGTCAGGTTTCTGAGATACGCAAAGGGGTTGAAAGTAGGGGGTTGAAAAGGGTTGAATAGGGTTGAATTTTTTATTGGCCATATACTCATGCAAATACGCTCTCTACAACCACGAAAACCATTTTTCTCTAAAATGTCAGGTTTCTGAGATACGCAAAGGGGTTGAAAGAAGGGGGTTGAAAAGGGTTGAATTTTTTAGTGGCCATATACTCATCCAGACACCTTCTATACAACCCCGAAAACCATTTTTCTCTACAATGTCAGGTTTCTGAGATACGCAAAGGGGTTGAAAGTAGGGGGTTGAAAAGGGTTGAATTTTTTATTGGCCATATACTCATCCAGATACCCTCTATACAACCCCGAAGACCATTTTTCTCTAAAATGTCAGGTTTCTGAGATACGCAAAGGGGTTGAAACAAGGGGGTTGAAAAGGATTGAATAGGGTTGAATTTTTTAGTGGTCATATACTCATCCAGACACCCTCTATACAACCCCGAAAACCATTTTTCTCTAGAATGTCAGGTTTCTGAGATACGCAAAGGGGTTGAAAGTAGGGGGTTGAAAAGGGTTGAATTTTTTATTGGCCATATACTCATCCAGATACCCTCTATACAACCCCGAAGACCATTTTTCTCTACAATGTCAAGTTTCTGAGATACGCAAAGGGGTTGAAAGTAGGGGGTTGAAAAGGGTTGAATAGGGTTGAATTTTTTATTGGCCATATACTCATCCAGACACCCTCTATACAACCCCGAAGACCATTTTTCCGTAGAATGTCAGGTTCCTGAGATACGCAAAGGGGTTGTAAAAAGGGGGTTGAAAAGGGGTAATTTTTTTTTTCGTTTTTTACTCACCCAGACACCCTCTATACAACCCTGAAAACCATTTTTCTCTTCGACGTCAGGTTTCTGAGATAAGCAATGGGGTTGAAAGAAGGGGGTTGAAAAGGGGTAGTTTCAGATTTTTCCCATACTCACCCCGACACCTTCTATACAACCCCATAAAAAGTTTTCTCCTCCTAGCACGGCAAGTGGGAGAACAATTATGTCAATCAGTCAGTCAGTCAGTGGTTTTTTAATTATATATAATATAATTTTTAATTATATATAATATAATTTTAAAGTACAGAAAATCTTAGAAAACTCCAATTTCAACATGAACACGAAAACGTCAATGAAAGCTTGTCTAATTGACGTTATACATTGAAAGCAACCAAAAACACCGAGTACTGTAAAGCTGGTGCTTGTAAAATCCAAAAAGTACAAAAGTAAAATAACTTTAATTTAGGAATTCGGTGTTCAAAAAACGAAAAAGCAACCAAAAACACCGAGTACTGTACACGGTTTTTTTTTGTGTAGAAGTCGGTTGTATTTTATTGTAAAAAGGTTTTTTCAAACAGTCTGATGATGATTAATATGGAATTTGTGATTAAACCAAACTAAATGTCACTATGATACGCTATGTATGCACTTATGTACATATTTATCTGTGTTTATATGTGGCTAGGGCCAGTCACCGCAACCCTGGATCGGAAAGGGACACTGACATTAGAAGGAACACGGGTGGAGTTTAATTAGTAAGAGTCTGATACTCCCTTCCGCTCCACCCAGAGCTGAAGAAGTCATTTGATGATTTCACATCCACAAATATAAGTATTTTTGTAGATAGGTACGTACTTATATATGTTTTATTTTATGAGGACAATTTGGTAAACCGCGGTGCCCTATACTGTAATATCGCTCAAATGGAATACCGCCGCAAGTAGCTATAAGTAGGTCAGGTATTTTTGTAGCGCGCGGAACACTGGCCGCTGCGTAATCGTGTCATTGACAAATTTATTTGAGCTGCTAAAGATGCTTGTTTTTAGAATATTAAATATGGATACAGTTTTAGAATTGCCCAAAGAAGAAGATTATAATAGTTCTTCTTCTTAAGAGTGTCGATGTTAAATGAAGTTTTTGGGGTTCCGTGCAACTGTTGCGGAATTTGTTCGAAAGAGTCACCGCGGTCCTGGAACGCAAAGGGCACAAGAAGGATCACGGGTGGGTTTTAGTCATTAAGAGTCTGACACTCCCTTTCGCTCCGCCCAGAGCGGGAGAAGTCATTTGATGATTTCTCATCCAGAAAAAAAAATGGTTTCCGTACAACAAGGAACACTTATAGTTTCGCCATGTCCGTCTGTCCGCGGTTAAGCTCAGAGATGCTTAGCGCTAGATAGTGGGAATTTGGTATGGGGTATATACCTACATGATGTTGGGTGGTTGACATACACTAAGGAATAAATAGTAAAACAAGTAAAGTGGCTATGTATTTTTTATCGTATCTCCCATGGCATCGAATATAGTTTAAAAATATTGATATACATACATATATGCGAAAACTATTTTTCCATCCAAGCATTCTTTTGGGAAATATGCTTTAAAGTGATAATTTTTTGTCAGAGTACTTAACCTTTCTTGATTCGATCACGCAAGGAAACTCCGAGCATTGACCTCTCCATTGTCCTTTGGGTGACTTTAAACCTTCTGATGATGCCCATATGTATGTAAAATAGGGTTTCCAAACCAGATGTTTACAACTTTTTTTAACCAGATGTTTACATTTTATGGTGAAATTTTGCTGTTTTTACACGAATGCCCAAAAAAAGAGTGTTATTTTTTCAGGGTTCATGTATAGTATCTATGTATGTATGTTTTATTCCACCATAACTTCTGAACGGCTTAACTGATATCAATGTATGGAGTATCGTTATAAGCGTTGAGGTATCCAGGGTAAAAAATAAAAAAGGGGAGCATGGTTCATAAATAAAAACGAAAATATTTTAATTTCAACCATTTATAATGTCATCGTCTCAACCCTGCTTATTTAATGTCCTTATTAAACTATTCGAAGCAAAATTGGGGTTTAAAGAGTCGCTATTTTGTTTTGTATACCACTGTATTTATTACTAATACTGTATATATTTCAGTAAGTAATTTAATTCGAAAATTCATTAACAGATATTAAAACTACCAAAGTTTTTCAGCAAAATTTTGTATTGTGATCGAAAAATGGAATACAACTTGCTAAAAAATATAGTTTAAAAAAAAAGAAATACAACCGACTTCTAAACAAATAAAAACAAAAAGTATAAAATAACTTTAATTTCGGAAGGTGTTTTTGATTGTTTCTTCGCTTTTTGAACACCGACTTTCGAAATTAAAGTTATTTTATACTTTTTTTTTTGTTTAAAAGTCAGTTATATTTTTTTGTAAAAAAAGTTTTATTTTACACTTTTTAGTGGTATATACCACAGCTAAATGTACCCATCACAGCGTACGTGTTATAAACTAGTGTAAACAATAAACAGACATGCGATTTCAGCAATCCCGGAAGATTTGCTACCATATTGAAGAGTTCCGTGACCTATCTCCATTCTTTATCAGATCTTCACCAAACTAAAAGTGGATCACCTTGAAATACTCTTGCAAAACATCGCATACAGTCAGTCATCGACAAGTGGGAATGAAAACATCATAAATGTAGTCGAAGCCACGCATTATTATGGATAACTCAAATACTAATCAATGGATCTCAGTCAAATTAGACGCAAGCATCCGCTTTCGATCATCAATAATCATCAAAATCGGCACACCCAATAAAAAGTTATGAGGTAGAAAACACACAAAAAAGAAAAAGAAAAAAATGCAGTCGACTTTAGAAGCTCCTTCTTTTCCTCTCCTTGAGGAAATGCATCCTTTGCTGAACTACGCAAGATCCCTTAATCCACTTCTATTGACTAAATCGGTGGATTAATTTCTCTAATCTTCGTTAAAGAAGCCACATGGCTGTTGCTGCTGTTACTGGGGTTGGTGATCGCTACCGTTTTGAAAATCCCATTTTTTACTTCATTAAATTAATCTGTAGAGCCTGGTTATAATAAGACAGTGCCACAAACCTTGCATCGTGATACACAAGTGAGAAATATCTTCTACAATATCAAAGCACTTCTTGCATGAGATTTATAGCTATATTTTGGCTCGTAGTCTATAATCTTGTTAGCACAGCCTTTAGCGTAAAGCGAGGACTCCTTTTAAAGGCGAATGAGGTCAAATTAGACGCTGAAGGCTACTTTGTGCAGACAGTTGAATGACCTCATTTAGATAATTTTATCACCGATTCGTATCATGTGTGTGCGAGATGATATTTACAGTGATAACATTTGGAACAGGAGCTCGAGCTCGGATGAATTATCCGCACGGGTCGATTTTCAAGGTTAAGCAACGCTTGCCGTGAGATTGGTTCATGAATGGGTGACCATTTCCTTTGAAAGTTTCATTAGAAAACCAGCGTCAGACAGCATCAGTCTGTCTCGCTGAAATGGACCTATTTAGTGCAGCCGTGGGACACACACTTAGTTCTTGTCATAACTATCTTTTGTTTTTACCATGTACCGTGCGTGTTTCATGTATGTGCTGAATAAATATTATTCTTTCTTTCTTTCTTTCATTTTAACATACCGAGGTTTTTTATTACCTCGGAAAGCACGTCACGCCGTTTGTCTCGGATGTCATTTGTAGATCTTTGATAGTCGTTACGGGCAGTTAGAAGCCTTTATGTATGGATGGGTAACAATCAAATGATTTCTTCCGCTCTAGGTGGAGCGGAAGGGAGTACCAGACTCTTACTAACTAAAACCCACCCGTGTTCCTCCAAATTCCCTTTGCGTTCCAGGGCCACGGTGACTCTTACAAAGAAATTCTGCAAGAAGTCAGAAGCTTGGAAATATAACACCAGTCTTGCTAAAGGTCATCGTGTAACCAGTTACTGGGTTATGGAGGTCAGACAATCGCTCCATATAAAAATACTACATGGTGCAATTAGAATGGCTAGGCAGATTGTTGAATACTGTCGAATACACAGGCTTGTAGATTTTTCGATTTGTTGACAATTTTCTATTTCGATAGACGTTATAAATATGTTGTTTAGGTACTTGGTACTTGAGCAAGCCACCATTGTGGCGATAATTCCCCTCTTTGAGGAGTATTTGGACAGGCGCCACGGCGTCTGTACTTTCCGCCTGACGTAGGTACTCAAGGGACATGGATGTTTCGAGAGGTACCTGTTTCGGATTCGGCGGAAAGACACGTCCAGCTGTCAACATTGTGTGGATCGCCCAGAGGACACGAGGGAGCATACGGTGGAGGTCTGCCCTGCTTGAGCGGAGCAACGCCGTGTCCTCTTTAGTAAGTACGAGTCTGACACTACCTTCCGCTCAGCAAAAGAAAGGTACTTGGTACTTTTATTGTTTCTTGTAACTAAATTGAACTAAAATGCCTAGTATAAATTGTTACCTATCTGGTATTCAGCTGAATGCAATTTAACTGGGAGCACACCCCAATATAGTTGGGAAAAGGCTAGGCAGGTGATGCGTTTAAATTAAGAAATTCTTCAATTACTAATTACACATACAAACTCCGTCATAGCCAAAACAACATTTTGGGGCAAAATGTTTAGTATTTTGTTCCGGCAATTAGTAATATTTGTGAACGTTCAGCCGACCGTAGAGTAATGTGCCAAATGTTTACTAAGTTTGCTAAATGTCGATAACTCTCGTATTAGTGTGCTTCGAATTATTTATAAGTAAGCAGCAGCTAGTAGGTTTGACGTTTGTAATACCTACCTTTTTATTTGTGAGGTAAGGACGAGTTTGTTTATCCGTAGTTACCTATCGATAATTTTAGCGTTAATGTGTGATTTTTTTTAAATATTTAGCTTGACCAATGGTCAAATCAGTACGGATCAAAAATCGCCCTAAGGCCGACATAGTCACCGCGGCCCTGGAACGCAAAGGACATAAGAAGGATCACAGGTGGGTTTTAGTCAGTAAGAGCCTGAAACTCCCGCTCTGCCCAGAGTGGGAGATGTCATTTAATGATTTACAATCCAGCTAAATAAAGGGCATAGATAAAGTTGTGGCCCCTCGCAGTTCAACCTAGGAGATTGTCGACTGCTTAAATAGACATGTCTGTGGCGACTTATGCATAAATCTTAAAGTATCCCGGCAGGGCTTGTAAAAAAAACCTAGAAACCAAACGACTACACTCTAAAGGCACATCCTGTGGAGTACGGGCTTTGGCTTAGAGCTCTCTGAGAGAAAACAGTGAGAGACGGACTGGATCGAACAAGGAATGCGACCAAAGCCGCGAAGAAACTGTATTATTAATGATAAATTAATGATATTTATTTTTTGTAAATAGATTGAAAATAACACAGCTACATGTCAAATCTTTTTGGTCGTAATAAACTAGATGAGGCCGGTGTTTCCAGCTGAATACCCTGAGAAGAAACACCGGCACAAACTCAGAGGTCATAGTCTATTTTGAAGTCCATACAATTGTAAAAAGCATATGAAAACCATTAACAGGAGCACAGATGTTTAACGACTTACCAAATGATGTAAAAGACTGTGATAATATTAACAAATTTAAACTAAAACTGAGAAATTACGTTTATGAAATGTAATCATAACACATATTAAATGTTAGCAAGTATACGATGTACATATTGTTTTGTATAACTTCACCAACACGCATCGGAGGCAAAATGTAGTTATTATATATAAACATTACCTTGTATCTCATTGTAAGTGAACCTATGTAATGTTCTTATGAGAATAAATTCTTTAAACCGAAACCGAACATAGGTACATAGGTTGATATCTGAAGTGGCATATTGAGGAAAGTACCACACAGATTTGAGTGGACCTGTCCAGACAGTGCAAGCATGTGTCAGTTATCGCCGAGTAGCTGAAACTTAGAACTTTAAGGAGCTCATCTAGCAAGCGAGTGAAAATGTTTGATATAATTGGCCAATGCCACTTAAGAAAAAAACTTTTATAGATTAAATTGTTGAAACGAAACTAATTTTATGGGTCCTAAACTATTTTTTATTAATTAACTATTTTTCAATCGCGTTCAAAACTGTCTTTTCCACAAAGACAGAGAAATTAGTTTAGCGTTCTATTAGAACACTTTTTAATTTTATTTTTATCAAACGAGAGTTTTGCTTTAGAAGTTTCGTTTTAAATTGTTCAATTTATTTTGCATGGAAATTAATGTTTTGTTATCATTTTGGCCCCTTTTTACGATGTATATTGTCAACGGAAAATGGCAAACTTCGTAAGATTATAAAATATCTTGAGAGATTGTAAACTCTCGATTAACTGTCAACTGATCATTTGGAACACTTTTTACGCATCAAAATTTGATAATTAATCGATAATCTCTCGAAATAATTTCAACAGTCTAGCCAAGGATGAAGCCCCGCTCAGCGTACTGACTGACTGACGAGACAGCTGTCAGATTTTTTGCCTACCAGTAAAGACTGACAAAGACATTCAAATAACAGCCATCAAAAGCTTAACGTCAACAGTATCATCATCTGCCCTGCCTTTTCCCAACTATATTGGGGTCGGCTTCCAGTCATACCGAATTCAGCTGAATACCAGTATTTAGCGTGAAGCGGCTGCCTACCAGACTTCCACAACCCAATAACTGGAGAACATGGTACTTCTTGGCAAGACTGGTGTCAGATTTTCTGGCTTCTGACAATCCGTAACGACTGCCCAAGATCTACAAATGACAGCCGGGACCAACGGCTTAGCGAGCTCTCCGAGGCATCGAGGAAACTCGGTATGTTAAGATAGTCACCCATCCAGACAGACCAACCTTGGCAAGCGTTGCTTAACCTTGAAGATCGACCTGTGCGGCTGTTATTCTTTTATAGTATATAACTGGACTAATTGATTCCAATTGATTTGACTGCAGCGCACTTATCTACTAACTGCACCAAAATAATCCAATGACAAACCCTCAAACCTGCAAGGCAAAATATGCTCCATAGGAACAATATAAGCCAGGACTTACCTGTTATCGAAAATGTAGCAATACTGCATGAATAATGTATGTACCTACCTGCATGGCATAAATTGAAACTGGCTCTACACCATTGTACATAGTACAAAGCTTGTATGAATTTATATTATATACCGTGATCGCTATGCATGAATAGGTTTGTTCCGCATTTGACCTATTAATGAGCCCCACTTTTCAAAAAAATCCTAGTGAATTATCATAAGGGTTCTTTGAAAAGTGGAGCTTAAAATCAAAATCCTTATTATATTTTTTTATTAGTTTTCCCAATAAAAAAAAAAAAATTGATTGAGTCAGGCGTTACTTTGCGGAAATCCATTTTAATTTGAAATTGAAAACAATATATCTAGTTTTAATTTCCGCGAATATTAGTGGGTTGCAGGTATGCACCTCCCTCCCGCCCGCTATTAGAAACTAAAAACTAGAAACTAGTATATTGTTTTCAATTTCAAGTTTTCCCATTCTTTTTTTTGTTTGGACCAACTAAGGCTGGTTACTGCTTAACCAGACTTTTCTGAGGTGGCCTAAAATTAATTTAATGCCCCCAGCCTGGGCTAAAAACTAAGTTACAAGCTAAAACCAAGCGAGGTGCGCGTGGAACACGGCGTGCCATCGACCTGCGGGTGTACCTTGAGGTGTTAAAACGTGAGTCTTCCGAGCGAGAAAGAGGGATAGAGTTATACACCCTATATAGCTCCATCCCTTTTTCTCGCTCGGAAGACTCACGTTTTAAGACGTCATGGTTAGGCCCAGCGGGCGCCGTCCGTTTTTATCGGACGGCGAGCCCGTTCCTGACGCCTCGGCCTCTTTTTCTGTTTCGGCGGCTGGGGCGTGAGGTTTCACTCTCCCGCCCGCGTTCTGCCTCCTCCTTCACTAGCATTACTGCTTGGCAAAAGGAGGTGACCGCTTCTCATGCCTCCTCGCTCCGAGCCATGGATTGAACCAAGGCCGGAGTATTATGTAAGCCTGAGATGATAGTTGCATGTGTTTTCAAATAAACAAATGTATCATTAAACTAAAATACTAACCAAGTATGAACTTTAAAAGTAAAGATAAGATAAGATAAAGATATATTTATTTGTAAACATGTGTAAGTAAATTAACACTTGTAGTTGAGTAGGTCACAAAACAAACTTACGATCGAGTCCCAGCGGCCATGTTGCCTTTTATTACAAGTTAAACTAAACAGGAATGGTTGAACGTTTCCTGGGATTATGCCTTTATTGTTTGCAACTAACGAAAGTTTTAGTGGTATGAGGAAGTTTGTAGTCTGGAGCTTAAAAGTTGACGACTGATTTTTATATTCTAACCAGCAGCATCGCGCGGTTTCACCCGCGTAGTTCCCGTTCCCGTGGGAATATGGGGATAAAATATGGCTTATGTCACCCGGAGATAGTATAGCTTCCCAAAAGTGAAAGGATTTTTCAAATCGGTTTTGTAGTTTCGGAGCCTATTCAATGCAAACAAACAAAAAAAACAATCCAACTCAAACTCACACATTTCCCCAAAAAGCTTAAAAAATATAGGCTGAAAAAACGGTTTTCCTATACATTTGTACCCGACTGCGTCAGAAGGAGGGTTAGATTTTGTAGTGGGAGTGTATGTACATATGTATATTATATCTTTGGCACACTTTGTAGCTTAAGCGGCTAGATGGATTTTGAAATCCATCTGCTTGAGATGTATCGTTAGGTTCGTCAATATAAAAAAGTTAAAATGGCCGATTATAATTCTACCATAATATATTACAAAAAGGTTCTTTGACATTTAATGTAGTTCAATCACAGATGTTGATGTCACCAACTGCATCAGACTTACAAAAGTCAATTTTATTATGACGATTTCAATTGTTTTCACTGTTAATCTGTTTTATTAACCGACTTCTAAAAAAGGAGGAGGTTCTCAATTCGGATGTTTGTATGTTTTTTTTTTTTTTTTTTATGTTTGTTCGCGTATAACTCCGTCTCTTGCCAACCGATTTGAAAAATTATTTTTTTGTTGAAAAGGGTGTACTTGCCAAATGGTCCCATCCCATTTTATCGAAATCGAACAAGCGGTTTTTTTGTTAATTTCAATAAATGATAGCAAATCTGTCGGGATAGCTGAAATCGCATGTTTGTTTATTGTTTCCACCAATTTATACCACGTACGCCGTGATGGGTATGTTTAGCTGGGAGTGAACCACTAAAAATTGAAAAATAAAAAAACTATTTACAAAAAATAAAACCTACTTCTAAACAAAAAAACCAAAAAGTATAAAATAACTTTAATTTCGGAAGTCGGTGTGTTCAACAACAAAAAAGCAACCAAAAACACCAAGTTCCGAAATTAAAGTTATTTTATACTTTTTGGTTTTTTTTTGTCAATAAACTGGTCGAATAACGAGTCTTTTTTTCTCATATAAATATTGCCTTTTCCCTTCGATCATACACCCTCGTATCCACTAGGCAACATTTGACGCACAACATGTTCAGCAACGTGCAGAGCAACGCGCGACGTTATCAGCAGGTGCGCAACATTGAAAATGCTATATACCAAAATAAAGTTATTTCTTCACAACTACAACATGATGAACAGTATGTTGGGCATCATGTCGCGCGTCAATTGTTCTTCACAGTGCAATGTTGCCAACAATTAATTCAATATTTTTCTGTGTCTATGTTTTTCTACTAGGATTTTAAGTGATATGGAAATATTCACCTTTTTTTCTGGAGGGGAAATCATCAAATGACTTATACCTACCGCTCTGGGCGGAGTGGAAAGAAGTGTCAGACTCTTACTGACTAAAACCCGTGTTCCTCGAAGTGCCCTTTGCGTTTCAGGGCCGCGGTGACTCTTTCGAACAAATTCCGAAACCTTAGCAGGCACTGACCCTATGGGGCCCCGTCTTCTTTGTTGATATTTTTCTTTGAGGCGCGCGTGGAACACGACGCGCCGTTGACCCGGGCACGGTTGTTATCGGAAGGCAAGCTACCCATAGGCTCGCAGGACCTAGTCCCCTATATGTTACTCTCGTAACAATTAAACACGTACACACTTTGGTATCACCACTAAAAATAATTAGGAGAGCCTTTAACGCCCTGTTTTACCGACCGTCTGCGCAATAAACGTAGACACCCCTTAAGGGACAATACTAACTGTAGTTTTAATTAACTTGTAACGTTAACTGTATAAACCGTTTTATTTATTTAAACTTTATGTACAGTGATGGTACATATAAAGTCGCAATATGGCATTTTCGACCAGTAATCTTTTGCTGTATAAATGCTGTAGTAGGTTTTGGCTCAGAATAGTCACCAGAATTGGGCGAGATTTGACTCTACCAGGGGTAGTGAGGGCTATGCTAGCAGATAATCAAAACTGGAGGGAAATGGCCAGTTTCTGTGAGGCCGTGATGGTTCAGAAGGAGGCCGCTGAGCGGGATCGTGAGAGGGCTGATCCCGCTCGGAGAAGAAGGCGGCGGGGTCGCAATCGCTTCGACGCCTAATATATGGGGACTCTTTCTGCCAACCCAGTGATCCTAGGAAAGGCGGTGGCACAGTTGTCACGTGCTGCTGTACAGAGCGAGATTTAGGGGAGACCCTTTACAGTTTCCCCAGGGATGAGCCCTAACAGGCGTCGCACAGAGGGGGTTCCGGAGTGGTAAGAGGTAAAGGGGCCCCGTTCTATGTGCTGATGGTGATCACCGGGGTGGTTTTTGTGAGGTATCCCACACTCCCTGATCTTTTCCCCAAAAGTCCAGGCATCTTTTGAAGGTTTCCCCACGAAAACAAAAAAAAAAAAGAAAGTTTTGGCTCAGAAAAAGAAACACTAAAGAAGCGATGTATGGAAATGTTCGACCGGCCTTGTATTTTCCCTACTTACCTTTTTTAAGGATGGGAAATCATCAAATGACTTCTCCCGCTCTGGGCGGAACGGAAGGAGTTTCAGACTCTTACTGACTAAAACCCACCCGTGTTTCGTGTTGGTGACTGTTTCGAACAAATTCACCAACCCTGGCTGCTATACTGGAGTCGGCTTCAAATCAAACGGTTAAAGCATATCACATCTTTATATTGGGCGACTGTTTATCTGACTTCAACAACTTCTTGGTAAATACGACAGTCTTTGGCAGAAGTCAGAAGTCAGCACTAAGGAAATGACGAAAGTATTGATGAAAGGCATCATGCCACTCAGTTACCGATTTGTGGACAAATATAACTATATAATAACTATGGGAACAAACCTGAAATCACGAAAAAAAATCAGCTGTTCCCTACATTTATGTTCGTATAACTCATCAAAGTGTAGGGGACAGCTGATTTTTTTTCGCGATTTCAGGTTGGGTCCCATAGAAAAAGTTGTTCATAATCATGAGTACAATTACCTGTTAAGAGGTTGTTGGTGTTTTACAAATAACCCTGTATATTCAAGTTACGCGGTAAATTATAATACCGCGATGCAGGATTTTAGTTCGTCACTGGCAGAATAGGTGGCGTAGCGGTTTTTTTGGTCGCCATAAATACATATTTGCTTCGTTAGTTTTTCCTTGCGGCAGCATTGAAGCCGCTACAGTTACTTAGAAAAAATACACACACAATAAACTAATGAACAGAATTTCGGTAGCGTTCTTGCGGATACAGTTTTGTGACATCGAAACATTTATTCACTAGCAAAATAACATGGAAGCAAAGTTGAAACATAAATATATATATATAAATAACTTTGAACACTGTAATCCGACTACATAAAAATAAAAGTGATCAACATACATTACATTTTTGTATTGATCAAGACTTTTATTTTGATACTTACCAAAAATGTCATGATTATTTCGATAAAAAAATTGTCTAAGTCAGAAATTTACGTATAACTTCCCACATATTAAATTTTATGAATATATATAGCTTATGTTACCCGGAACGTTTTAACGAATCTATTGATAGCTCATTCACCAAAATGAGTTCAGTAAATTAGGTGCTAGAGTGGAACATACAAACATACATACATACATAGACAGCCAAAATCATTACCTTTCCTTTTGGCATTCCCGTAGTCGAGTAATAAATAGGTTACACATACTAAATAGAGTAAGAGTCTGACACACCCTTTCACTCCACTCAGAGTGGAAGATGTCATACGATAATTTCTCATGATTAAATAATAAAACAACGGTTGCAATGAAACCCTTTTTAAATGTATTCTGATCAGTGCCTTTTTACGTACCGGAATACGCCTTTCCTGTAGTAAACCAACCATGAGTTAATATTGTTTCCAAAAGTGTACACAAACTGTAATGGGCGATTAAAATCAAATTCAACAACTTTTGCGCCATTCTATCGAGACAAACTTGGAAACAATCTAAATTGTGTAACTTATATATTGCGTTTAATCGATACTAAGTTATTTGGAAGTAATATATCGCTCCCACGAGACGTATAGCGAACTTTAAAAGAATCACAGAAAGGAAACTTTAAAAGAAAACACAGTAATTCGTCGACTCTTCATCATCTTAATTAGGAACCGGGTTCTGCTGAACACTAGTATTTTTCACAGAGCGACTGCCTATCTGTCCTCCACAACCCAGTAACTGGGTAACACAATACTTCTTGGTAAAACTGGAACTGACTGACAATAACCTAAAAATGGTTGACGGGACCAACAGGATAACGTGCTTTCCGAGGCACGGATCAGTTTCGGAAAGGTGCTCGGTCATCTACAGCTTTCGTTAATATTTTTTTTAAAGTAATTTTATTTTATTTTTTGTTTGTTTTGTGCGAGTTCCAAATAAATATTTTTCTTTATTTCCATCTACAGACCGACCTGCGTCGCTTACCCTCGAAGATCGACCCATATTTTACTTTTTCAAATTATAAAATACGGTACATACGTATTTTATCTGAGTGTTCCATTGTTAATGGAATTAAAATGAAATATACAATACAATAAAACGAATCAATCCTTTTTATCAGTGACACAGAAAATAAATCCTGAAAAGGAAATATCACTTGATAGGTAAATATATATAAAGTTAACATCTAGAGTTGATACAGTTTCACAATACTTTTTATTGTATTTTCAGCTAAGGGGAGGAATTCCCTACTGGAGTATTTGTTTTCTGATAGTTACAAACTAAGACTCTATAAATCAAGAGCGAAAAGTTACTGGTCAAACGAAAGCCCATCAGTATTTTTTTATTTTTATTGTTAGGTACTTGCGTGAGATTTTTTTTTCTTTCTTAAAAAACGTTGCCCCGCTCTAGGAATTTCTCCTGTATCGTGGGTGCGTTTACAAACATACAATGTCACATATACACACAGTCAGATCCGGGCATATAAATATTTATACCGTGCGGGAATCGAACCTGCGACACGCAGCAGAGCAGCCAATCACTCAACCACTGCGCCAACCGTGACGTCAACTTTAATTAAAAATCAAATCAAAAAGATCTCGAAAGACTCTGCCAGGGTTGTGGAATTGTTCTAAAGAACTAACGGGGTCCTGGAACTCATTGGGCATTTGGTAGAACACGGGTGGTTTCAGTGAGCTGGGTGGAGTCATTTGATGATTTCCCATCCAAATAAAAAAGAAAACACACTTCATCTACACAAATTGTCCGGTTGAGCAGTAACCAGCCTTAGTGTGCTGAATTGTTAGTGGTCCTTTCAAAAACCAAAAAAAAATCATCTACACTAATATTGTAAAGAGGACAGATTTGATTGTTTGTTTGTATTGAATAGGCTCCAAACGAAACTCCTTGACCGATATGAAAAATTCTTTCACTGTTGGGAAGCTACATTTTCTCCGGTGAACATAGGCTATATTATCATCACACACTATTACACACATCACACTATTATATCACATTATTATTTATTGTTCACTACACATTTACATGTACGTATGTACATAACTATGATGTATCTATTTACCTGTATATAATTATAACACCTTACAAACTGATTTACATCCGTACACTTCAACGTTAGGTTCAGTTGAAAACCAGCGTCAGGCAGCTCCTAGTTGTCTGGCATTTTTGCTGAACTGGACCTATTTGGCGCAGCCGCGGGTCACACAATGTTATTGTTTTAAATTTAAGTTTCCTTATATTTGTGTCTACATTGTGTGTATCTGTATGTGCCAAATAAATGTATTTTCTTTCTTTCTTTCTTCTTTCTTTATATTATATATTTTTTTAAAGTTAGGGATCCATACTAAAACTCCAATAATGTAACCCAAGATGTGTAAAAAATACCAAAAATCTTTCTTACATCGCGTGCGCTGCGAAAAACATATAATTATCTACAAAAAAATATCGCGACGACATATGTCTAACTATTATAGTTATGTCACAATAAGTATTTTTTTTTTCATTTAAAAAAATATATATAAATGCCACCGCTATAAAAGCTCTTTAAATTTATAGTTTGGAATTAATCCTTATGAAAATAAATGACTTAATATTTAAGTCTGTTTCAAACCTATTGTATAACTTTTTGAATTATTCAATTTGGATATTCCATTCGAAAGATATCACAAGTTTAAAAATATTTGAAAAAAGTTATTTTAAAAATGTCGCATGGTCGCCGCTCACGTCATTCGGTTAGACGGCGCCATCCACGCAAAAACGAGAAAGTACGTTTGTATCGGATAGTGTGTAAAAAAATATATCTTTTGAAATGTTTGTTTAATACCCGTGCAAAGCCGGGGCGGGCTGCTAGTGCTTTTATATATTTTAATCTGTGCCTTTGCCTGATATATTGTTTTCAGTCCGGCATCATTATTGTTGAAAGCAGGTACTAATGAAATTAATTTCATCAGAATTTTAAATTCACATCTATTATATATTATGTATTTTCAGGGTTGATTGTAAGTTAATGATTATTGTAGGATAGGATGTTGGTATGTTGTAATTATGTAGTCAGAAATAATTGTGTTATAATTATATTCCTATACACAGGGTTATTTTATAAAACACCAACAACCTCTTAATTGATCATTATACTCATCATTTGAACAACTTTTACTATGGGGCCAAACCTGAAATCACGAAAAAAAAAAATCAAAGCTGTTCCTTACATTTATGTTCGTATAACTAATAAAAATGTAGGGAACAGAAGATTTTTTTCGTGATTTCAGGTTTGGTCCCATAGTAAAAGTTGTTCATAATGATGAGTACAATGACCCCTTAAGAGGTTGTTGGTGTTTTAGACATAACCCTGTATATACGTTTACTTTTATACACTTAATACAATTATAACAGTCCGATGTCTGTACAATGAAGATATTGAAAAACAAAGGTCGGTTTATTAGTAGTTTTCGACACATCATCATCTGCCTCTAGCCTTTTCCCAACTATATTGGGGTCGGCTCCCAGTGAAGCCGGATTCAGCTGAATACCAGTATTTTACGTGAAGCGGCTGCCTACCAGACCTCCACAACCCAACAACTGGGGAACACGGTACTTCTTGGCAAGACTGGTTTTCGACACAAAAACTGTGAAATCGATATTTTTATTCCTCAGGTAAAAGTTCATCAGACTGTTTAAAATCAGCCTAGAAAACATTAACTTGCAATTTCCTAGAAGATCCTAAACCTTAGAATTTCCTTCAAAAACGCAACGTCCCATTGTTAAAATTCTAGGAAAATGAGAGAATTCCCTAACGCTTCGCAAGTGTCTGATCTTCGTTCATTAAGTTCGTACAACAAAGAAAATGAAACAAGTGCAGTGTTGCCATTACGAACGACAAGTTTTTTTTTTGCTGAAAATTGTTTTACATTTCTTGGTAGGAATGCCATTTTTAAGGACTCCTTGTCTTTTATTTTTTTCCGCATTGCCATTTGCTTGGCTATTTCCATGAGGACTTTTCAGTGGCGTAGGTATACGCAAACGAATTTTTAATCTACCTATAGTAAAAGTTAGGGTTGCCATCATCGAAATTGCCGACGCCGGACAAATTCTTAAAACCCCGGACATTTAGGTGAAATTGAAGCCACATCTTTAACACATTCCGTCGTTATTTTGTTCTTCCCTTCCTCCTGTAGCCTTCAATAATAATTCTTATTCAAATAAAACGGAGAGATATAGTGTTCTACATCAAGCCTAGTTTATATGTTCCTTTAACTTCTTTACTTACAAATATTTCTAGTATAGGTTTATGTGGAAATCCTTTTTTAACCGACTTCTAAAAAAGGAGGAGGTTCTCAATTCGGATGTTTGTATGTTTTTTTTTATGTTTGTTCGCGCATAACTCCCTCGCTTGTGAACCGATTTGAAAAATGTTTGTTGGAAAGGGTATACTTCCCAAATGGTCCCATGAAAATGTTATCGAAATCAACCAAGCGGTTTTCGAAAAATCTAAAAAAAAATATCTACATTGTCTACATTGATGACCTCTTAGTTTACTCTGCAAAGGAGCAGTACTTTTTTTTACACCAATGTGATTGGTTCGTTTAGTTGGGGGAGGGGAGGGGGTGTAGGTACCACTAAAAAGTGAAAAATAAAAAACTTTTTAACAAAAAAACACAACCGACTTTTACACAAAAAATCAAAAAAGTGCAAAATAACTTTAATTTCGGAAGTCGGTGTTCAAAAAACGAAAAAGCAACCACAAACACCGAGTTCCGAAATTAAAGTTATTTTGCACTTTTTTGATTTTTTGTGTAAAAGTCGGTTGTGTTTTTTTGTTAAAAAGTTTTTTTCGTTGGAATGTCGCAATGCCCATGCTCTTGTACTTTGGCAGATTTAATTAATGTCACAGACGTTGGACCTACTGGGCCCAAAAAATCTAAGGAGTTAACCATCGACTCCAAACGACAAAAGGGGAGCTGGATTTTACTCTAAAGATTTGATTTTAGGATAAGTCATTTGCTATGGAGCCATTTACATGTGATACCTTATAGTTTACTTTGTGACTTGAACTAAAATGGCAGTCGAGAACATGTCATGCTCGCTCAAATGTCTCGCTGATGGTGGCGTGTGTGTTGGATCATTCGGTTCCCTTCAAAATGGTTGAGCTAAATGACGCCGATACACGCGTCATGTTCGTGAACGGGCGCCGTCGGTTGAGACTGGTCACCTCTTAACTGTCACTGACTTGTTTTAATCTTTATACTTTGAATTGTTTTTATAATTTCCTTTTTTTTTCTTTGCATTGTCCTCACATATAGAAGCACCAAAGGATGTAACAAAAGTTATGTAATACAGAACATGATTTAAAAGAGTGTCCGTGGAATTTCTTGCACGTTCTTCTCCATAGAGATCTACGCTTTGGAACGTGCAGATAGCTTCACCTCTTTCGACTTGACAATTCAAAAGTGCCTGTAAAGGGTTTAATTGAAATAAATGCTTTGAGTTTGAGTTTGTCTTTTCCGAACTAGATTAGGATAGTCTCCAAGTCAAACCGGATTCAGCTGAAGACCAGTATTTTACGTGGAGCGGCTGCCTATCTAATCTCCACAACTCAGTTACAGGGTAACATGATTTTCCTTGGCAGACACCTTATTTAGATAGTCATCTAATTTTATTATTCACATTGCCTTATCTTTGAGAAATCATCAGGAGAAAATTACATCCTAAATTCTGGTCCAAAAAACCCTATCCCGGGAGACCTAAGCAGAATTTACGATACCCACTAGAATTACTCGTTGGTTCTTAATTTTTTTTACCAAAATATATGTAGGTATTGAAAACGGTTCGGTGAAGTTAAATTGGCAAAGTTTTTGTATTCGACTCTAAATGGCTATATTCGTGCAGAAAATTGGCTGTGGCTGTATCTGAATACAAAAGTTGATTTTTATAAATATGTGTGTTAAGATAGCGTTATAAGGTACCTTTTTTTCTGGTTGGGAATTCATCAAATGACTTCAGCCCGCTCTGGGCGGAGCGGAAGGGAGTGTCAGACTCTTACTGACTAAAACCCGCCCGTGTTCGTCCTTGTGCCCTTTGCGTTCCAGGGCCGCGGTGACTCATTCGAATGAATTCCGCAACCTGGCTGGCATTGACCCTATGGGGCCGTAACTGAATGACTGATTTGGCATATAGGCTCCTTAAGGTGTATAAGGGAGCAATAAGGGAGAATTTCCCGGAATTCTTTATCCTTTAAAAACATTGTTCTAAAAATTATTAGAATTTTCAACTCACACACTTGAAGTTTGAAAAGCATTGTTACAAAAATTATTTGAATTTTCACACCTACAATCCTACATCTATATTATGTTATTAAGTGATGAGTGATTATAAAGTGGAGAGATTTGATGGTTTGTTTGTATTGAATAGGATCCAAAACCACTTTAATTTAAAAATTCATTCTCTGCTGGGTAGCTACACCATCCCTGGGTAAAATAGGCTATACCATATCTTCATATTCCCACGGGAACGGGAACTAGGCGGGTGAAACCGCGGGGCGCTGCTGGTATGTATATAGTTATGTATGTACTTGAACTCTTAAAAATATAGTTATTAGATTTGTTTGAGTGTTCACTCTTAAATACTTGTACTTTAAAAAAAGTGTATCTAATGTAATGGATTCGTATTTACCCACATATGGGTTCAAAAATGCGGACGTCATTTTTTCTTGTATTGACCAGAAAATAAGGCGTCCAAATTTTCTCAAATAAATAACTTTTACATAGTTAATAACTAACAACTGCTCGAAGAACGAATTTAAACGAAATTTTCATCGTTAATCAATGGGTATCTAACTCTAACTACAGGTAAAAATATCGCCCTAAATCTTTGATTCTACAAGTGCTCTATATCTAACCAGACATTTCTCTATGAATCCACATAACACATCATCTGCCTAGCCTTTTCCCAACTATATTGGGGTCGGCTCCCAGACCAGCCGGATTCAGCTGAATACCTGTATTTAACGTGAAGCGGCTGCCTACCAGACCTCCTAACCCATTAACTGGGGAACACGGTACTTCTTGGCAAGACTGGTGTCAGATTTTCTGTCTTCTGACAATCCGTAACGACTGCCAAAGATCTCCAAATGACAGCCGGGACCAACGGCTTAACGTGCTTTCCGAGGCACAGAGAAGTCTCTTTATGTTAAGATGGTCACCCCATCCACAGACCAACCTCAGCAAGCGTTGCTTAACCTAGAAGATCGACCCGTGCGGCTGTTATAATTTAGCCACGAGCTCCATCACTACATAGTATAAAACAAAGTCGCTTCCCGCTATCTGTCCCTATGTATGCTTAGATCTTTAAAACTACGCAACAGATTTTGATGCGGTTTTTTTAATACATAGAGTGATTCAAGAGGAAGGTTTATATGTATATCACATGCATAATATAGCAGAGATTTAATATCAACATTGCACCCGTGCGAAGCCGAAGCGGGTCGCTAGTAACACATAACTTCTTTAAAAAAACAAAGGCTCAATAAAAGCGAAACTCTCTCAAACGCGTTAGTGTGGGTCAAAAATTACCTTACCTTAGGCCAGCGGTTAATTATGACCCCTCAGTGGAGCTCGTTCTGTGGAACAATGGGACTTTGACCCAAAATAATGTCCACTCAGACAGAATGTACGAGAAGGTACATTGTGTACCTTTGAGGTAACTCGGTTGTGATGTATTTTGCTTTGGAATATTATGTTCTATTGTTTTGGGCGCGTGCAGAAGGCCGGGGTTCTAATTCTACCAATTTTTAAGCAACATCCGCATTTCAACTTCGACCTAGTTTTGTAGGGTTCCGTAGCCAAATGGCAAAAACGGAACCCTTATAATTTCGTCGTGTCCGCCTGTCCGTCCGTTTGTCTCAGTTCAGTTCAGTTCATTTATTCATAAAAACAATTTACATTGTGTTGAATATATATTATATACGTGTAATTTACATATAAAAACAGAACTATGAATCATTAATTAAGATTCCAAGAAAATTCAGGTATACAGCAAAAAACATTTTAAAAAATAAGTGGAAATATTATAGATAATGTCAAATATTCTTAAATATAATGTCAAGCAATTTTCAATAAATATCAGTTTTAAATATATCTGTATGTCACAGCTGTTTTCTTGGAGAATATTAAAGCTACATAAATGAAAATTGGTGGGTAGGTGCAAGCTGTGAACCGCTATTCAATAGTGCTGTGATATTATGCAAAAAAATAATTTTAGGGGTGGCACTCCATATATGTTACTGAGGGATGAAAAAAAAAATTCCAACAAACATAATCGTCTGGGGTATCATTGGATAGCTCTTTCAAAATGAAATAAAGGTTTGAAAATTTTTTTTTTCAAATGTTGTGTCGATGGAAACTTCACACACATGAATTTATGTGTCTGTCTCTTTTTACTGTCGCTTTTTCGTTTCATAAACTTTCAAATCACAACGAGGCTAAAGAAGTTTTCACTTCAAAATATTCGCATTCCATCACTGTTGCAATGTTTAATTCCCCTAATTTCGACGAGTTTTTGAGCATTGCTAAGATGATAACGCAATTTGAACGTTTTTTGTTGCAATAAACATTCCAATTTAAATTAAGTATAGCTGAGTCTATAAAATTATGTGTTTCATTAATCGGTCCAAGTTATCTACCGCTCAAAAGTATTTGGCCACTAGAATTTTGTGAAAACAAAGCTTTGTGGGGCCATCATTAAAACAAAGGTGGACACATAAAACACACTAAGATTTAAATTTGATTGTTATATGTTTACTCTCAAAACGGTGAAGGAAAACATTGTGAGGAAACCGGCATGTCCTAGAACCAAAAATTCGAAGACATGTGACATTCACCAACCCGCACTGGGCCCGCGTGGTGGATTACGGCCCACTCCCTCTCCTGGAGAGGAGACCTGTGTCCCAGCAGTGGGCACATTAAAAGGTCGATTGTTTATGTTTATGCTATATATTTACCGGGAAGATTGAAAGGCTATGGGGTAGTAATTAATTTATAAATTACATTAATAAAAAGCTGACCCTTGCAACTTCGTTTGTGTCACATTTTTCATGACTGCTGTGCTCCTATTGATCTTAGCGTGATGGTATATAGCCTATAACCTCCCTCGATAAATGGACTATCTAATACTGAAAGAATTTTTTAAATCGGACCAGTAGTTCCTGAGATTAGAGCATTCCAGCAAACAAAACAACTCTTCAGCTTTATATTTTTAAAGTGTAGACAAAAATTACTATGAAATCCTTTCATGTGTTCAAACTTTTACAAAATACCTTTTTGCAGGAGGCCAAATACTTTGGAGTGGTATTGTATGTATAGTATGGTAGATATGTATTTAAAACTTTGTATACCAAACTCAGCGCTAGTTTGAAGGCCCTTTGTAGGATATGTTACACGACCGTCTACTTTCCTACCCTCTATGTCCAAACCAACAATATTTACACTTTCTAGAACCTGAATGGCTAATAACAGAGTGGACCACACAGCCAGCTACAGGTCAGACAAAAATTAAGGAGTCACTCGACTCGAAATTAACAACACTATATGAAAAACCATTAATAAAAGCTTAACAAACACGAACAAAAGACAGTTCGGCCCTATATATTTTGTGTGCATATGTTTAGTTTAGAAATGAGAATAGTAATATCCGCCGCAGCTGTGCAGGTCGATAAATATTCACTTTACACGAAGCACCGCACTATAGTTATATTCGTAATGCTTGGTATTCAGCCACATATGTTTAGAGCAGAGTCAACACTGGTATGTCAGTTTTAAGTGTCGAGTATTGAACCTTTAGATACAGTCTGGTACGCAGTTGCTCCACTTAAAATATTGGTATTCATCTTTTTTTCTGGATGGGAAATCATCAAATGACTTCTTCCGCTCTGGGCGGAGCGGAAGGGAGTATCAGACTCTTACTGACTAAAACCCACCCGTGATCCTTCTTGTGCTCTTTACGTTCCAGGGCCACGGTGACTCTTTCGAACGCGTGTGGAACACGAGGCGCCGTTGACCTGCAACCAAGCCCGACCCGGGCCTCGTCGCCCGATAGCAACCAGGCCCGGGTCAACGGCGCGTTGGGTCCACGAGCGTGTCAAAGAGCTGTCAGCAACGAAGATGCGGCCCCATAGGGCTAGTGCCCGCTAGGGTTGCGGAATTTGTTCGAAAGAGTCACCGCGGCCCTGGAACGCAAAGGGCACAAGGAAGAATCACGGGTGGGTTTTAGGCAGTAAGAGTCTGACATTCCCTTCGCACGCAGCGGAAGAAATTATTTGGTGATTTCCCAACCAGAAAAAAAAGATACCTCATCTATTGAAACTCTTCTAAAGTAAACTCTGGGTGGTTACTTTACCCCTCCTAAGACCTATTAAACCACTGATTTAAAGACAAAAAAATAGCTCACAACGCTACCAGCTGTTACCGATAGTAAGTGCTCTTCGTTTTATTATAAATGGATAGAATTGAGTTAGGTACTGCTATAGTACTCAATTTAGAGCGAAAAGGAAAGGGCATTATTGTTAATGGGTAGGCTGAAGTTATTCTTGTAGTTAGAGAAAATATATCGAAGAAAAAAAATGGTGATTGGTTATTGAGTGCTTTAGTTCGAATGAGGTAATCTACATCAATCAACTGAAACAAAAATAAAGCTTTTTACAAAAAAAAAAAAAAAAAAACAACCAACTTCTAAACAAAAAAACCAAAATGTACAAAATAACTTTTATATCGGAACTCGGTTTTTTTGGTTGCTTTTTCGTTTTTTGAACACCGACTCTTCTTCGAATATAAAAAGAACCATCAAAATCGGTACGCCCAGTACATTATGAGGTAAAACTCTTCAATATTGGACACTTATTTTTTCTTTTTTCACGTAAACAAAAAATGAAGACGATACAGTGCGTTGAAAACTCGAGTGACATCATAACTCACTACGATTTTTAGCCAGCCGTGACGTCACAAGCCCCCACTCCTGATCTTTGATGCTTTGTATCTTCGACAGTTTTTATAGATTTGATAAAGGAAAAAATACGTTTCCAATATTTTTCTATAATCTAACTGACGAACTAAACATAATCATATATTTTTACCCAGGAAACATCCCTATTGAGAACCTCCTCCTTTTTGGAAGTCGGTTAATAACGTCATTTGTAATATTCAAATGGAATTTAAAATACTTCGAAACGGCTGGTTGAGACTTCCCGTGACCCAAGAACTGGTTGTTACTTTAGTCAGAGCCTAGGCTTCGCCATATAACGTGGCAATACCACCAGTCTCTTGGGCGCATGACCAAGTACCTATCAAGATTATGTTGCTATATTTTAGTTTGTTGTTCTTGTTTATTAAAATGTACGTACGAGAGTTGTGACATTGCCGCACCTGTATTTTATGAGTCTAATCAATCTGACCCAGCCTGTCCCTTGCTGCCCCCCCTCAATGACCCCGCTAAGCCGAGGCCCATGTCCCACAGGGTAGTTTTAAGCCCTGGCTGGGGGCCTTAAACTTTAAAGCCACCACGGGATTGTCCGTTTGAGCAGTAACCAGCCTTAGTGTGCTGAACTGCGAGTGGTCCTTTCAAAAAAAAAAAATAATGTACATAGAGATCATTACATAAAGTGTCGCTCTGCGTATACTTTGTAAAGTACTAATATTGAACGCAACAGCTGACGCCTAACCTCTTATACTTGTGTATTATCACGCCCGTTAAATTCAAATGGGTAGGCACAGTTGATATTTAATAACTATTATTTCAGTTGAATATTGGATTAATAATAACAGCCGCACGGGTCAATCTTGAAGGTTAAGCAACGCTTGCTGAGGTCGGTCTATGGATGGGTGACCATCTTGAAATGCCGAGACTTCTCCGTGCCTCGGAAATCACGCTAAGCCGTTGATCCCGGCTGTCATTTCATTGATGCTCGCCTCCTATTGGTAATATTATGATGTTGTGTAAACAATAGCTTTCCTCGATAAATGGGCTATCCAGTACTAAAATAATTTATCAATTTGGATCAGTCGTTCCTGAAATTAGCGCGTTCAAGCGAATAAACAAACTCTTCAGCTTTATAATATTAGTATTATGCATCTATAAAATAATCGTGAATCTCTAAAATTAGTACGAGATGTTACAAAAAATACACTTTTATTTTTTGTAACATCTCGTAAACAGAAACCATTATACGAACTTGACAATTCGAAAGTGCATGTAAATGGTTTATCTACATTAATATTATAAAGGAGGAGGAGGAGAGGAAAGATTTGATTGTTTGTTTGTTTGTTTGTTTGCATTGAATAGGCTCCGAAACTACTTGACCGATTTTAAAAATTCTTTCACTGTTGGGAAGCTACACTATCTCCGGTGAACATAGGCTATATTATATCCCCATATACCCATGGGAACGGGAACTACGAGGGTGAAACCGCGGAGTGATGCTAGTTTGAAATAAATGCTTTGAAACTTGAATAGATAAAACCTCACAAAACTAATCCAATAAAATAAAAAATCCGATTTAAGGCAGACGCCTCAATCACATTATAACGGGTCATCGGTTCTGGATGGAATTCGGTACAAGGTAGAACGTATCCCGGAAGGTATTAGCATATAAAGAGATGTTTTTCATCCCGGAAAATCACTATATTCTCGCGAGCAAAGTCGCGGGCAGAGGTAGTGAGGAAATATTGGAAAATATTTTCTTAGTGTGGAGAATTTTAAAATTGGTTTTCTGAGATGAATACTTATGGAACTATGGAAGAAAACACGTTTTTTACTCTCTAGATAATTTGAGGTCTCACTTACGAATATTATAACGCTGAAGAGTTTTGATTGTTAGTTTGGTGGAACCCGCTCATCTCAGGAACTTCAAGTTCGAATTTAACAATTCTAGTTCCAGTGTTGGATAGCCCATTTATCGAGGAAGGCTTTAGGTAACAATTTATACAATATATTATATTAATGTTTATATTAATTACAATATACTACAGTTGCTCCTAAGTTATAAGCTATCTTATTTAACCCTCTATTAGAGATGCAATATGCCAGGGTCCCAAGTCTACAATTTTTTATAAATTCGTCATTCCAACACGATCCCATTGTATTTTTGCTAAAAGTTCCTAAATCTGCTAAATTTATAATAGTCGATCATTGGTCGGTTAATAGTCTCGTTATACTTTTTGATAACCGAACTATTAAAAGAAATGACTGCACAACGAAGTTTTAAAGGTAAGTCACTGATCAAGGGAACTGTCAAAATTTGAGCAGTTTACCGCATACGTCTGTCATTTGCCATTATGTACGTGATTACCATTCTATGCCATTTCTTTCAATGTAATGTAAGTGGTATCGTTAGAAGCGTTGAGTTATCCCGGGTGATATAGGAGCGAGAACATTTAAAAAAATAAAAAGTGAGATCCATGGTTCATAAAAATAATAACGAAAATATTTTGTTTTCATGAAAATTAGACTACGTATACTGTCATGAATTAAAGCTTGCTTAGTAAATTGCAAAAAAAGATTAAAATAAAAAAAAACAAATATTTTTTGTTATTTATTTTTGACGGTATGAGTATTCAGCTGATGACACTAACTGATAAGTAGTAAGTAATCAGTAAAAGAATTTTAAAAATCTCTTTTCGAATGTTGGAGATCCTTTGTGCGAACATAAGATTTGAGTTTGTATCGTATTAATTTAAGTTATTATTTAAACGTAAATCTCCGTATGTATGTGCTATAGTTTCTAACGTTCGATTTTTCAATAGTCCCTGAGAATTAATTTATCCGCTTTTGTCATAACTCAAATTTTGTCTGTCACTTTTTGTGTGTTGTTTTCAAAGTTAAATATCATCATCATAAGCCTTCTTTTGCTTCACCGTAATCTTTTAAAAATATATCGAACAACCATAATTATTCTTCATTTAAAAATAATATGACTGTTGAAAATTCAGCCCTAAGAGCTCACGTAAATATGATTTTTTATTATTTTTTATTGCAATCGAACAAATTAAACTCTCGCCATATATACAATTAAACAAAAAAACACAAGTAACTAACTAAACATAAAAATAACAAAAACTTAAATGGATAAACACACATAAAATATAAATTATTGCCAAAACCATCGAACTGTAATTTCATAGTAACATTTCAACTCGAAACAGTTAATTAATTTTGAGCAAGTGTGCCTATTAATTACTGTTGTTATATCCCTAAGCTTTGATGAAATGCTAATAAATTGGTTCATCACACATGCTTTTGTTATGATAAAATATGTTTAAATGATTTTTATTTTGTAAGTAGGTTGTAAAAAACACTTTTACACGTCAATCTTTTTTGGCAGTTATAAAAACTAGATGAGGCCGGTGTTTCCTAGCTGACTACCCTTTTTTTTTTTTTTTTTTTTTGGATGGGAAATCATCAAATGACCCCTCCCGCCCTGGGTGGAGCGGTAGGGAGTGTCAGACTTTTACTGACTAAAACCCACCCGTGCTCCTCCATGTGCCCTTTGCGTTCCAGGGCCGCGGTAACTCTTTCGAACAAATTCCGCAACCCTAGCAGGCACCGACCCTATGGGGCCCCGTCTCTGGTGCTGACGGCTCCTTGAGGCGCGCGTGAAGCACAACGCGTCGTCGACTCAGCCTGGTATCGGACGGCGAGCCACCCACGCTCACCGTCCCCAGGCATCAGCCACTGCGCAATAGCACAGCGGCCGACTTGTCTCTGGAGGAGGCCACGATGGGACCATTACTGGCACTCCATCTCGGCCCCCTCCCGAGAACCAGGAGTCGCAGCACCCACAGCAGTAGCGGCAGAAGCGGCGACGGAAGCCGCGGCGGCGGCAGAGGCGGCGGCGGCGGCGGACCTCTTGCCCTTGGTCGGGGCGGATGGCGCGCAGGCCCTTCCCCCAGCCCAGTGCTCGGCCGGCTTGCCAACAGCCGCACATGCACTGCAGTGCGGCGTGGCCTCACACGAGCCGGCCCGATGACCGGGCTGACCACAGCGGAAACAAAGTCCGCTGCGGTCCACCTCCGAGGGGCACATAGCTCCCGTGTGGTTACCCACATGGCAGCGGTAGCACCTCAGAGGCCTGGGTTCCAGCAGTTTTACCCGCGCAGACACCCATCCCACCAAGAGCCTTCGGCCCTCCGACACAGTTCTGGCCGCCGTCACGGGGCAGCTCACCACAAGGGTTTGCATGCCCGTGTTGTCAGGCCGGAGGGCGCCCGCCTTGACGAGCTCGGCAGAGCACCCCCCAGTCCTGGCGACGGCGGCCACAACTTCCTCCTCCGTCACGGAGTCATCCAGGCCCACTATGCGCATGTCGATGCGCTTAGTCGGCCTGGACACCCGGACCTCGTCCGCGGGTAAGACCGCCCTCAGCCTTTCGGCCAGGGCGTCCGCGAACGGGCCACTCTCCGCTCCGGCGAGCTCGAGCTTGCGGGCACCGGTTAAGGTCCTCCTGACCCCGATGCCCCCGCTGATGCCCAGCTCTTGGAGGCTCACCGCCTCCTTCGCCCGCTTCAGTACGGCGAGATACGTCACGCCCCTCTTTTCCGCTTCCGGCTGCAGTGTGAGAACCACAGCCGCGGATTTCGGGGCGCGAAGCCTCGCCGCAATGGCGTTGGCCTTCCGCCGCTGCTTCTTTGCCTTGTTCTTGGCCGCCTTCTTCTGTCGCCGCTTCTCTCCAGCAACCTGCCACTCGGCCTCGGCCGCAGGAGGGTCCGAGGGTGGGGGTGGGGGCGGCCGCGGCGCCACTGGCGCAGCAGCCTTAGCCGCCCCCCCTCCAGCCTTCCTCCTACCCCTCTTCGCCGGGGCCGACTTGGTCGTCGCCGGCGTCGCAGGCGCCGGCGCTTCAGGCGCTGGCACGGCTCCTCCTTTGGCTTTCGCCTGGCCGGACGTTCCCGGGCTGGCGGCCACGGCGGCCGCGTACGAGGCCGCCTTCTGCTGCTGGCCCGAGGCCCTCTGAGTCGCCACTGTTGCCGCTGTTGGGGGACGCCGGACCATGTCCTCCAGCATGGAGAACTGCCTCCGGAAGGGAGCCAGCTCCTGCCGTACCAGGTCCCGCACCTGGCTCAGCACTTGGCCCCCCTCCGGCGCTGCCGGACTCAGTCCCCCTCGCGGCTCCACGGAGGCCGCTCTGGCCATCCCTGCCAGGTCCCTCCGGAGCGACTCATTCTCCCGAACGAGTCGCTCCGTAAGAACCGCTAGGCGGGCGACCTCCGCCCGCAACTCCGACACCTCCTCTGAGGCAGTCCCGCCAACGTTGGCCGCCGCTGCCGCCAGTATGGAGGCTTTGGCCGCACTGATGGCCTCCCGCTTCGAGGACTGCTTCCTCTTGAAGGCCACAGTGCGGATCGCGGCCTCCACGACCTCCGCAAACTGGGCCCTCTGGTCCTCAATAGCGGGAGCCACCTCTCCCGGGGGCTCTGAGTCGTCAGAGTCGAGAGGAGGCGGACGAGTAGAGGGAGCCCTGCGACCGCTCCCTCCAGGGCGACGCCCCTCCTCCACCGACCTCTCGGCCCGACGCTCCACCTCCCGGGTAGAGGGAGCCAGCCCCCTCCCTGCCTCATAGCCCCTGCCCCGCCTAGCGGTGGGGATCTTCCGGGCGGAAGCAAATTCTCCTTCGGAGGACGACTCATCCTCCCGTCTGGGCCGCTTGCGGAAGAACTTTGCGTTCTCCGCAGCAGCCCCCCCTCCTTCGTCTCCAGAGCCCGCCGAGCTGACCGTTACTAGGTCTGGCGCGGAGCCGGAATCCAACTCCGCACCACCCCGGCGCTCAGGCGAACCCTCCTCTGCGCAACCGTACGCCATCAGCTCCTTAAAGGAAGCGGACTCGGATGACGACGATTGGGAGCCTCCTCGGCTCGTGTTGCCACTGGCAAGCGGAAGGCGTTTGGTGCCCACCCCAGAGTACGGAGGGCAGCCCGCCGAAGTGGGGTGGGATTCCCCGACCGCTGAGCAGTCGGGACCCACCTGGGGACTCATTTTACATTCGCCTTTTTTCATTATTTTTGTGCCTTTTAAGGGTGCGGTCCCTGTTTGCTCCGCCCTTTCTCAGGGCCCTCTCTCCTCACCTCACCTCTCCACCTGCTCGCTGCTCTCACAGTCACGTCTGATAATCAGACGCGTACCAAAGAGCAGCGAGCAAGCGTGTGTCTCTCTTGGTCTGATCCCTCACTTGCGACCTTCCGGCATGAGTGGCTCTACCGGGAAAGCTCGCAAGATCATTGGGACGCTCAAGCCCCACCACGACGACAACGTGGAGACACATTCGGTGGGGTAGCTGACTACCCTGAGAAGAAACACTGAAAAAACTCAGAGGTCAAGGTCTCTTTTGAAGTCCATACAATTGTACTGGTCAAATCATAATCATATATGAAAATTAAAACGTATGGAATGAGTTGTTTAAATTGACAATTGATCATCATCAACCACTACTGGACAACACTACACAAACTTTTATTATCTTACGCAACAAACTAAAAAAAAAAAAAAAAAAAAAAAAAACTGTCGTATTGATATTTTTATTTTATCATTTATCACTTAGGATATCTCAACTAAAATAAAAATAATGCAGTATAACCGAAAATAAACTGGTTCATTTGACTTATCACAGTTTGCACTAATGCATTAACATATACAGAAAAAAAAACATCATTATGAATATTATAAATTAGGTCATATCATATAGATATTTATATTGTTTTATTTATATACAATAAATACTAATATTATAAAAATGAAAATTTTAAATTTTTGTATGTAACGAATAAACTCAAAAATACTGGATCGATTTCAAAAATTCTTTCATCATTAGAAAGCTACATTCACTCTGAGTAACATAGGATATATTTTATCCCTGTATTCCCACGGGAACGGGAACTACGCGGGTCAAACCGCGGGGCGCTACTAGTATACAATATTTTATATATTTCATTTTGGTATGTATGTTTGGTTAGTGTATCCGTGGCATCACAGGCCTTATTTAAACACCAGCGCTATGGTATTTTTTTTTATACTGCAGCGTATGCTGAGATAGGGTCCTTTTTTTGGCTTCGCGCAGTTAAAAATATTGATAATTTAATTTAATCATTTAATTCGAGCTTTTTTGTGTTTGTTTTGTGTGAGACATAAATAATGATTTTCCTTTTTATACATATATTATTATATAAAAGTACTCTGTAGGCTATGATTGGGAACCCAATGACCTGATGAGAAATCAAACGAGTTTCAAAAGTACTTACAAACATTTCAAGTTTTCAACTCTGCTCGTTATTTTTTAAAGGTCAAGTTATTAGACTTTCCCAAAAATCGAAACATTACGTGATTTAAATTAGTTATAAAATATGCTCAAGTAGTCACTGTCTTAAAATGAAACCCACTAAAACAGATTGCAAGAATTTTCCACATTTTTTTTCACAACTCTAAAAAAGTTTCTAAGAAAAAATGAAAAAGCTTATTATAACTACTCACACTAAAACTAAGATCCATATATCACGAACAGTTGAACTGTCTCTAACCAAACGGCGTCCTCGACCAAAATATTCTCAGGTTATTTTGATCTTAATAATCTGGCATCAGCGACAAAGTCACCACTTTTTTATATATCAACTAAACTTTTTTACAAACTTCTATATAGGCTGTATAACTTAACACCTTTGCACGAAACAGTTGGTTTAGAAAAAGTTGAAACGTCACTTGAATTTTGAATTCGATTGCACGTGTTTTATTATGGTTTTTAATAGGTTTCTGGGCGGGAGAGCGACCGGTCCGCTCGGTATTGAGTTCGCGACGCGACTGAACTGAAGTAATAATGAAAAGGTATACGTTTCAGGGGGAGAAAGGGACAGATGTTATGCTGTCTCGGTCTGTCGTCTTTGGGATATTAGTGAATGCAGTCGGTGTTTGGTGAATTAACATTATTTGAATACATCGTGTTCGTAAGCGTGGTTTCGCGTATAGTTTTAATATCAAATGGACCTTTTATTCTACGCTCGCTTTGCAGAGTAGGCGTTGATACTGCAAAAGCAGTATTTAAAAAGTATCTGATTGTAGCCGGCTGCAATTAAAGTTTTTACCAATATGAGCATTTTACCAACAAATACTTAATGTTTACAATTACCTACACAAAATTTATTATCATATTAGATAACTAATAAACACTTAAATAAAAAACTCCATCCTACTAATATTATAAATACGAAAGCTTGTCAGTATGAATGTATGGACGGATGGATGTTTGTTACTCTTTCATGCAAAAACTAATGAACGGATTTAGATGAAATTTGGCACACAGATGGTTTATACCCAAGATTAACACATAGGATAATTTTTATCCCGATATTCCCACGGGCTATTATGCGGGTGAAACAACGGGGCGTTGCTAGTACTAAATAAAAATAGTCAAAAGATGGCGTCGAAAAAATCCTCCGCATCGCTGGCCACTAGTAACGTACCCAAAAGGCTGGCAGAATTGCCACGCTGTACACCACGGCAATACTTAACGCATAAAGTAATTTGTGGCTTATCCTTTGTCCAAGGTAAAAACCAACCCTTGGGTCACGCGAAGTGTAAACTAAACGTCTTGACAAATCTTTAACAAGCTATGAGCACTCAGACCCCACGGGCCGAGAGTTCGAGTTCAACCCCAAATGCTCGAAAATATGTGTAGCTACTAACGAGGTTATTATATTTCCACCGCTTGAGGTTCTCCGCAGCCGCAGCGGCAGCGCCAGCACAGCACGATGAGCTGGAGCTATGTGAATCTATTGCAATTTATTAAGATTGATAAAACGACCATGAAGAAAAACATTGCATAGAATTGATAAAATTAAATATTCGACAAATCTAAAAACAAGCAGTATTTTTTGTCGATTTTAGAATTGAGTTCAGTGCATTTTTAATTTTTTTTTTAATAAAAAACGTCTATTTCTTCTGAATGTGCAAGGCTGTTAAAAGTATTCTTTTTATGATTATTTTACTCAATTTTGGAACAAAAACGAACAACGATGAACATAAAAGATTAGGGACAACAGTCCTCTGCAATTCGGCCCATTTGTAATCATTACTCGTTTCTTTTTATTGGCAACATAATTATGTCCTAATGATATCTTATTTTCTTTTATCTTTTCATCTAAATTCGTTGGGTGAAAGAAAAACTCCGTTACATAAGGTCAAATTAACTAAGTTAAAAAAAAAACAATTTCACACTTGGTCGAAACCTCAAAAATTAAAATCTATAGTAAGTTTGAACCGTTCAGTGTCTGTTTATTTTTTTAATTTCATAAGAAAATATTCAATAAAATAAATTTCAAGTACAAAACTTTCATAAGAAAAAGGGCAAAAATTAAAAAAAAAATGTTTAACAATATAGCGCCATCTGTACTGCTACACATACAAACTACAAAAAAAATAACAGATGACCAATTTAATGCATTCCCATCTCAATCTCAATTAGACAAAAATGTAAAGAAATTGAAGATGTTTTTGACAGATCGTGACTAAGAAAGAATGAAAGCAAAAGTTGCTTTAAAAATCGTAGAACTAGCCTTTTGATATCACACAAATTTCTTCAAAACGCTATCGAATTTCTATGCTGTATAAGCCTGTTAATATTAAAACAATAACAGTGTAAGCCTTTTGTTCCTGGTTGGGAAATAATCATATGACTCCTTTCGCCCCGGGGGAAGCGGAAGGGAGTGTCAGACGCTTACTGACTAAAACCCACCCGTGTTCCTCTTCGTTCGAACGAATCCCGCAACGGTAGCAGGCACTGACCCTATTGGGGCCCCATCTGCTTTGATCGCCTCGACGAGGACACGGCGTTGCTCTGATCAAGCAGGGCAGACCTCCACCGTGTCCTCCGGGCGATCTACACAGTGTTGACACCTGGACGTGTCTTCCCGCTGAATTCGAAAAAGGTACCTCCCGAAACAGTCGTGTCCTGTGAGCACCTGCGTCAGGTGGAAGGTGAGGACGCCGTGGCGTCTCTTCAACCACTCCTCAAAGAGGGGACTTATCGCCGCAATGGTGGTGTACCCATAGATATAGCCTGTAGGTATGATCACGGGCTGCCTGGGTTGCGAAATTGTTCGAAAGAGCTAACGCAACCCTGAAACGCAAAGATCATTTGAAGGAATACGAGAGGTAGTTAGTAAGAGTCTGACACTCCCTCCCGCTCCACCCGCTTGTTCATCACATCCACAAAAACAGGTATAACCACAGGTAAGTACGTCTAGTTCCACACTAGCTGGCTAAGACGTACAATACCTCGATCTTCTTGAAATATAATATACATAGGTCCCAACTAGTTATTTCGCCATGCCGAACACCAAGAACAGATAACAGATACTTTACAAAACTCACTAACCAAATTAAAATAACGATACAGAACAATAATTAAAACTTGTCACCAAACCGGATTATATCACAGCTTCAGTTCAATTTAACAAAGTTTACTGAAGTCACAAATCCGTTTGAAATACGATACTCTTGTTGTATGTTTGTTTCGTAGTCTCGTCTTTTCGTGACTTATGTTTTGGAAATCGTGAACAATGTCGATTTAATTCAGCTTCTTGTTAAAAGACGAGCTGCATCAAATATTTTTTAATAGATGGGAAATCTTCAAATAGCTTCTGCCGCGCTGGGCGGAGCGGAAGGGAGTGTAATACTCTTACTGACTAAACCCTATCCCTGTTCCTACCTTACCTTGCCTTTTGCGTTCCAGGGCCGCGGTGACTCTTTCGAATAAATTCCGCAACCCTGGAGTTATTACACATCTGGGAGTGTCGTCTGTAACAGTCCCAGATTCCCAGTACTCTGGTGCGGGAGCGGCTTAAGTCGCAATCAGTCTCTATCCCTTTTCTACTCATCATCTGCCTAGCCTTTTCCCAACATTTTTGGGGTCGACTTTTAGTCAAACCGGATTCGGCTGAATACCAGTTTTTTTAAAATTGATTGAGTCAGGCGTTACTTTGCGAAAATCCATTTTAAATTTGAAAATGAAAATAATATATCTAGTTTTAATTTACGCGAATATTAGTGGGTTGCAGGTATGCACCCCACTAATATGGGTGATGGTGGGTGGGAGGGAGGTGCATACCTGCAACCCACTAATATTCGCGGAAGTTAAAACTAGATATATTATTTTCATGTTCAAATTTACCAGTTTTTTACGTGAAGCGGTTGGCTAGCAGCCCTCCACAACTTACTAACTGGTTTAACTGGGAACCGACCCCAATATAGTTGGGAAAAGGCTAGGCAGATAATTATGAAGATATATCAGCTACCCAGTATCAACCTTAAATATGACCACACACTTTAGAACACGCTGTATTTGTAAGTCTACAGGGTGTATGTTAAAAACATAAAATACATTTCCGACCATGTCATTATGTTTGTCACGTCTGTTCCCATATTAACATAGAATAACATTTTGAGGTACAGTCCTCTGGGTCGGTTTATGTCAAAACAGTGAAACTGCGGGGTCGAAGAATTAAAGTTCTTGTTTATGTTGAAATGGTGACAGCGGTTTAATATGGAAAACTCGTAGTTTAGTTTACTTCTGGTATTTTTAAGGTATTGTTTGGCATAAAAAGTAATCAGAATACCCGCGCTGTGATATATTTTTCTTTAAATATCGCAGCATAGCTGAGATAGGAGCCTTTTTGGCTTCACACATTTATGTACATGTAGTACAACTAATATCAACAGCTTTTGTTAATTTGTTTTTCTATATAGTAGTTTTATTTTATTATATTTTTTTTTTAGTTTATTATTTTGTTTATTTTGTGCGAGTCCCAAATAAACATTTTTCTTTTCTTTCTTTCTTTATATTAGAAGTCGTTTCCGTCAATCGACGTAACCACAGGCTCCTTTGAATATATTTATGTTTAAAGACTGTTATTTTTTTATATTAGCGTCCTCGTCTCGACTTTTTTATCATGGCTAAATTATAACAGCTGCACAGGTCGATCTTAAAGGTTAAGCAACGCTTGCCGAGGTTGGTCTGTAGATGGGTGACCATATTAACTTAACGAGACTTCTCTGCACCTCGGAAAGCACGTTAATTTCAATAAATGATAGCAAATCTGTCGGGATAGCTGAAATCGCATGTTTGTTTATTGTTTACACCAATTTATACCACGTACGCTGTGATGGGTATGTTTAGCTGGGAGTGAACCACAAAAAAGTGAAAAATAAAAAAACTTTTTACAAAAAATAAAACCGACTTCTAAACAAAAAAACCAAAAAGTATAAAACAACTTTAATTTCGGAAGTCGATGTGTTCAACAACAAAAAAGCAACCAAAAACACCAAGTTCCGAAATTAAAGTTATTTTATACTTTTTGGTTTTTTTTTGTTTAGAAATCGGTTTTAAAGTTTTTTTTTTCATCTATGTATTTATGACTAGCAGCGCCCCGCGGTTTCACCTGCGTAGTTCCCGTTCCTGTGGGAATATGGGGATATAATATAGCCTATGTTCACCGGAGATAGTGTAGCTTCCCAACAGTGAAAGAATTTTTCAAATCGGTCAAGTAGTTTCAGAACCAATCAAATATTTCCTGTTTATAATATTAATATAGATAGATTATTAGTGTAGAATTGTAGATAGATTGTATTTTCCCTCTCCGTTTGTCTTTCTTTTAAGTTGCACCTGCCATGTTGTCTCTGCACTACCCTAAGGTCGACTGGTAGAAAATGCCTAAGCATTAAGTCCGCCTTTGTACAGTTTTTTACTAGTGCATAAAGTTTTAATAAATAAATAATAACTAAAATAATAAACTCATAATTATGACGTTTTCATGGTGAACTAAATGCGGATAGGAGGAAGTTTGCTTCATCCTAATCCCGGTTAAAGGGAACTCACTTGCTTTAAATACAGCAGTAAAACTAATTTAGAACTACACAGTTAATATTTACTCTTCCCTATAATTTAAATGCGCTTAGAGAAATGAAAGCAAGCGTGGTGCTACTGCGAGCGATTTTCATAAACTTCTGGCCCGGGTTCAATCCGGAGCGAGGAGGCATGGGAAGCGGTCACCTCCTTCTGCGAAGGAATAATGTTAGAGAAGGATTGCAACAGAAGGAGGCGCCACAGGCGTTGGGGTCGCACGGCAATTCCCGAACACCACACGCGCGGGGAACGGGGGCCCGACACCCGTTGGGGAAAGAGTTCTAGAGTGGAGACCACGTCTCGGCAAACGTAGTGTAGGACGTCCTCAGGCACGGTGGAGTGACGATTTGCGCAGGACAGCTGGCAGAAACTAGATGCGAGAAGCCGAAAATAGATCTAATTGGCGTGCAATTGGAGAGGCCTTTGTCCAGCAGTAGACTGCAACAGGCTGTTGATGATGTTGATGACACGCGTGGGCCTGCAGATGGCAAGCGTTAAATAGCTCGCCGACTGGTCACAATCATGGTCGGGTTGATGGCGTGTCGTATTCCACGCGCGCTTCTAAGAGATGTCAGCATTGAACACGGGGCTCCATAAGGTCAGTGCCTGCTAGGGATGCGGAATTTGTTCGTAAGAGTCACCGCGACCTTGGGACGAAAATTCCATCGGTGTTCGTCCTAATGCCAAGCAGGCCGATAACTTACACCGCGAAATCGAAGATAGTTGAATTGTTTTTCACTGCGAATCATCACTTCATTAATTCTACACGAGTAAAACTGTCTCTTAATGGTCGAAAGTCGAAACAAATGCTTTTTTTTGACTTTGTATCGTCAGTTTTCTTTTGGTCGCCGTTGTTGATTCTGACTTTCAGTATTTACAGTGTATCGAAAATGTGTGGTGTATTTTATACAAAATGCCTGTGTAGTTCAATCAGGTTCAAAAGAGCCAGCCTCACTCATTTTAAATCGACGAAAGTTGACGTGTAAATGTGTTATTAATATCGTATTGGTAAAAAAGGATCTTTTTATTGTATTTATGTAAGTAGTTTATATCATGCACAAAAATTATATATTACTTTATTTTTCAATACATTTTGATAAACTAAACTAACAAAAAACTAAGATAAAGCATAAAAAAATTCATCATAAACGTCAGCTAGTAATGTGCCAAAGAGACTAAAGGTTTATTTTTTCTGAATTGTAATCACAGCGAACACAGAAAGCAATTTCGAAAAGCCTGGTTGACACTTCCCGTGACCCAAGAGCTGGCTTTTACTTCGGCTAGAGGCTAAGCATTGCCATTCAACGTGGCAATGCCGCCAGTCTCTTGGGCACACTACTAGCTGACCGCGTTGAGGGCGATTTTTTTATACTTTATTTTCAAAATAAATAATTATCATTTATCAATAGCCCTCTGTAAGTCAGACCCTACCTCACTCAAAGCTGCGTTTCCTACCAGTGATGTATGAGACCAATATTGCGTGAAGCAACTCTGTGTTAAGCCTCCAGTATTCCGTGTTATTATGAACTATATCTGCGTTTTATTAACACCATCATCTTAGGGGAAGTTTGAGTTAGGAGTTAGCCTGGGTGATGTAGAACTATAGTTGAGTCTTATTTTGCTTTTGGTTTCATAATATAATTATGTAGACATCGACAAATGATACTGGAGCACTGGGCGATTGAGTTTGTCGATATTATTAATTTATTATTTTGTTGTGTGTGTGTGTGTATTTTTACTTTTTTATTTATTAATTGATATTTATTATTTTATTTGTATTTATATGTTTCTTTTTAGTAGCTATATATTCCGTGAGTGTATCCGTGGCATCACAGGCCCTACCTATCAGAACACCAGCGCTGTGGTATTTATCTATTTATTAAATATCGCAGCATATGCTGAGTTATTAATATTAAGCTTTTAATTATGTTTTTTTTTGTTGTTGTTTGTTTTGTGGGAATCCTAAATACCAGTTTTTCTTTCTTTCTTTTCTAGTACCTTACTAGATAGGGTCGTGGCGAAGAAGCCACTCGGTTCGATCTTTGGAGTAAAGTAACGCTTGTTGATGAGGTCTGGTCAACATCAGTTACATACCGAGGCTCCAGTATACCATTTTTTTCTGAATGGGAAATCGTCAAATGATTTCTCCTGCTCTGGGCGGAGCGGAAGGGAGTGTCAGACTCTTACTAACTAAAACCCACCCGTGGTCCTTCTAGTGCCCTTTGCGTTCCAAGGCTGCGGTGATTTCCGAAATTCCGCAACCCTAGCATACACTGACCCTATGGGGCCCCGTCTTCTTTGCTGATAGCTCATTGAGGTGACAAGGGCCAGGTTGCTATCGGTCGGCGAGCCACCCATAGCTCGCCGTCCGCAGGCCCGCGCCTACGGTGACCGGGAATCGCCCTGCGTATCATCCGTGCCTCGGAAAGCACGCTAAACCGTTGGTCCTGTCATTTGTAGAGCTTTGTCAGTCGTTTCGGATAGTGAGAAACCAAAAATTTGACACCAGTCTTGCGAAAATGCGTTGCATTTAGGCCTACAGTAAATTCGATTTAATGTATTCAATTCGATGGTCGAATATAATTATCAAGTGTGTTTACTCAATGCCAAAAGGTTAGGCTCCAGCATTACCAGGTTTTCAAAAGTTGTTCGAAATATTCACCGCGGCCATGGAACGTAAATGACATTAGGAGGAAAGCGTCTCCGAAATACGTGTGCTTGCCTTGAATCGACGTGACTACGTCCGATGGATGCAACACCGGTCTAAGCTGAACCCGATCTAATACGTCCGACCATACAGACGTGAGTTCAACCTATGTACATTGGATTATTGTAGGTATATTTCTGAAACTACTTATATATTTTTTTATTTAAAACTTGGTTTTTATGATTTACAACTTTTTAAATCGGACAGTAGTTCCTGAGATTAGCGCGCTCAAGCAAACAAACAAACAAACTCTTCAGCTCTATAATATTAGTATCGATTTATTGTATAAATTTGCATGGTTTAAAAAAAATACCATTCGACTATTTTTTCATATCAGCATGCATAAAGGTTGTATGGGATGAAAGTTTTTTGCAAAGTTAAATTTAAGGCGTGTAAGGCAACCCTAGCAGGCACAAGCAGGCGTGCCAGCTAGGGTTGCGGAATTTGTTCGAAAGAGTCCCTGGAACGCAAAGGGCACCAGAAGGATCACGGGTGGGTTTTAGTCAGTAAGAGTCTGACACTCTTGCGCTCCGCTCAGAGCGGGAGAAGTCATTTGATGAATTCCCATCCCAAAAAAAGGTCTGCTTACCCTTGTAAGCAGACCTTTTTTCTGGATTTTTTTTCTGAAAAAGAAAAAGAAAATGAAAAAGTTTCAAAAATTGTTGCTGGGTGTTCAAGGGAACAACAAGCAACAATTTTTGAACTTTTTCTTTTTTCAATAATTTGTTAACAAAGGTTACAAGTACTGAAATTTGATATGACAATAGTGAACATATGGTATTATGTCCTGGCTCCCAAACTAGGTTTATAGCCTGTGACTTAGAGACCAGTGATTCCAAAAACGATCGGAAATCTGTTATCAACAGTAACATGGCCAACATAAGACTACAATGATAATTGATGTTTTTTTTTTAAGCTATTGTACAGCTTCTATCGCGGGCCTTGAGCGTGGCAACCGAATCCAGAAATTCCGTAACGAAAATAACCTAACACCGCTACGTCATTCGATTAGGCCCCGCCTTTTTAATGGTCGCTCGCCGTCACCGAGCCGACCCGAACGTCTGCGTTCGGAAACAATCGGTGGGACAAAGTTAAGTGAAACGTATGTGATTTACATTAGTACAGTAACCCAGGTGAACGAATCGAGACCATATCACAATGACGCAGAGTACTAAATATATAATTGCATAAGTTGATAAAAATGCTATGCAATAGCTTTACCGCGGCAGTCCCCGAGTGCCACATGTCTTTTTAAATATAAATCTTTATGTAAACAAAAAAAAAAAAACATATGAATCTTTCCCGGGCCTAGCTGGGATTTTATTATAGTCTACGTTGACAATAACTACCCATATTTTGTAATGTTACAAAGATTCATTATTTCTCGGTCTCAAAACCGTCATTATGGAACTGGAAATATAATACTTAATGAATTTGATGTAACTAGTTTCAGGATCACATCATTGTGTATTCAGCGTGGAAGTTTGCTATATACACTAAAAAGGGGTTTGCTTAAACATAACATAATGAGTAGGTATTAATGTATCAATGATATATTTTAAACTAGCTGGCCATGTAACTTGTAACATGTAACAAAAATGCCTGTGTTGGGGAGCGGGGCTTCCCAACACAGACATTACTTGCTTACATGGGAGCTCCAAACACAAAAATAGGGATGTTGCCTGAGTAAAAAATTTATGATTATGTTTAGTTCGTCAGTTAGATTATAGAAAAATATTGGACACGTATTTTTTCCTTTATCAAATCTATAAAAACTGACGAAGATAAAAAGCATCAAAGATCAGGAGTGGGAGCGTGTGACGTCACGGCCCGGTAAAAATTGTAGCGAGTAGTGACGTCACACGAGTTTTTTACGCACTGTATCGTCTTCATTTTTTGTTTATGTGAAAAAAGAAAAAATACGTGTCCAATATTTTTTGGAAATCTATCAGACGGACTAATTAGATTTTTTTAGTCAACTACCCCATTATAAATGTAAACTTGTTGAAGCAATAAACCATTTTGTATTTTTTTGTATTTGTAACTTCGTCTGCGTTACATAAGAGAAGAAAAAAATACCGTTTTTGCAATTTCACTGAAAGAAAGAAAGAAAAATATTTATTTAGGACTCGCATAACACAAAACAAAAAAAATAAGAATAAAAGTTTTATGAATTTTAAACTGTGCGAGGCCCAAAAAGGTCCCTATCTCAGCATGTACTGCGACATTAAAAAAAAATGATTGATTTTCCGCTCCTGTTAGTTCTAGCGAGTGATGTATTATATATATATATATATATATATATATACGTTAGGTAGGTTCATCTACCTATAATAGTCATCCTCATTAAATGTGCTATCCAACAATTTTTTTTTTTTCAATTCGAAGCAGTAGTTCCAGAGATTAGTGCTTTCAAACAAACAAACAAACTCTTCAGCTTTATTATATTTTTAAAGTATTGATGTACAACTTATATTGATAACAATTATCTACTATTGACTCATACGTAAGTCCTAATTATTTTAATTAGTGTTACTCGTATTAAGGTTTTACCATTTTCCTGCTTATTCACAGAAAGGTTTTACGAAGTTGACGCAAAAGTGTGTGGTGAGTTAATTTGTACTTTTGATACAGTTTTTTTTTTTTATTTATTACCTTCTGTATAATAAGTAAGGGGGTTCCCTCGTTTAAAAAAATATTATACTATTTTGTCCGTCAGCTAGATTATCGAAAAATATTATGTTTTGCTTTATATAATCTATAAAAATTGACGTAGATAAAAAAACATCAAAGATGGATCATCAGGAGCGAGGGCTAGTTAAGTAACGTCACGTCGTGGTAAAAATTGTAGCAGTTAGTGACGTCATATCAATTTTCAACGCACTGTATGATCTTCATTTTATGTTTCTAGTAAAAAAGAAAAAATACAATGTGTCCAATTTTTTGGAAATTTACCTGTCGGTTAAATAATTTTTTTTTTAGTCAACTAACCTATTCGTTTGTTATTGAGGGAAGGTAGAAAATTGTTAAATTGTAATTTTAGTGTTAATTTTGCTGTGTTACGTCTTTGATATATTTTACTACTTTTTTATCTGACATTATTTTTATGTCATTTTAATTACCTATATTTTACACTAGCAATACCCCGCGGTTTCACCCGCATAGTTTCCGTTCCCGTGGGAATATGGAAATAATATATAGCCTATGTCACCTGGGGATAGTGTAGTTTCCAAACAGTGAAAGAATTTTTCAAATCGGTTCAGTAGTTTCGGAGCCTATTCAATACAAACAAACAAACAAATCTTTCCTCTTTATAATATTACTATAGATTAGTATAGATATATTTTACATAGTACTTATTGTTAGTTCAAATTTCAATTAATCTCTTGTTTACACCTTTTCTTGCAAAGTTTTTTATACGGAAATATTGTGTCTATTGTCAGTGTTGCTGCACTAGAATAATTTATTGACAATGTTAAGATAAGTAAGATAAGTGTTCAAAATAAGATCGTCAATAAACAAATAAATAAGATTAAGTAGTACTATTACTTCACTATCCTACCTATCCCTACTTCTCCTCTTCCTGTTGCATTTTTCACGAAACAAAAATATTTCCGAGTAAAATTGCCACTCAAAACTTTGACACTGATTTATTTACTACAAACTATGAAGGCATAACCTTTAACGCCTAGGGTAGGTCCTGAGTCCCCTCAACAATCGGTGGAGGGTGAAAAATTCCCTCATTTCTGAATACCTCATCGCCAATTTGCGAAGCGGCTGCTTGCAGGAAGTGGAAACATACGAACAAGAATTGCGTCTGGAAACGCCGCGCTAAAGGATATTTTTTTTTATCAAATACTAGCGACCCGCCCCGGTTTCGCACGGGTTCAATGTAGATACTAATGTTTTCTCTACTATAATAATATGCATGTATTATACATATAAACCTTCCTCTTCAATCACTCTATCTATTAAAAAAGCCGCATCAAAATCCGTTGCGTAGTTTTAAAGATTTAAGCATACATAGGGACAGACAGCGGGAAGCGACTTTGTTTTATAGTATGTAGTGACGTTACATAATCATGATCTTTAAATAACATCTGCCAAACTGCACAGCAGTTTTTCGACAGTGGGCTCTCGTGTGTATGACACGAGGTCTTGCTAACGGTATAAAATGTTTAAGCAAAATCTAAGTTTAATCTAAATCAACTAAATCAAAGAAGTACTCTTAAGAGCGTATATGTACGCCAAATGGCATTTCATCCAAATTTTCAAGGCGTTATTTTACTTGCTTCACACATATAGGTAAGTGGGATACATAAGTCTAAAAAGTTAGTCGAAAACATTTTCGATAAATAGTGTTACAGTTAAATTAGACCCATTTTAAATTTTCCATACAAATGTAAATTTGCAATTATCTTTTTTAAATAAAACATTTCGAAAATGTTTTTAACTAACTTTAAGGTAAGGTGTTTTTCTTTCTTCGTTATATGAACACCGACTTCCGAAATTAAAGTTATTTCATACTTTTGTGTTTTTTTAGAAGTCGGTTGTTTTTTTTTTGTAACAAGTTTTTTATTTTTCAATTTTTAGTGGTAGGTACACTCCCCCGAACGAACCCATTACAAATTGGTGTTAGCAAAAAGTAAGTCCAACAATAGGGAACTGCTGTAAATCGTTGAGGAATTCTCTCAACTGTCTGTGGTCTCCATCATCAGACCTGTAATGGCACTTATAACCCATATGGGTGCAAAGTTCTCATCAATAGAAATGAACTAAGTCCAAACACCGGGTAATTGCTGCAAGTCGTTGAGGAGTTCCCTCGACTGTCTTTCGGCTTCATCATCAGAGCAACTTCAGACGTTCACTAAATAGTAGTGCTTTAAGATAATTAATGAAAAAATAATAAACGCACTAGTTGCCCCTACGATTTTGGAAGGCTCGCATCGACTTCTCTGGGATGCCATCATCAGATCCTGGTTTCTGTACCATGGTACCACCCTTGGAATATCTCCTTTTCAACAAAAAAAGAATCATCAAAATCGGTTTATAAACGACTAAGTTATCCGCGAACAAACATAAAAAAGCATAATAAACGGTCGAATCGAGAATCCTTTTTTAAAGTCGGTTAAAAAACTATCAAATACGTTGATTTGTGGTACACAGCGAACAATAGGCTAGTTGACAAAATTTGGAAATTAGTTTAAAACTATAGCTTAGCATCTATTTCACCCCAAAAATATATTATTTTTAAGAAAAATAGGTCTTTTACATTAGTATTTTGAGACTTTTGAAATGAATTTGAAATTGATCGTGAAAAAGGCCAAGACTGTCATGGCGTCTTTAATGACGTCACATCTCGCGAAACAGTCGTATTTGTTTATAAAAGTCAGCTGTGTTTTTTTAATAAATAATGAATTCCTCATATTATAAATACTGTATAGTGCCCCAATGTACAAGTACAACGGTAAAAACGCAAAACAAATTATTCATATATGTTCCAAACAATAAACAAATACGAAGAAAGTGGTTAAAAATGGCAAGGTGGGAAGATTCTCTTACTTTATCAACTGATTCCACAATTTATTTCTGTGAAGATCATTGTGATGTAAGTATTAAACACAACTCGATGTATCTATTTATAAATGTATAGTAAAAGAAATTAATTTTGCAAAATCTACCATAATATACCACACAAAACCTATAAAATGTTATGACTTGAATAGGGTTTTATGATTTATTTGAGTTAAATAGTTATTTGTGTTAAGTCGTTTTTTGCTGCGAGTGCTGATTTTGAATCCTGAGTGTGGCGAGGGATTCAAAGGCACGAGATGCAAAAAACTTTGCTCTAGTGTAACGCACATAACTTTTCACTTCAGCAGCGAGAACACTTTACGAGTTAAAATAATAAACAGGAATAGTAGTACCTTTATACTTAATTCTACCATTCTGCATTAATAACTTGTTGTTTTTACTCTTCCGGTGTTAAAATACTGTTCTCGTAGCTAGTTTCACTCATATTTTACGATTATTTTAATATTTTTTAACTTTTCAACTCTACGCCAGCCACGTTCGATTCTGGAGCTCTTTTATTTATTTAAATTGAGGTGTATTCGGAAATTGCACCCATGATATTTTATTATTCAAAATATATTAAGTAACATTATTGAAACTAGAAATAAATATTTAGAGGTTAAATATCAGTTTTATTTGCAGTAAATACTTATTTTCGTTTTAATACAACAATAAGTTAAAAATTCAATAAATTGCATTAAAAGACATAATTATCATTTTGCAATTTTTTTTTAGTTAGTACTAAAATTCCGAACGTGTTTGTCTCTAAGGTCGAATTCAAAATCGGAACTTCAAAAGGCCTGGTCTTTGTCTCTCTCTCTCTTTCTAATGGCGGGAAAGAGATAGAGTGTAAATGTTTCGAATAATTGTAGGTATGATTAACCCAAGGCTGAATGAGATATTCGCGGCTTTCTGAAAATAAAATAATTTAAAAGTTATTCAGTGAGCAAAATCGCATTTTGCTCACTAATTCAGGCAGCAAAACCTAAAATCATGTTTGAGCTAGTGAAGTGAAAATGTTAGGTATTTTCGTTTTATAAAATGTAATAATTCAATGCATTGCAATTCAATAAGGAACTACCATAGTTGAAAAAACGAAGGATGTCAATAATCGCAGAGTGTTTGAATGAGCCAAGGGAAAGTAGTACCCCAAGTTTATCCGTTTTTCAAAACGAACTGTATTAATTTAAAAACAATTGCTGAAAGCTTGCGAAATAACTTGTTCACTTTATACGAAAATGACAGCAACAACATAGCGTTTCGCGAGGTGTGACGTCACGCTTCCATGCTCTTCTCTGATTGGTGTTTAATGGCACGTGATTAAACGCCTCATTTTGTCGATTTTATTTTGCAAAAATATTTTTAATCTTTTGTTATATTAATAGAAAAGTTGTTTTTTTGTTTACTAATTATCATGGTTAATCACTAGAAACTCAAAGCCACCCGATTTATTCTTAGTGGAAACAAGCCTATTGCAGGGTAATTACAAATACGGTCTATGAATTCTGAACGCGATAACAATTAATTGCACGCACCCAACTAACCACCATTTGCATTTTACCTACGCTGATTTTGCTGTGTCCTCAATAGAAGTTTTCATAATATATGCAGAATACAAGGTAAAGCTGTTCTTAGGTGTAATTCATGCCCATATACATAATGTAGTTAAATAAAAATTTACACGGGTTGTTGAGTCAACAAATGTGCATCATCATCATTATCAAACTAACCTGGTAAATTCCTGACGTGGAAAATCCAAAAAACTCGTATCGTTTCGGAAACCGAAACCGTAAATAACGAAACCACTTTTTTATTAACCATGACACATCAAACAAAACCAAAAAAAACGGTTTTGACTGACAAACCGATTTTTTTTAACCTATTGCATAGCTTCTTTCGCGGGCCTTGAGCGTGGCAACCGAATCCAGAAATTCCGTAACGAAAATAACCTAACACCGCTACGTCATTCGATTAGGCCCCGTCTTTTTAAAATGGTCGCTTCGTTACTGAGCTATTATGTCGCCATCACCGAGCCGAAACGAACGTCTGCGTTTGGAAACAATCAGTGGGACAAAGTTAAGTGAAACGTATGTGATTTACATTAGTACAGTAACCCAGGTGAACGAATCGAGACCATATCACAATGACGCAGAGTACTATATATATAATTGCATAAGTTGATAAAAAATGTTAAGCAATAGCTTTACCGTGGCAGTCCCCGAGTGCCACATGTATTTTTTTTGTTATGGAATGATTGGCGACAGAACCGTTACTGTTCTGCTCAGTAGGTTCACTGAACTCCATGTGTCGCGAGACCGATGAGCCTACTGTGCAGGGGTAGACGGTGTGTATTTTCTTCTGCTACTTTTAATGAATAACATTAGTTATAAGCAAAATTTCTTACTAACAACTTTGCCTTGTCTATGGACTTTTTTGTCTGTTTTTTTTTTAAGTGAATACTTCTTTAGCATCCTTCTGATTTGAAAATTTATGAAACGAAAAAGCTACAATAAACAAACAAACAAACATCATCTCACCCCAAACGCATACACTGACTCCGTTACGTCGTGGGAAAAAGAGACAGACACACAAATTCACGTGTCTGTCTCTTTTTACTGTCGCTTCGTCCCATTATCTTGAAGCCAAAATTTTTGAAGGTTTTTCAAGGTTCTTCCACTCTGGGCGGAGCGGAGGGGAGTGTCAGACTCTTACTTACTAAACCCGCTCTTGTTCCTCCAAAAGCCTTTTGCATTCCAAGGCCACGACGACTCTTTCGAACAAACAAATTGTTCAATAAATTCTTGTTTTTAAAAAGTTTTTTTTTATCATTCATTTATTTTATGTCTTGGGTAAAGGTTAGCCATTCTTCAATTATACTGGGGTCAACTTCCAGCCTAACGTGATTCTGCTGAATACCAGTATATGAATACCAGTATCTGACCTCCACAAGTCAGTAACTGGTTAACACAGTACTTCTTGGCAAGATACAAGACAGATTTTTTCACTCTTTAAATATTCTATTTCTATTTAAATACAAGTTCGCAAATCTTTATTCTTTAAAAAAGAGTGGAGAGACAGTGGACAGAGTGGAGTGCAATCAATTTAAAGTTTTATTTAGAAAGTGAAACATTACATTCTTTTTCCTAGGTAAAAAAATACACATATATATATTTGTATTTCTTATGCAGATTCAGCGGAATACCAGAAATTTATCAGACCTTCACAAACCATGAACCAGGTAACACGATGTTTCAGGTTCCCTGTATAAAAATACATATATATATATCGCAGCATATGCTAAGATAGGGTCCTATTTTGGCCTCGCACAGTTTAAAATTCATTAATTTTAAACTGTGCACTGTGTGTGTGTGTGTTTAAGTTTTTTTTTGTTTTTTGTTGTGCGAGTCCTAAATAAATATTTTTTTCTATTCTTCTTTCTTTCTAGAACCGAGGCAGATGCCGTTAAAATAATATGGGCAATGAATTAAAACACGCTGTATTTCAAACCGTTCCGAATTACAGACGTATGTTTCCAAACGGAATCCATCGAATCAGACTGAAATTCAATTTGCTATGCATTTAGTTTGCCCGCTCTTGACTTGAACATTATCGAATGAAATATGTATTTTTATCTCAATATATCTAAGAACTAGCGACCCGCCCCGGCTTCGCACGGTTGCAATGCTGATACAAAATCTCAATTATATTATGCACTAGCTGTCCGCATAACTTTGTTTGTGTCACATTTTTCATGACTGCTCCGCTCCTATTGGTCTTAGCGTGATGATATATAACCTATAGCCTTCCTCGATAAATGGGCTATCTAACATTGAAAGATTTTTTCAAATCGGACCAGTAGTTCCTGAGATTAGCGCGTTCAAACAAACAAACAAACAAACTCTTCAGCTTTATAATATTAGTATAGATTTATTATACATATAAACCATCCTCTTCGATCACTCTATCTATTAAAAAAACCGCATCAAAATTCGTTGCGTAGTTTTAAATATCTAAGCATACATAGGGACAGACAGTTGGAAGTGACTTTGTTTTATACTATGTATTGATGATCGATATCTTAGAAACAACTATGTATGTTTTAAGTTGAGTTGCCTTCACAAGAGCTCGTGGCTCAACCATAATAACCACTCGGATAGATCTTTAAAGTTGGTTTGAGCTGCCAAGATCGGTCTGTGAATAAACATGAAATGGACATCTTGACAAACCAAGATTCCTTCGTGCTTAGAAAAGCCCTACCCGACTTTTGCCTGATGAGCCAGCCCGTCGCCTCTGAGCCATTAGCGTTAAATCCCCCAAATAATAATAACCAACCTGTCCCTTGCTGCCCTCCCTCAATGACCCCATTAAGCGGAGGCCCGTATCCCACAGGGAAGCAGTCATTTAGCTTTTAAGTAGTTTTTAGCCCTGGTTCCGCCTTAAATATTTTTGTGGCCACCACAGGATTGTCCAGTTCAGCAGTAACCAGCCTAAGTCTGCTGAACTTTGAGTGGTCATATTAAAAAAAAGCTTAGGAAAGCATGTTAAATTTCCTAACACTTTGCTTCTATGAAATAAGCACCTACTTAATGCCTATGTCAAAACCACAACGTCGCCTAATATATACAGTCGACTCCGTGTTTAATAATTATACCTGAATGACAAATTTAAAACAGGATAAAAAGCGAATAAACAAAATACCTAATCGAATTTAGCAATTGCATTTCAGTACATACAAAGTTCTCATAGCGACGTAATTTAACCACAGCAAGGCTGCAAAATAATAATTCAATAAAATATATATTTTTTTTTATATATTTAAAGTGAAACTTTTTTAAGAAGTTTTTTTTTCTAAATTAACTTCCAGGCTTTTAGCATAACGTTAAGCTAGATAAAATGATGAATTCAAGTATTAGTGCTGTGCTAGCGATTAGTTTTATGGTGACAATCTTAAGTGTAAATGGACTTAAAGGTAAGACTTATTATTCTCTTCTCTTATCATATAGGTTAAACCTTTTTTTTAAACCTTGCAGTTACTAAAAATGTCTTCTGCTTCGCTTCCGGCCCTGGTTTAATCCATGGTTCGGAGCGAGGAGGCATAGGAAGCAGTCACCTCCTTTGCGAAGCGTTAATGCTAGCAAAGGTGGAGGCGGACCGCGTGCGGGAGAGGCAACCTCACGCCCCAGCCGCCGCAACAGATGAAGACACCATCCTGCAGGCGCGGGCCTACTGACGGCGAGCTTTGGGTGGCCCGCTGTTACATAAAACCGACATATATCAGCTAATTTACACGAAATCTTAATAAATAACAAACATATAAACCTTTACTATGAAGCAATATGTACATTGCCGAAATCCTATAAAGATCCATATCGTAGTTTTAGTGATTATCACGTACTAGCAGCGCCCCGTGGTTTCACCCGCGTAGTTCCCGTTCCCGTAGAAATACGGGGATAAAATATAGCCTAAGTTACTCAGGGTGAATGTAGCTTTCAAGTAATGAAAGAATTTTTGAAATCGGTCCAGTAGTTTTTGAGTTTATTCGTTACATACAAAAATACAAATCTGTCCTCTTTATAATATTAGTATAGACTACCAGAACCCCGTGGTTTCACCCGCGTAGTTCCCGTTCCCGTGGCAACACGGAGATAAAATATAGCCTATATTACTCGGGGTAAATGTAGCTTTCTAGTAGTGAAAGAATTTTTGAAATACAAATCTTTCCTCTTTATAATATTAGTATAGATAGACACAGACTTCACGAGAGGATTTTGTTTTACATATAATAGGAGTTCGTGGCTAAATTATAACAGCCGCACGGGTCGATCTTCTAGGTTAAGCAACGCTTGCCGAGGTTGGTCTGTGGATGTGTGACCATCTTAACATAACGAGACTTCTCCGTGCCTCGGAAAGCACATTAAGCCGTTGGTCCCGGCTGTCATTTGGAGATCTTTGGCAGTCGTTACGGATTGTCAGAAACCAGAAAATCTGACACCAGTCTTGCCAAGAAGTACCGTGTTCCCCAGTTGTGGAGGTCTAGTAGGCAGCCGCTTCACGTAAAATACTGGTATTCAGCTGAATCCGGCTTGACTGGGAGCCGACCCCAATGTAGTTGGGAAAAGGCTAGGCAGATGATGTAAGTAATTTTTGTTCTCAGATGAGCTTGTTGGTGGCGTTGCTCAGCAAAAGCGATTAACATCAGCACTTTCTACCTATATAGATCCGCAATATACACACAAAATGGATGGAAAGGTTATATCACCTTATGCAAGCAACTTTGCATCATATCACTATAGTAAAGGTAAGTTTGTGATTCCGAATAGAACAATCTATCCGTTCTTCTACTATCATGTGTAGGCTCCAGTTCAGGAAAAAGGGGGTTCGCAATCGAAAAACAAACTCATTGTTAAACACAAACATATTTCATTCCTTTTCCCACAATATTTGAAAACACACACCGAAATAATAAATCACGTCACTTAATATATGTAGGTGTAGGTCCTGTACTTACATGCTAATTAAAATTAAACCACTGTAGTCGTGTTCACTGTTCGGCGGCTCGACCAAGAAGACCGTCACTTGTATCTCATAGAGGATGACATCGAACGTCATGACTGATGAACAAACTAAAACCCGCTGTCATACGCGTTAGTCGATTATATAGTTTGGGTTACCAGATAAAAAATAACAATCATGAAATATGACACTCTTTTGTAGTGCAATTTTCACCAATAATGTCACTAATATAGTACTTCTAACTGTTTTCAAGTGATGGCGTAAGTGTCATGACGATTTTCAATGGACCTCCAGAAAAGGAGGAGGTTCTCAATTCGACGGTATTTTTTTTTTGGTTGTGTGTGTCACCTCATAATTTTGTATTGGGTGTACCAATTTTTATGATTATTTTAATATTCGAAAGCTGGTGCTTGTCGTGTGATTTGATTTAAATTTTATTGAGAACTGACGCCTAGTATTTGAGTTATCCCTAATAATGCGTGACTTAGTTTAAATTATTCCCTCTTATCGATGTAAAATGGATAAATAAAATTGTGTACGATGGTTTGGAAGAGCATCTAAGTATTACAACGTGGTCCCTTTTTAGTTTGGGAAGATCTGATGAAGAACAGAGGTAGGTAACGGAACTCTTCAATAAATTATAGCAAATCTGTCGGGCTAGCTGAAATTGCATGTTTGTTTATTTATTTTTTTTACACCAATTTATACCACGTACGCTTTGATGGGTATGGTCAGTTGGAAGTGAACCACTAAAAAGTGAAAAATAAAAATTAAACTTTTAACTTTCATTTCGGAGCTCGGTGTGTTTGGTTGCTTTTTTTTGTTTTTTGAACACACCGACTTCCGAAATTAAAGTTATTTTGTACTTTCTGCAAAACGAAAATGTAGATTGGTTTTTACGAATATTGCTATTATTATTGTAAAGTGAAGCCAATGTTAATATTTGATATATTTAGTGAAATAATTTTTACAGCTATCGGCACTTTTCAGATTAAATATAGATCTAATATAGATTTTTTAAAGATGATAATATCGGATGAGTTACCCCAGAAGATAACACCATATCTAATGACGGATTAAATCAGACCATAGTATGCCATTAATAGCGATTCTATATTTAGAGTACGTGATAAATAATCCTCACTAACGCCAAAGCGTAGTAGGAAATGCCTTGACCCTGGTAAAAAGTGAAATTTATCCCCGGGAACGATCTACCGCAATAAAAAGTCAGCCCTATACAGTATGTTAAATAACAGAGGGCGTTCCCTTAAACTCGTTAATCTATATCATTAATAGGTTAAAATAAAAACAGCATAGAAAAATAAGCATAAAATAATCCGAATTCGAAAAAATAATTAATTGGCAATAAATTCGAAACATTTTGTTTAAAATCAAAATAGTAGCGCGGAATAGTATTCGTAGTAGCAATGCCCAAACCGGGTGTTTCTTTAACGTATCAATTTAACATTAATAGTAAATATTTTAATATTAAAAAATAAACTCTTTGTGTTCGAATGGTAATATTTTTTGTTGTTGTCATATATGGATGCTATACTATTGCGGGTTAACGGGAACGCCCTCTGTTAATTAACATACTGTATACTTGTCTTAATTTAAGTCCTGCAGGTGTGCGACGTTTCAACTTCGGGGTAGTGACCGGTTGTGACATATCAAGTATGTAGAACCAGTGAGAAGACAATCAACTTTCAGATGATAACGTACATATTGTTTCTATTTTCAGATGAGACTAAGCTTCTATATGCATATACACAATTATCAAATAACCTACCAACTCGTATTGTTGGTCAGCGATCACAATATGTTTCTGGTTACATCAATGAAATTAATTTAAATTTAAATTGGCACCCTAGCACGAACAATGACTTATGGTCTAAAGATAATAGCAGAGGTAAGTTTGTGATTCCTAGCAAAATGCTACTTGACAGGTCATAAATATTAAATAAATCTGAAAAGACGCAACGTAGGAAGAGCTTCTATAATGGTGAACGATAATCTAGTTAGGACTGCGGGATTCTGCTGATAGCAAGAACACAGAACCGGTTATTGTGGCTACGCTTAAAGAGTTTTTATGTGGATGGGAACTCATCAAATGACTGCTCCTGTTCTCAGACTCTCACTGACTAAAACCTACCCGTGTTAACTTGTAACTCATTCTAACAATTCAGCTTACCGTGTTAACTCATTCTAACAATTCCGCTTCCCTGGCAAACGTTTGGAGAAGACTAATTTCTATTGTCAAACAATGTTATATCTAGACAAGATCTTTCTCAGCATATTTTTTTTTTACTTTTCCATATGATGAATTTCTCGAACGCTTGCAAATCAGTTTAATATACTTTACTTTATTATGAGCCTTTTCTCGCGGCTTTTGCATTAGCCTAGCCTATTATGGTTTCAAGGGTCTCACCTGTCTCTTCACCATTCAAAAGAAAAGCGTAACAAACTATTTAACAATAGACTATACCCCATTCACGATAAGATTAGACATTGAAATACATCTTTTTTACAGTCCGTTCAACCGATTTTGACTTCTATTGCATTGGTGGCATGACACATGTTAGGTGCAGTAAACAGTTGATATTATAATCACTTTTTGCTTTTAATGCCATCCTTATGTGTACGAAATAGAAGTTAAAATCGATTGAAACAATTTTGTTCCAATGTCTAATCTTATTGTGAATGGAGTATAGACTGTATAGATATATAACTTTTGGTTTTCAGATAACCCAAAACTCCAATTTGAATATATACCACGTCGATTATTACAAAATTCGCGGACTAAACAACCAATTTTTAATAATTACGCCCTGAAAGATTCCCATGCAATGGATGCAAACTATGAACCGCAACCGAACGGAAACCGCGACTTAGAACCAATACAAAAACAGAAAGGTAATTTTGTGATTTTCAGTAGAAAAGCATTGCTTTTCTTCCCGTCATACTAAATAATATAATATAACTATCAACACCACGAATCAAATAATCCTTACATACGCCAAAATCTTAGTGGGAAATTAATTCGTCTTCTAGACAAGGCATTTATCATTCCAGGTTTTGTAACAGAATAAATGCGATCTCTCAAAATAAGTCATCAGAATTTGGAGTTATAAAATATTTTGAAACATTGTAAACTCTCGATAAATTGTCAACTGAACATTTGAATCACTTTTTAACCGACCAAAAAAGGAGGACGTTCTCAAGTCGACTGAATTTTTTTTTTGTGTTACATTGTACTGGGTTTTTGATTATTTTTGTATTCGAAAGATAGGGCTTGTCATGTAGTCCCATTTAAATTTGAGTGAGATTTGTCTACTTTTTATTTGAGTTATCCCTAATAATGTTTGGCTTCGACTACATAGATGATGTTCTCATTCTCTCTTGTCGATGTAAAATGAAAAATAAAATTGTAACTGATGGTTTGGGAGAGCATCTTAGTATTTCAAGGTGCCCCCTTTTTAGTTTAGTGAAGATCTGATGAATAACAGAGATAGGAAATAGAACTCTTCAATAAATGATAGCAACTAGCGACCTGCCCCGGCTTCGCATGGGTGCAACGCTGAAATTATTTATTTACGACATCCAATTAGAAGTCTCTAAAATTATCAGTGTTTCCCTACTATATAATGTATGTATTATAAATAAAAACGTTACGTTGAATCCCTCTATCTATAAAAAAACTGCATCAAAATATGTCGCGTAGTAAATTTGAAAATGTAAACAATATACCTAATAATTTTAATTTCCGCGAATATAAACACATCAAAAGTATCTAGGGATCAACATATATTTTTGCAATAACTTTCCTCCTGATTGATATTAATTAAAATTTTCTTTAAGGATTCATCAAATAAAGTGTTTTCGTTTGTCACAGTAACGATAAACCAAGTCACCTTTGCATTAATAAAGAAATTTGCCATTTTCCTAATAAAGGGATTTTTGACATTTGAACCACTAACATTAAAGTTCGAAAAAAAGACTGAAATAACAGTTTTCTTTAAAATTTTATTGGGTAACTTAAACAATTAATAATCCGTGTTTCTACCGCGAACACTAACAACACAAGAACATCGGTTTGGCATACTCAAAATGAGTTCATCCAAATCACGCTGTGGAATGGCCGCCCATGTTCGTTGCAACAACAAAAAAAGGTCTTCTTGCGACTGGATACCCTCCATATTCGGCAGAGCTCTTCGCTTACCTTGGCTGAGCGCCATGGAGGACGGTATCGCTGCACCACACGGAGACAAGACCGATACATTCAAATCTTAACTCGAAGAGCTCCAACAATAACCGCCATGATGTTAGCCGTGAGGCTTCATCACTCTTCAGGGAACTTAATTAGCGACCAAACAGTCAGAAACCGCTTGCATGAAGTGAACCTTCATTCCCGAAGACCGCTACGGGTACCACCTATAGCAATGCACAATCGTAGGATTCGATATCAATGGGCTCTTGAACACAGAAATTGGGCAGAAGAACAATGGCGTTTCGTGTGCTTTTCTGATGAGTCTCGTTTTGGTATGAGACCGGATACAAGACGTATACGACACTGGAGAACCCCTGGACGCCAACAGCGATTAAAATCCTGCCAGGAAGTCCATCCTTATAGTGGTGGAACCATCATAGTATGGGCGGGTATTTGGATCGGCGGAAGAACTGAGTTGATTTGGATCAGAGGCAACCTCAACGCTCAAATTTATGCTGAGACGATTGTATCAGACGTCATCGTTCCTCTACAAGTGCAAATCGGTCCCTTATTTCAGTTAATGCATGATAATGCACGACCGCACACCGCAAGAGTTGTAAGACAGACTCTCGCCGCAGCTAACATCAATGTCCTGCCCTGGCCTGCTCAGTCGCCAGACTTGAACCCGATTGAGCATGCATGGGATATGCTACAGAGAAGAGCTCTGCCGAATATGGAGGGTATCCAGTCGCAAGAAGACCTTTTTTTGTTGTTGCAACGAACATGGGCGGCCATTCCACAGCGTGATTTGGATGAACTCATTTTGAGTATGCCAAACCGATGTTCTTGTGTTGGTAGTGTTCGCGGTAGAAACACGGATTATTAATTGTTTAAGTTACCCAATAAAATTTTAAAGAAAACTGTTATTTCAGTCTTTTTTTCGAACTTTAATGTTAGTGGTTCAAATGTCAAAAATCCCTTTATTAGGAAAATGGCAAATTTCTTTATTAATGCAAAGGTGACTTGGTTTATCGTTACTGTGACAAACGAAAACACTTTATTTGATGAATCCTTAAAGAAAATTTTAATTAATATCAATCAGGAGAAAAGTTATTGCAAAAATATATGTTGATCCCTAGATACTTTTGATGTGTTTATAATTAAAACTAGATATATTGTTTACATTTTCAAATTTAAAATGGATTTCCGCAAAGTAACGCCTGACTCAATCAATTTTATGTTGCGTAGTATTAAAGAAGTAAACATACTTACATAGGGACAGACAGACATCGAGAAGCGACTTTGTTTTATACTATGTAGTGAAGTAAGATTTTGTATTGCAGGTAAATATGTTAAACTTCAGATTACAGAAAAACCTTTTCAATTTGAATACGATGAACACCATATTGGAACTCCACTACAAATGGAAATATATTTTAAATTGTCATCGAATGTGCACAGCGGCTTTGTATTTATAAGAAATAGTTTAAGAGGTAAGTTTATAGCTCATCACAAATTAGCGTGTACATGGAAAACAGCATAATCAGTCTTTTATTAATGTTCCCACTGCTGAGACACAGGCCTCCTCTCTAGGAGAGAGAATGGGCCGTAACCCACCACACTGGCCCAGTGCGCGTTGGTGAATGTCACGTCTTCGAATTTTTGGTTCTAGGACATGCCGGTTTCCTCACGATATTTTTCTTCACCGTTTTGAGAGCCGTGGTGATGAAATGAATTCCACAAAGTAATGCGACTAATTTGACCCGCGACCTAAAATTCGTAAGTCGGGGCCGTTACCACTTGGCCACCACTGCTCGCTTCACTTTACCAAATTTGATGTTTAGCCCTGTACCTACCTACTTAGCAACAGAAACACCATTCGCTAACGCGGCCATTAGGTCCTCACCGGTACAGGACGTTAAGTGGGCAATGGACTGTGAAAAGTCGCCACACAAGCACTGAAGATCGGAGCCCTCCGAAAACTTCCACCTGAAGAGGTTGTATTTAACACGACAAACCTTCTCCTTCTTTTCGAGTCGATGGTTAACTTCTTAGATCTTTTCAGCCCTGTAGTTGTAGCCCTGTGTTACGTTAGCCCTGTAGTAGTAGCGTAGAGTTTTTTTTTTTGGATGGGAAATCATCAAATGACCCCTCCCGCCCTGGGTGGAGTGGTAGGGAGTGTCAGACTTTTACTGACTAAAACTCACCCGTGATCCTTCTTGTGCCCTTTGCGTTCCAGGGCTGCGGTGACTCTTTCGAACAAATTCCGCAACCCTAGCAGGCACTGACCCTATGGGGCCCCGTCTACGTTGCTGACGGCTCTTTGAAGCGCGCGTGGAACACGACGCACCGTCGACTCGGGCCCCACCGAATGTGTAGTAGTAGCCCTGTGTTACGTTAATTGCAGTTGTGGCATTCAATGTGTGGCTCATGTTCTGAACAGGAGCATCGCACTCGCATTCAGTATCCGACGGACTATGTAGACTCATTTTGCCAGGATGTGTTTGCAGTAGTCGGGTGGTGTTGAATGCCGTTCTTACCACAGCTTGGTTCTCGTATTGGTTGGTCAGTCTTGGACGACCAACCTAAGTGCGCAGTATATTCAGGTGTTTTTTAAGATGGCAACGGTAACACGTTGCTGGATGGAAGGTTCTCCGGGGGCTTGACGAAATAATCAGGAGACTTGAGCTTCTCTCGCCAAAGGTTGCATCTTTACGAGGTGGTGTTGCCAGGAATAAGTTCATTAGGATTGAAAATTGTAATAATTCTATACATTCTACACACAGTCTTTAGAGATTGGCAGTACAGTTTTTGTGTTTTTTCCAAGATACATCTTAATATAATGCGTAAACATTAAGCATTTATTCTACATAAGCGCTAGACGTATGCAAATGAATACTATTTTTTTGTTAATAATAAGGAAATTTTCAGATGACAGCACAGAAAAAAAAATGAAATCAGACGAGCTAACTTGTCAGATGGGACAGATAATATTGCTAACGTTCTATGGAATGTGGCAAATGAGCACATTAATATTGACGTCGAATTACACAACAAAACCGGAGTATGCTCATGTAAAAGAATAGCCACAGGAAAAATGTTGGATCAAAAACTCAGCAAGTGCAACTTGAATCATCCAAGTAAAAGCATTTTATTTTTTGTCAATAAGTGTTTACATGTGGGCTGTTATAAATTTGACGTGTGTGTGTCTGTATGTGGGGATCGTAGCTCCCGAACAGATGAACTGATTTTGATTTTGTTTTTTTAGTTTGAAAGGTGAATAAGTCGGAAGTGTTCTTAGCTATGTTTGCAGAAAATTGATTCAGCCGATTAAAAGTTACGGAGGTGGAAGAAGGGATGTATAAATGATAGTAAGCGAATATATCCGAGTGGGGTATTAAATGAAAGGATTTGATTTTTGTATTACAGAATTGTCTGTTTAAAGGGGATGATGGGGGTCGTTAATGGAGAAGGGGATGATTAATTTATTCAGTGAACATACCTGAGTGAAGTATCAAATGAAAGGATACGATTTGTATATTGAAATAGAAACATTTTTGTTTTGTTTTACCTATTCTTATTTTTAATTTTGTTACTAATTGAATTTGATTTTGTCATTGTTACAGATAGCCCGATTTGTTTAGACGGTAGTGTATGTCAAATTGAAGTTGATTTAAGGGACGAATGTAGAGGTACGCCTTAGATACTATCGTTATATTCTAAAATACAGAAACTATTGAATTCTGAATAAATTTTACATTCAAGCGATAAATATAACGCACAAACTATTTGAAATTTTCGTAAAAAATAACAAAAATAAATACTATTTCTTATTATTATTAATCTGTTTAGCATCTATAATGGCTTTCCTCAAGGCACAATTTTAGGACCCCAACTATTTTTTCTATTTTTAAGAGAAATTTTTGATGGCAATACAAACTTAAAATATGTTAGAATACATGACGATTCATAAATAACAAAGATAAATCATATTTGTTTTGTAAAACATATTATTTAACACCTTTACACATCAATTGTTTGTGGTCATTTCAACATAAATGAGGCCAGTTTTTCCAAGCTGACTACCCTGAGAAGAAACTCCGGAATGGTCTTTATGCGAAAATTACTATATATTTTTGAGTGGACTTGTGAAGACAGTGCAATTATTTGTCTGTTATCGTGTAGCTCTTAACTTAGAACTTTAAGGATCTCAATGAATCGATGAAAAATACCAAAGTAAGGTAATTTGGGTAGGCTGCGTAAACAGCTTTTATTTTCATGGTGTGCAACTATTTCTTAAAGTGTTTTACCTTTGTGCTGTATAAGATGTATTTGTTTTAACCAAATACAAGAGCAGCAGGTGATGTTTGTGGCTTAGTAAAAACAGCCGCACGATCGGATCTTCACAAACCGAGACTCTTCTGTACCTCGAAACGCACGCTAAGTCATTGACGCTGGCTCTCATTTGCATTTCTTTAGCGGTCGTTACAGACTTGCATTGATGCCAGAGTTACAGATTTCTGTCAAGAAATCAGTAACTCTAGCACCTGTGCAAGTCTTGCCAAGAAGTACCGTGGTACTAAGTTACACATGGTTATGGAGTACACACAGTCAGTTATTCTACGTAAAATACTGGTATTTAGCAGAATTCGGCTTGACTGAAAGTCGACTAGGAAAAGACTAGACAGATGATTTTGAAAAAAATACGAGAACAACATTATAAACAATCCTTGCAGATGATTTTTCATTCAATTTCGATTTTCGAAATGCAGTTAAGATCAGATGAATGAAACGCTTTAATTTGTTACAGATGCAGAAATCACAGAAACTATAAACTCTAACGTCTTTTTAACAGTGAGTTTGTCTGTGTTTGCAACAGTTTTGATAGTTGCTTTATTAATTGTTGTATTTTTAAAACGATACTGGGTCAAACGTGACGCGTCAAATAAACTTCAAATAGCACAGGTGCCAGTGAGTAATTTTACTTTTACACACGTCAGTATTTTTACACGATTGCCGAGAAAAAGGAGTGTTAAGTTTTCAGGGTTCATATAAATGTATGCATGTTTGTGAGTTTCTTTATTCCACCATAACTTCTAAACGGCTTTACCGATATCAATCTTTGTGGTATCATTAGAAGCGTTGAGTTATCCTGGGTAATATAGACTAGTGAAAATTAAAAAAATAAAATAAAAAGGGTAGCCATGGTTCATAAATTAAAAAATGGTTTTCATGAGAATTAGACTACGCTTATGTACATATACTGTTTCGTCTTAAGTTTGCTTAGTACATAGCAAAAAAAAAAACAAATAATTTAAAAACACCCCTGCCATGTCAAAAAGTGAACTAAAAAATTAAAAATAAGATACATATTAATAATCTTTTCATTGCAATCGGGGAACGGTTCGTTTCAATAGTCTTACAGGTCCCCGATTGCAATGAAAATAAATTCTTATCTTTTATTGTGTATAGGCGTGTATTATTATTATTTTTATTTTTTTGGATTATTTGATTTTGGATATCCATCTCAATCAGTGTAGGTACCAACAGTTCGTGGTCATGTGAAAAGGTGACATTCTCTGATTCCTTTAAACAAAGCATTGCCAAAAAATTAAACCCTGACCACAAAACATAACCAAAAGTTTCAGATTCCATGTAGTCGAGAAAATAAATGCAATAAACAGCATCTGATACGAATTGCACTTCAGAGTACTGGCACAAAATAAAAGAGATACCAAAAACGCGGTTTCGTGTTTTTTTTTTTTTTGATGTGTTAAACTCAATAGTTATTCTATTTTCAGCTCAGCACACCATTCTACGTTAATCTTTTGTTTCGAAAAGAATGTCAAGAAATTATTGATGACCTGGAACAAAATCAGTACGAGCTAATAGATTGATTTGAACGTATATTGATGGATGCCAACAATCACAAATTATTTATTAGTGAATAAAGATAAACGAGAGTCAGTTTTTTTTTTTCTGTTTCTGAACATTGCCAAAAAGTCCTTATTTTTAGAAAAATGTTGCCCCGCCCAAGGATTTACTCGTGTGTCGTGGGTGCGTTCACAAACATGTAAATTCACATACACAAGACATCCAGACCCAGAGCAATTATCTGTAGGCCATACAAACATTTGTTCCGTGCGGGGATCGAACCCGCGACACGTGGCGCAGCAGCCGAACGCTCAACCACTGCGCCAACCGTGTCGTCTTTAAATATTTTATTTTTGGAAAATATTTGCGTATTCGATGGTGAGTGGTTAGAGCAAATAGTACAATAGATGGAAATCAAACGTACCACTTTTTCAACTGAACATCATTTTTTTCTATGGATGAGAAATCATCATTTGACTTCTTCCGCTCTGGACGTAGTGGAAGGGACTGTACGGGGTTGCGGAATTTGTTGGAAAGAGTCACCGCGGTCCTGGAACGCAAAGGGCATTTTGCGGAACACGGGTGGGTTTTAGTCAGTAAGAGTCTGACACTTCCTTCCGCTCCGTCCAGAGCGGAAGAAATCATTTGATAATTTCCCATCCATAAAAGAAATCGTGGGAAATAGCTAACGTTAAATCTAGAAATAGGTGCATTTTTGCGAAAAACTGCGGAAGAAATGAATATCAGAATGACATTTTATTTGAATAAAAGCCATATTAAATAAAAACTCATACAAAAGTCACCTAAACAAAAAATCAAATAAGAACAAACAAATAAATACATTTCGATACACTTAATACATACGATTCTCAGAAATGAAAATCATATAAACAGAACGACAAACTCTCTAACAATATTATTATGGTACCCACAGTACGCAAATGACTTACAGACTGGAAGGAAATTCAATAAAAAAGTCGTATGTACTCAATAAATATTATCAAAAGTATGTAACTTTGGGAAAACACAAAATAATTCTGCACTGACGTAGAGTAAGCTTACAGATGCGACGATCGTTATCTAATACCAGTCAGCCGAGATTTAGAATTTAAACCAGTATTATTCAGCTTCTATATTGAAACTTTATACTTACACGCGTGATTGTGTAGCGTAAAATATTGTTATAAACCCGCTTGCTCGAGAACAGGCTCCTACCTCACTACTCCGAAGCACACAATAAAGTCTTACTCGCACGTGTCTGGAAAAATGCGGTGGCCGGCACCGTATTTTTTTTTCAGTTGTTTTTTAAACTTAAAATATCATGTGAGTCGCCGTTCGACCGTCATGAAAATCGAACGCGGATCGCAAAATAAATCCGCAAGCCATTTCTCACAATAATTTGTTACGTTTTCGTCTTGAGGTACTTACTTCGTTTGACACAAGTGGGCTTTTGTATTTGCAGTTTTCCGTTTCCATAAAAGCCTAGGCTTTGGTTCGGGCTTTTACATTCCTTCCGAATCAATGATAAAGTTTTGCCGACTTGCATTATTTTGTTATAATTAAAACAGGAATCTGTATATTGAAAAATCGGTTCATTAAGAAATAACACTGTTATTCAATGCATTTTCTCTTCTGCGACACAATTTAGTCTTTGACAGTAAACTTCATTCGGGACTCAGGGGTACACAAAAGGTGAGATGTTTATTTAGAGAGTCAGTCAATATTAATAATATCGTTCAAAAATTGATGTTATTTGCGTAAAAATTGTTCTTTTGTGAAAAAATATTTGCTGTTTGTAAACAAAATGAGAGAAATTGTTTATTTTATTGGAACTTTTCAAACACTGTCAACATATTCTAAATCTAAATAGAAGGAATTGAGAAGGATGTAAAACTGATCTGTGGCCGTACTACGAAGTGCCAATGCTATCATGATTCAGTGTGAGGGAAAGGGTTAGTGCTATTCGTGTTGTGTAACTCCGTCTCTCTCTGACACAGGAATCATGATGGATTTAAGGCGTCATGGTAGGGCTGCTGATGTTCTGGCAAGCTCATTCTTAGCCGAAGCATTGCCATTCGATGTGTCAACACTGCCAGTCTTTCTGTTTTCTTCTTCTTTATTTTTATGCAGTGTTGGTACTAGTGCATGATTTAATAAATAAACAAAACAGGTGCGCAAAATCTGTAAAAAAAAGACATATAAATTATAAGAGCCTTGTTGCGGAATTTGTTCGAAAGAGTCACCGTGGCCCTTCCTTTTTCTGGATAGGAAATTGGGAAATGACTTCTCCCGCTCTGGGTGGACCGGAAGGGAGTGTCAGACTCTTACTGACTAAAACCTACCCGTGATCCTTCTAGTACCTGTCGCGTTCCAGGGCTCTTTCGAACCAATTTCGCACCACACTGTTAGTCCTTTGGGTGCGTTTTTGAATGACAGCAATGCGGTGGAGTACTTCGACGCCTAAGTGTATTTTGGTTAAGTAGTAGGTACATTTATTTCTTAAACTTTGTGTACAATTGTGATGAGTGGAATTAATGCACAAAGGCATTATCTACCCTTATGTCCTTAGTTTGTTAATGTTTTAGTTTAATCAATTGTTATTTACTAGTACAATACTGTTGCGCGCCACAATTTAGTAAGGAAGATAGCTGCATTCGGTACCACTATCGCCATCTAGTATCGAGTAGCAGAACTAGTAAAGTCAACAACCTTCGAGACTTTTTTATGCTAGAACATTTTAGAGTTCTCGGACCCTAGTCAGTCGCGACCGATATGCACGCAAACTTTCTAGATCTTTCTACGAAAAGCGATTAGTACTGCGATTGTGTTGTATAATTAGAGAGTTTAATAGTGGTAATTAGTGTTGTTTAATTAAAGTGTCATTTTTGGTAATTTAATCGGTTTTTTTTTATTGTCACGAATCCGAAGCTCGTAACAGTACTAACTCTAATAACACCTATATAAAATACTAGCTGCTGCCCGCGACTTCGTCCCCGTAGAATCCCAGATTTTAAAACATTCTTTATCGCAGCTCCGCTCCTATTGGCTTAAGCGTGACGATATATAGCCTAAAGCCTTCCTCGATAAGTGGTCTATTCAACCCGAAAAGAATTTTTCAATTCGAACCAGTAGTTCCTGAGATTAGCGCGTTCAAACAAACAAACAAACAAACTCTTCGGCTTTATAATATTAGTATAGATTAAAAGCGAATTTGAGTTTGTTTGTTACGCTTCACGGTAAAACGACTGAACGGATTTGCATGAAATTTAGCAGATAGGTAGACCTTGAAATAAAAACTCTCTTCTAGAATAAAATTTAGGATACTATTTTTTATGCTCTAGTGGGATAACTTCAGACTTCCACGCGAGCAAAAGCTAGTAATATTATAAATGGATAAATAGTTTCTTTGTGTTCAAAAGGTTATTTATGCAATCATTGATCCGATAGAAAATACTATCACCAAGGTAGACGCCTAAATTCCGTTTTTTGGATGATTTTGGGTTTAGGAGTCTATAACACTCGTCTTCTCGATTTGCACTTATGTTAAGTTAAACCAAAATTATCTATAGATCAAAGTGCCCGTTTCTCATTTATTTAATACTAGCTGCTGCCCGCGACTTCGTCCCCGTGGAATCCCCGATTTTAAAACATTCTTTATCGCTGCTCCGCTCCTATTGGCTTAAGCGTGATAATATATAGCCTAAAGCCTTCCTCGATAAATGGTCTATTCAACCCAAAAATAATTTTTCAATTCGAACCAGTAGTTCCTAAGATTAACGCGTTCAAACAAACAAACTCTTCAGCTTTATAATATTAGTATAGACTAGCAGCGCCCCGCGGTTTCACCTACGTAATTCCCGTTACCGTGGGAATACGGGGATAAAATAGTCTATGTTACTCAAGGTGAATGTAGCTCTCTAAAAGTGAAAGAATTTTTGAAATCGGTCCAGAAGTTTTTGAGTTTATTCGTTACATACAAAAATACAATTCTTTCCTCTTTATAATATTAGTATAGATTTAAAGTCCTTTCATCCAACTTTCCACCTACCCACGAAAATTGTTATCATCTACAAAATGAAGGAAGCTATAGTTCCTTCACAAAACAAACAAAGCCAGGAAGCATAATTAGTGTACCAATAAAACTGAGACTCATTATGTTTAATACTATTGAAAGCCACTAATTACACTCATCAATCATACACACAATGACCGGAAAACGTCCAAAATGCCCGGCCAAACTGGTGATTTACAGTGTTTAGAATAATTCGCCTAATAATCGGGGTAGCCATTTTGTTTTACATAGAAATATTATGCTTTTGTAATAGTTTAATGGAAGAACTTTGGGTCCAGAACTTAAATAATAATTATTATAAACTAGTTAGGATACTAATTTTGCTACAAAGGAAGAATTTTAAATTTTCGTCTTGCTTATATAACAAAGACTGATTAATCATTTTCGTTTAGGAAAGTTCGCAGTTCGTTTTATCAAAATTCTTTGCATAACTAGCAATCATTAAAAGTACTAAAATCCTATCCTACTAATATTATAAACGCGAAAGTTTGTAAGTATGGATGGATGTTTGTTACTCTTTCACGCAAAAACTACTGAACGGATTTGGATGAAATTTGGCACACAGATGATTTATAACCAGGATTAACATATAGGATATATTTTTACCCCGATATTCCCACGGGATCGAAACTTATGCGGGTGAAACTCAACAACCAAACCACAACCAACCCAGGATTTAGAGCTAAAGCAAGCAAGCGCTAAATTCTACAATTACCATCCTAGCTCACCTCTTATCAGGCAGCACCAATAACTTATAAGCAACCACTAAACCTGATAAATGCTCCTGAGCATTATGCGTCTGTTGCAAACTGAGATAATGCTCAATATTCCAATGCCCAATGCTGCGGTTTGAGCAACTTTGACGTCGTCTCGTTGAGTGAAAATATAGGGAACGTGCACTGCTAAGACTATGCCATCTAGTGTTGCAAATCTGAAACTTTTACGTTGTAAATATTTCACCCATGCTGCCACCTATACGTCCTGTACCGCGTTAGATGGCAATCTAGCGTTGCTTTAACATTAAAGTACTGGTATTCAGCTGAATCCGGTATGTTGCGGAATTTGTTCGAAAGAGTTACCGCGGCCCTGGAACGCAAAGGGCACAAGAAGGAGCACGGGTGGGTTTTAGTCAGTAAAAGTCTGACACTCCCTACCGCTCCACCCAGGGCGGGAGGGGTCATTTGATGATTTCCCATCCAAAAAAAAAAAACCGGTATGACTGGAAGCCGACCTCAATCTAGTTGGTAAAAGGCAGATGACTTAACATTGACGCGCCTGTGCTGCCACCTATAGTTTCTGCACGTATGCCTTTTATGTTTGGATCGGGATATTTATGCATTGTTAAAGTTGTTCTTTTGTCAAGTTTGTCAGCTTTCTGACGTATTTAGTAATAACTTTATTGGATGCAGATTGCAGTAAGTTTGTAGCTATAGAAATTCACAATAGGGATGTTTCTTGAGGAAATGTATTATTTTCTTTATAACATTAATACAAATTGATGAAGCACGAACAACTCTAAAATCTCTTTGAAAATTCTGCATCCCATCGTGTCTATAGGATCCATCCAATCGTGTTTTGAACTTAAAATAAAAGATACCCCTACAAATGTTACCCAAAATATCAGCCCATAAGTTACTGAAATCTAGTTGAAATTCGTTAAGTCAGTCGCAACCGAGCCGTTGCGCTGGCACGCTCTCGACCCTCGTCCCGCGCGTGATATTACCGTGACGTGTCACGCTGTAACGTGTCACGCGTCACGATGTCACGTCACTATAAACTATGGGTGTCACGCATTTCGCAGGCTAGTGACCCGGATCGGCTTCGACTGGTTTAGTTTTGTTTTATTTTTCAGTCATTCTTATAGCTATTACAGAATTTGGTTAGTTTAAAATAGTTTATAACTAGATGTTGGCGCCGCGGCTCGTCAATATATCGCTGTCAATGTCGTCGACGTCAAGTGTCAGCTAGCTGTCAAACTTGGCGCGCACCGGCCTTTTTTTCCACTTCTAAAAAACCTAACTTACTGACCAGCCCCCATTACTGTGCTAAAATATTTTTCATTGTAAAAGCACAAAATTATTGTATGCGCAATAATTTTGTGTTTTTTTATATTATTTTTTTATTTATGTCGTTTACTATATTATTAACCTATATATGTACCTGTTTATATAACACAAAAGCCTTAATCCATTTCAAATTATTGCTAGCACAAAATAAATTAACAGGATAATCCCGAAAACAAATAAAGAATGATACAAATGCCATTTAAATCCAGCCTTCACAGAAAACAATTTACGATCCGCAGACGACCCATATTTCATTTAATCCCGAATCGTTCAACAGTTCATTTATTTATTCATTCACTCAATTAATTCGCCATTCACTCGCTGTCAGTTGTGCTGACGTTAATCTGGCAATTTGTGTAGGTCTACTTATTCAATTTTGGTGCATAATCATAATTTGATATTTGGTTGTAATAGATTGTTTATATTTGTTTCAAATTCACTATATTATTTATCTATACTAATATTATAAAGAGGATAGATTTGATTGTTTGTTTGTATTGAATAGGCTCCGAAACTACTGAACCGATTTGAAAAATTCTTTCACTGTTGGGAAGGTACAATATCCTCGGGTGACAAAGGCTATATTTTATCCCCATATTCCTACGGGAACGGGAACTATCTGGGTCAAACCGCGGGGCGCTGCTAGTTCTTTATAGTGCGTTTAACCACAATCTCACCTAAAGGAGAGAGAGAAAGAGGAGGAGGGGAGGGAGTGGGGAGATCATGAAGTACGCTTGCCTTTTTTTATGGATTAGAAATAATCAGATCACTTGGGGAGCTCGTGCCTAAATTATAACAGCCGCACGGGTCGATCTTCGAGGTTAAGCAACGCTTGCTGAGGGTGGTCCGTGGATGGGTGACTATCTTAACATAACGAGACTTCTCCGTGCCTCGGAAAGCACGCTAAGCCGTTGGTCATGGCTGTCATTTGGAGATCTTTGGCAGTCGTTACGGATTGTCAGAAGCCATAAAATCTGACACCAGTTCTTGCCAAGTAAGTACCGTGTTCCCCAGTTCATGGGTTGTGGAGGTCTGGTAGGCAGCCGCTTCACGTAAAATACTGGTATTCAGCTGAATCCGGCCTAACTGGGAGCCGACCCCAATATAGTTGAGAAGAAGACTAGGCAGATGATGATGAAATAATCAAATGACTTCTCCCGATTTGGGTGGAGCGGAAGATTTTAGACTATTATAGACTAAATCCCTCCCATGTTCTTCCTAATGCCCTTTGCGTTCCAGAGCCGCGGTGAGTCTTTCGAACAAATTGCGCAACGCTAGCAGGTACTGGCCGTAACGGGCCACGTCTTCTTGCTGACAACTCTTTGAGGCATATGTGGAACACCAAGCGCCGTCAACTCCGTACTAGTTGCTAAAAAAGATGCGGTTTTTTTTAATAGATAGACTGATTCTTAAGGAAGGTTTATATGTACAATGCATGCATATTATAGTAGAGGAAACATTAGTATCTACATTGCACCCGTGCGAAGCCGGGGCGGGTCGCTAGTTAATAATAAAAATGAAAGGGTACCATTCGTTTGCGAGTCCAACTTGCAAATTAGGCCAGTTTTTTGTATCTAATTGAACTTGATCTAATGTTAATATAGTGTCTGTTTGTTTTGTAATTGTTACAAAAAAAATCCCATTGAGAAACCAAGTTAAAATGTTGTTTAAAAATCAACCGAACCGAGAACAACGGGCAGTTAATGCCACAAAAAGTACTAGGGCAGCATAAAAGCCGGGAACTATGACAAAACGAACTCAGTGGCTGTAAGTACGCCAACACTCATTCCCCAGCGGCTGAAACTTTCACGAATCTTCAGGCTTTTACAATCCGATATATTACCGCCATTTTGGTTAACTATCCCTCGCCTGACAAAGGAATATCAACCTTGGGAAAGAAGGCAGGAAGGTAGGATTGAGGTTGAAAGATAGGTCTAGTTGTAAAAGCAACAGAGTTTAAAATTGGGTACAGTAAGTTCTGGTGCTTGCCCCTTTCAGTATTTTGCAGGTAATACTTGGGCTGTAAGGTGTAAGAGATGAGCGATTTTATCAAAACGCATTTCTAATTGAAATTATAGTTTAATTCAATTAATCAATTAATCTCTTTCGTTTGCACACAAACTCGAGCACTAAAATATCTCCTGCAAACTTGTTAATGTCTATTGAGATTGGTCATCGTAACCGAATGAGGTGTGAAGGTATTTTTGTAAGACCGCCGGCGCGGCGTAGGAGAAAAATATCCCCCTCTCTTTCTACCGCGCGGCGAAAATATATGCCTGCTCCTGCTGTTTCGTTTAAGTGGCGCAGGGCGCTTGCGCGACAAATCACTAGAGATAAACTTTTTAATGTAAATTAATTGTAATAGTTCTGAAGTATTATTTTATTATGTTATATTATTTCTCATATTGTATTTTACCACATAAATGATACTACTATTATATTGATAAATAAAGCAATTCGTACGAAATTATTCTCTAACTATTTCAAAATATTTAAAAATGCGTAATGTTCAAGTTCTTCGTCCGCGACTTCCTCTGCGAAGCTTTAGTACAAACAATTTCCACCCTCTACAGCACCCCTTTACGTAGGGAGTTTCCTAAAATCCCTTATTAGCGAACGTCTCCCATTTATTGTATCATCATCATCATCATCAACAGCCTGTTGCAGTCCACTGCTGGACATAGGCCGCATAGGCTGGGATTTATTGTATACCCCCGTGCTAAATTTCATCTTCATAGTTCTACTAGTTTTTAAGATTTCGCGAATTATCAGTGAGTGACCTTTCGATTTTATATACATACTAGCAGCCCGTCTCGGCTTCGCACCGGTGGATATTTATTTATATTTAAATATATTGATTGATGTAGCATTCTAATGGTGAAAGTATTTTTGAAATCATTCCAGTAATTTTTGAGTTTATTCGTTACAAACATACGGAAATACAGGTCTCCCAAAGTGATAATACGCATAGAAATCTTCGTCACTGTTCGGCAACGGTCGTATTCGTAAAGTGGTTGAGTGTAATTTTTTCATGCATAATTTAATAGAATTATGTGTTTTGATTCGGGTGTTTCCGGGAATACGACAATTTGCGAAGATCTGCATGCGCATTATTATTTTGGGAAAACTGGCTTTTAGGCTTTTGAAAATCGAAACGCTCTTTCTTCTAACTTGTACCACTCAAAAAAGAGATCGAGTTTACGTTCTGTTCTAACATTTGGAAACTTTGATGTGCACATACACGAAGTCTATAAGCCTACTAACACGTTGTTTTAGTAACCTCTGCACTAGTTATTTTTCTTTAGAACTTACATTATGACTTTTGAGGCTGAACTGATTTAATGAATACGAGATTGACCTCGTTATATTCTCTTTTACTAGGAATATAGTGACAAAAGAGGTTTGGACTTTGTGAGTTGTAATTACTATTGTTTATGGCATACGCAGTTACTTTTTCTGCCATTGCATGCCAAACTTTTTGGTTGGAGTAGAGTTGCGGATTTTTTTCGAAAGAGTCACCGCTGCCATGGAACGCAAAGAGCATTAGAATGAACGCGGATACGTTTTAGTCATTAGGAGTCTGACACGCCCTTCCGCTCTGCCCAGAGCAGATGCAGTCGTTTTATGATTTCCCATCCATAAAAAAGGAGTGGAGTTTTTCCCTCCGTCTTCATCTCGGACTGACGCTGTAACGCCAAACATTGAACGGTATGCAATGAGTGGTTTTTGTTGATATCGTCCTAACAAAAAATGTAATCGACTTCACTGAAGTTGTTACTTTTATTTAAAAAAAAAAGCTTCTTATTTTGAATTTTATTTTAATTATTATTACTGTAGTGGCGATAAGTCCTCTCTTTGAGGAGTGGTCGGAGAGGCGCCATGGCATCCTCATCTTCGGCTTGAAGTAAGTACTCAATGAACACGGATGTTGCGGGAGGACACGTCACGTCACGACAAGCATACGGTGGAGCTTCGCCCTGTTCAGGCGAAGCAACGCCTGGCGTAGTGTCTCCAGATCCCATAGCTGACAGTAATCTGGCAAGGACGCTCGCCACCTCGCCGGAGACCGTGCGGTATCACCAGGCCAGTCAGATGACCATGACCCTCTGGGATACGTTCAGGTGGTAGGCTGGGAGCCGCCTCGGCAACAGTGCCCACACCGCAGCCCCATAAAGAGCTATCTACCGCAAGATCCCTGCGTATAGCCACCGGCAGGAAGCGTATGGACCAATGGCTGCATGCATCAAGAACCGTTATATCAAATGCATTGCAACATTCTGGGTCGACAAAATATAGATTATATTTAAATCTAGTTTGTCCTATGTTTATTAGCTACGAAGTATAAAATAAAGTATATAGTAGATATGTAATTATCGAAGTTCATCGATGTCGATACCGCCAACTATCACAAAAACCAAAAACGTGGTTCTGTCTCGCATACGAGTTTTCAGCATTATGCTGAGCGATGGCATTTTTGCGTGAATGTGATGCGCCTCCTCAATTTATAATATTATGAGTTATTAATTTTATTTTTATTGTGTGCGACATGTTTGGCGCAAATAAATAATTATGTTTCCAACGTTTTTGTTTCTCAATACATCGCAAACTCACATCTCGATTTCATTCGAATTTCGAAGTGAATATCTACGAAGTAACACTAAAATCCTACATGCCAGTAGCATTCTGAAAACGAGCTTTGTTCCGGTTTGAAGGGTATGGATGCCAGAGAATACCATGCCAGCTACATTTTAGCTTTGAGTTCGGTGAAGGGAACAATGCAATAGCATAGGAAAATCCAACGAGGCATGTATACCTGTGTATATGGATTTTAATAGGCGTAGAATAGGGCATTGGACTAATTAGTCCGTCAGATAGATTTACAAAAAATATTGGACACGTATTTTTTGCCTTATCAAATCCATAAAAATTGACGACAATAAAAGGAGGAGAAGAAATAAAAGGAGTGCTAAGAGAATGCTTGTGACGTCACGTCGTGGAAAAATTGTAGCTAGCAGTGACGTCATACAAGATTTCACCGCACTGTATCGTTACCGTTTTTCAAGCGACTTCAAAAAAGGTTATCAATTCAACCCGTATGTATGTAATATTTCCAGAACTGCCCAATTTTCGTATATGTTAATCTATATCAGCGTCTGAACAAATATGCGAAACTTCAAAAGTATATGTATGTATGTTTTTATGTTTGTGTTCGCATATCTCTGTAACTACAAGTACGATTAAAGTAATTATTTTTATTTACCTACGTGAAAAAAATTAAACAGAACCTTAAACCTGTAGTTGGATTCGTTTTGTCAATAATGTTGTTAGTTTTTGTGGAAAACCAATCAGAGAAAAAGACTTACTTACGATACACACATATCTATCTATGTTTTTATTTTTTGCTATTTAATTTTCTACAAAATTGCACCTGTCATGTTCTGTCTTTACGCCACCCTAAGGTCAAGTGGTTAAATTTCTAACACTCGACATTTATAGGTCCAGTGGTTGCAGGTTCGGTGTGTAGGCTAAGCGTGGTTGGAGACTTTCATGAGTGGGTCTGATGCTCAAAATGTATTTTTAAACTTTTATAAATATATTTTTATCCATTTTTCCTTATCTTTGTAAATTTTATGTTAATAAATTAACGTAATGTGTATTTGTTTGGGAGGAATAAATTATTTTTCTTACTTTTTGTTAAATAGTTGTGAAATATTAAAAAAAAAAACAAATTAGCTATGAGAATACCTGTATGTACCTATATGTTTTCGGAATTTGTTCGAAAGAGTCACTGCGGCCCTGGAACGCAAACAGCACTAAGAGGAACTCGGGTGGGTTTTATTTAGTCAGTAAGAGTCTGAAACACGCTTCTGCTCCACCCAGAGCAGAAGAAGTCATATGATGATTACCCATCCTTAAAAAAAAATTAAATTATGAGAGCCTTTTGAATAGTAGTTCTAGATTATACGTTTGAATGAACATGTTCTCTCAGTTTTTTGATGTCAAGGGGTAGCACATTCCAGAATTTTAAGATTTAACAGCCAGATATATGTACCTGTATCTAAAGCAGTTACTGCTAAACAGATTTGGATGAAATTGGCACGTTGGTAGACCAGATTGTGTTTCATATCTTGGCGAAGGAACTGTGATCTCGTTGCCTACGATTCGCTAAACGAATTCCAAATTGTGATATGTACATAAATGTATCAAAAAATACGCGCAAACTCTAAATGAATGAAGCTGCTAGCAGAAGTAGGTATGTTTATGAATAAACTAGCTTTTGCCCGCGACTTCGAACGCGCTTAGTTCCCGTAGGGATTATAAGAAATTAACTCCAAATTTCAGCTTTCTACGACAGCCCGTCTTAAATCCATCACGATTCCTGTGTCAGACAGAGACGGAGTTACACAAGACGAATAGCACTATCCCTTTCCCTCACACTGAATCATGATAGCATTGGCTCTTCGTAGTACGGTCACAGTAGTTTAGGGTAGGCTGTGCGTTATCTGCCAGTAACTCAATAACGGAATAATTTTATAGATTGATGATTCATATAATCCCCTTGCAAAAGCCTTTAAAATGACCTATTAAAAACCGGTTCTCCTTTAATAGCACGATAAAAATTAAATTATTACTAATAACACTACCATTTATCGCCGCTATAAAAGCTCTAGAAAGGAGTAACATAAAAAACAATATAAAACAATGGAAGTCGGACACCGCTGTCCGCATTTAAGCGGTATTAGTAAAATGGCACCTTTTTACCGCTGAACAAAGACTGTCTTTTAATTAAACTTAAATAAAAAGTGGGTAGGAGAGCTTATGTTAATTTTAAGATGGTTCCGCGCAATTGATTGTGCAGAATAGTTTTTAACTGTCCTTAATGTAAGGACAAGTTAGTAGGTATGTTGAAGTCATAAAGCCCTACAAAGAGAGAGTCTTATTTTATTTTATTTATTAGGGACAACAAACAGCAGTATATTAAATATTACACATGATCGGAGTACTAAACTAATAGAATTAACAAATATACTACTCACGACGTTATCCACAGATTACCATATAAAATAATTAGCATAGGTACTGTTAATTATAACAGTGAGGGCCAACTATACTCATTACAAAGTTAAAATTATTACTCGGTTTGCTATTAAAATGTATCTCGGAGAGCATAAAATGAAGTGAAAAAAAAAAATACTTTTGACAAAAGTCTTTTGCCCAAGAGTGTAACAGTACCTAGAGGCTGACTAAAACAAATGAAAGACATTTGAATTTTTGCACATATTGATTTAGTAGCTTTAGTAATAATGCTAGCGAAGGAGGAGGCAGATCGCGTGAGGGAGACAGCAACTTCATACACCAGCCGCCGCAACAGAAGAAGACGCCCCGGACGTCGAAAGACCCAGGGCGATTCTTGGCCACGATGGCGAGCTATGGGTGGCTCACCGTCCGATGACAATCAGGCCCAGGTCGACGGCGCATCGTGTTCCACGCGCGCCTCGAAGAAATGTCAGCAAAGAAGACGGGGCCCCATAGGGTCAGTGCCTACTAGGGTTGCGGAATTGATTCGAAAGAGTCACCGCGGCCCTGGAACGCAAAGGACACTAGAAGGAATAAATACGGGCGTTACGAAAATGAAAGATAAACAAATGACAGCCGGTATCATCGGTTTAGTTGGCTTTCCAAGTCATAGAAAAGTCTCTGTATGTCACCATGTGTATGTGATGGTCACCTACAGACTGACCCCGGCAAACGTTGCTTAAGCTCGAAAATCGAACCGCGCGCCTGTTATTATTTAGCCTCGAAGAACGGTTTTACTATCAACCTACTACACTGTCCCACTGCTGGGCAAAGGTCCCTCCATAAAATTTCACTTTTCCCGGTGTTTTACTGAAGAACAATTAGACAACTTTAATCGGACCTAGCTTCTTTCTGATAAAATAAAACAAACAAAAATGCATAGCCTTATTCCTTTTTCAATTACGTAAGGCCATCCGTTTTGAACCAAAGTTTAAATTAGCCGGTAGTTATCGCGAGTTCCGATTGGCTGGCGACGGGGCGATGTGCTAACCAATTAAAAAGCGAGGAATAGACCGGAATCGACCTCGCTTATCTTCGCATTTAACTTATTTTCTTTCAGTTTCAGTTAGATAAAGAAAGGGAAAGAAAGAAAATTCATGCATTTAAATAAATACCAACATTTTACGCGTAGTAGCTGCCTACCAGACCTCCACAACCCATTAACTGGGTAACGAGGTAGTTCTTAAAAAGACTCATTTACTGGTCAGTAAAGTCAGATTTACTGGTGTTTGACAATATGTAACGTCAATCTGACAGTATGTGACAAAATTAAGAGTCTGACACTCCCTTCCGCTTCACCCAGAGCCATCATTTGACGACTGGGACTCACAACACTCTCTTAAAATTTCACGGTGATTTTTTTAGATAACCTTGTATATACTACAGGTAAGCCCAAATAATCATGACACCAATACACCATAAGAAAGAGAATGCTACTTTGTTTATTTTTCATGACTTTTATTAAATTCTAGGAGATGTATGGAGCTCGAAGGCAAATATACAGTCGAAAATCTCCACGTATGATATATGTATGTATGGTATATCGATGAACGCCGGCTGCACGCACGAAAAAGGATGACTGATTGTAACGTTACGCTCATTGTAACGTTACGATCGGAGCGAGAGCTGCACGAGAGAGCGAGAGGAACGATCATTTCATCAATGTTTTGTTAGGACGTTGTCACGTTAAAACTATCGTCCGTAAACAGAATTTACAGACAACCAATTTTTAAGGTTAAGCAACGCTTGCTGTGATTGGTCTGCGTTTGGATGACTATGGCTACCCAATAAATACGGGGACTCTCCCGTTCCTGGGAAAGCACGTTGAGCTAATGTTATCCGCTGTCATTTCTTGTTCGTTGACAGTACTGTAGTTATGAGTGCTCAGAAGCCAGAAAACAGATATCAGTCTTGCCAAGAGATACTTTATTACCAGTCTCTAACTGCGGTAATCCTGTGGTGTAATAGCCTAGATACAATGTGACAGATAATGATAAATGCTTTTTTTTAACTACTGTTATTCATGAGAACTCAACGAGGTCTATCTAAGTACTAACTGGTTCTCACAACGAAATAAAATCAGAAAAGAATAAGCAATTATTCACTTCAAGTTATCATACCACTAGCAGCGCCCCGCTGTTTTACCCGCGTAGTTCCCGTTCCAGTGGGAATATGGGGATAAAATATATACCCTATATTACTCAGGGTGAATGTAGCTTTCTAATGGTGAAAGAATTTTTGAAATCGGTCCAGTAATTTTTGAGTTTATTCGTTACATACAAAAATACAAATCTTTCCACTTTATAATATTAGTTTAGATTGAATACCTAAACACATAATGTTTAGTCATTTATGTCCGCAAATGCAATATCCAAAGTCTATTTTGTATTCATGCCTACATGACGTATTTTCCTAAAAAAGCCGTAAAATACCCTACAAACTTTCTTCATCTGATCACATAAAAAGGAGAAGGTCCATTTAAATTGAATTTAGTAAGCAATACAACATAAAGGGTTCCATATCCCATAATAGACTTAAGTGTACATTGAAATACCCTTCCATAATGAGGGACAACGTAACGAAAGGGTTTTTCTATTTTCCGTTTTGTGTGTGGACCCCTAAAAGGGTTGGGTACCATTTGGCCACAACCCTTATAAATCAGAAAGCTTATTACTCTTAATCTTGTACTAATTAATTTTTGTAGGGGATGAAAATTATGAAAGAAAGCTAGGCGGTTTCGTTATTATAGAGGTGAACATTATCTCATGGAGGGTAGTGTGGGGGTGAAATGTTAGTTGGATTTTTTTAAATTAAAAGGTTATTTTTCTACATGGTGAAAGAGGAATGCTGTATTGAAAGAAAGAAAGAAAGAAAAATGTTTATTTGGGTCTCGCACAAAACAACAAAAAAAATAAATAAAATAAAACTACATATTGATGAATTTGACGTGTTTTCACTACAAACAGAATCAATTTTGATTGAATTGGCGATAGTGTGTATATGAGACAACTATCAATATCTAATGTATGACACTAAAACAAAATAAATGAGCGATCAGACGAGCCTCCTTATTTTGGGTGAGAAATCATCAAATGACTTCTTCAACTCTGGGCGGAGCGGAAGGGAGTGTCAGACATTTACTGACTATAATATAACCCACTCTTGTTCCTCGTAATACCCTTTGCATTTCAGGGTCGCAGTGACTCTTTTGAATACAGAAAAAAATCCACAGGAGGAGACCATAACCTACTCATGCTTTTTTCCGGGATAAACGTAGCCAGTTAACAGTTAATCAAACTGAATAATTACTCTTTTCCCAACTATGTATGTCTGACTCTCCCTTTTCTGACTTTTACTGACTAAAACCCATCCGCGTTCCTCCTAATGCCCTTTCTTCTTTCATTCGAACAAATTTTGTAAGGTCTGGCAGGTAATGTACTACTTGAGAGATATTTGGTCATCATTGAAAATATGTTAAAAAAAAAATCCGTTCCGAAATTTAAGTATCGAATTGAAATCTAAATCCTTTGAAAATGTACCTCATCTATCTACATACATATTTATTAAAAATAACTGTCACGAACCACGATAATATTATATTATATGACCACATAAATTCATTACCACCAGCAACCACAAATAAAACGAAACTATTTATCCTTTAAAACCGACCACAGACCGTCAGCCACAAATGCCTGGTCAGTTGACATATTGAATCACCATGTATATATTTAATGAGTTGAACCGCTAATTGGTTCAATATTAACAGAACAGTGGTTTAGCAGAGGTAGATGCTGATTGGATTAGGATACTTGCTAATTAATGTGCTTGATAAGATAGTATGGCGTCAATGTGGTCGTTGTTGTGTAATTAATTATTGAAGGGAATTGTTATCACATTAGCATTATCTAATACTAGCTTCTGTCCGCGACTTCGTCGGCGTGGAATAGTTACTTTAACCCCGATTTTGAAAGTCTCAGCCCGATCGGTTTAAAACTGACAAATTTTAATACAAACTTTCATCCCTTTCGACCAAATTTGATTACCATAAAAACGGTTCTAGTGAGTTAATCTTAAAAGATAGACATGTACTGTCGCGGACATTTTTTTAGATCATTTTAATAGATTAATTCTTTCCTACATATTTTTTTGGTATCTTGAACCGTTTTCGCAGCGCACACAACGGAAGCCCTCAAAGATGAATAATATTCCCCGCTTTTTCCACATTTTCCATTTTTTCTTCGCTCCTATTACTCGCAGCGTGATGTTTTATAGCCTAAAACCTTCCTCGATAAATGGTCTATTCAACCCAAAAAGAATTTTTCAATTATATTGTATTTCCTGAGATTAGCGCGTTCAAACAAACAAACAAACAAACTCTTCAGCTTTATAATATTAGTATAGGTTAGATTAAAGAGCTTGTGGCAAAATAATAACAGCTGCACGGGTCGATTTTCAAGGTTAAGTCATGCTTAGAGCGCGAGGATATGTCCGGGTGTCAACACTGTGTGGATCGCCCGGAGGACACGGTGGAGCATACGATGGAGGTCTGTTCTGCTTGGGCGGAGTAACGTCGTGTCCTCGTCAAGGCGATCGGCGTCGGCGACTTCTCACGTCCGAACCTGGTTCAATTCATGGTCTGGAGCGAGGAGGCATGGGAAGCGGTCACCTCCTTCTGCGAAACAGTAATGCTAGCAAAGGAGGAGGCGGAACGTGTGCGGGAGAGGGGAACCTCACGCCCCAGCCGCCGCAACAGAAGAAGACGCCCCGGGCGTCGGGAAACGCAGGGCGATACCCGGCCACAGTAGGCGCAGGCGCAGGGTCGATGGCGCTTCATGTTCCATGCGCGCCTCAAAGAGCTGTCAGCACAGAAGACGGGGCCCCATAGGGTCAGTGCCTGCTAGGGTTGCGGAATTTGTTCGAAAGAGTCACCGCGGCCCTTTAGTCAGTAAGAGTTTGACACTCCCTTCCACTCCACCCAGAGCGGGAGAAGTTATTTGATGATTTCCCATCCAGAAAAAAAAAGGATGAGCCATGCTTGCCAAGGCGCTCTATGGATGGGTGAAGATCTCAACATACCAAGACTCCATCGTGCCTCGGAAAGCACGGTAAGCCGTTGGTCCCAGCTATCATCTGAAGATCTTTGTCAGTCGTTACGTATTTTCAGAAGCCAAAATATCTGACATCTGTCTTGCTAAGAACTACCGTGTACCAATTACTGGGTTGTGGAGGTCGTATAGGCAATAGCTGTACGTCAAATACATCTGAATCCGATCCTAGTATAATAGTAAAAGAACGAACGCCCAGAACGTGGCATGGATGGGTTTTAGTCAATAAGTGTCTGACATTCTCTTCCGCTCCGCTCAGAGCGAAAAGGGTCAGTTTCAATCCTAAAAAATAATAAAGCTAGGAGCCCAAGCAGTCTTTTTTTTGGAAATTTTCCAGGCTTGTATCACTACAAGAGAAGGCCATCCCAATGATAAATGAATGCCTACCACCAAACTACGCGTGCTATAAAACTTCAAGAACGCCAAATAAACAGTAAGTAGTCATTAAAAGCTCATTAGTTCTTCTGAAACCGTAAATCGTTTAGAAATGCAAATTTCATAAGTAATGCTCTCACTATTACGTGGTCTGCGGATGTCTGTGGACTTGTAGGGGGCAAATGTATCAGATAGTCAGATAGAACTGCGGAAAATTAGTCTAATTATTTAGAGCAGTGGTGGACAAGTGGTAACGGCCCCAATTTACGAGTCGTAGGTAACGGGCTCAAATCTAGCCAGCCGCATTACTTTGTGTAATTTATTTCATCACCACTGCTCTCAAAACGGTGAAGGAAAACATAGTGACCCTGAAAACAGTGAAACCGGCGTGTCCTAGAATCCATAACTCGAAGGCAATATGTGACATTCACCAACCCGCACTGGGCCCGCGTGGTGGATTACGGCCCATTCCCTCTCCTAGAGAGGAGGCCTGTGTCCCAGCAGTGGGAACATTAAAATGCTGATCATGCTGATGCTTATATTATTTTATTTTATTATTTATATAATACACAGAATTAATCCAAGCTACCAATGGTCAGGGCTATCAAGACAAGAATCTCTGCCCTTCCTAATATTAGGTGCTGTGTCCAGGGGTACCGCTTTGTGTATTATCATCTGCCTAGCCTTTTCCCAACTATATTGGGGTTCATCCCAATATAGTTGGGAAAATGCTAGGCAGATCATTGGGGTCGGCTCTCAAACAAGCCGGACTCTGCTGAATACCAGTATTTTACGTGGAGCGGCTGCCTACCAGACCTCCACAACCCATTAACTGGGGAACACGGTACTTCTTGGCAAGACCGCTGTCTGGATCATTATGTATAAATCAGTTGTAAGTATAGTACTAATAATTCGATATCCAGGGTAGGAAAATTCATATCCATCATACGACTGCCCAAAAAAAGGAGTGTTTGTTTTTCAGAGTTCATGTATGTAAGTATGTTTGTGAGTTTCTATACACTACCAAAACATATGTATAAACTGCTTAACCGATATCAATTTAGTGGTAACAATAGAAGGGTTCGTTTTTAGTGAGTTATCCCCGGTAACACCTATTTAAAAAATAAGAAGGGGGAGCCATGGTCTATAAATAAAAACGAAAATATTTTGTTTTCATAAAAATTGGAATACTTTTACTATCGTTGTCTAATGAAGCTTGCTTAGTACTTTGCCATTCGTTCCCTATTGTGCATTCACAAAAATACTGTTCTATCGCTAAAAGGTATGAAATGAAAGCAAATACTAAAAAATCTGCAAAATCAAAATACGATGCAATTTCAAAGTGAAGAATTCTTAAACGGTAACTGGTGGATTATTTTTTGAACCTGACTCCGCGTATGCATTCTTCACGACTGAATTGGTAGTGGTTGAGCAAGAAGCTGCAGTGCTGTGTGTCGTGAGCTCGATTCCCGCACGAAGCATTAATCTGTATGGCCTACGAAAGGGTCTGGCTATTTGTGTATGTGAATTTACATATATGTTTGTAAACACATTCAAGATTTAGGAGAAATTCCTATTAACACCTGAATGAAACCCTTTGGAACAAAATCGTCGCAAACGTATCGGAAATTTCTTATAAGATGGTTTTCCTACTCGCGCACCATTCCTAACATTGATATTCAAAGTCATTTCATTCTTCGTATCGCTATTGAACGGACAGCACTTTACATTGGTCTATACTCCATTCAAAATAAGATTAGACATTGGAACAAAATTGTTTACAGTCCGTTCAACTGATTTTTACTTCTATTCCGTATGCATAAGGATGACATTAAAAGCAATAACCTGATTATAATACCAACTGTTTACTGCAGCTACCATGTGTCATGCCACCAACGCAATAGAAGTCAAAATCGGTTGAACGGTCTGTAAAAAAGATGATTGTATTTCAATGTCTATTCTATCGCGAATGGGGTATAGATTGTAATGGTGCATTTGCTTTTTTTTTCATTCGGAACAGGTTACTTAAGAAGTCAGTTAAAAGAAAACCATACAAATTTTCAAGTCACTATTTTGCGTAATGACTGAACCGATTTCAATGAAAATTCACACGCATAAGCTAGATACATAGTTCTAAAAAGTTAGTTGAAAATATTTTCGAAATGTCTTATTTAAAAAAAGATAACTGGAAATTTATGTTTGTATGGATAATTTAAAACGGGTCTAATTTAACTGTAACACTATTTATCGAAAATGTTGTTGCTATGTATCCTCTGCTTATGTGTGTAAAGTTTCATTAAAATCGGTTTTAGTCATTTCGGAAAATAAGGACTTGAAAATTTGTATGAAAAGCCGTACGGCGTATACGCTCTTAACTGACTCCAAAAAAGGAGGAGGTACTCAATTCGATTGAATGTTCTTTTTTATTTGTTTGTTCAGATAACTAAACTGCCAATTTTCACCAATGTCAACCGATTTTAGTAATTATATTATATTTTCGCAGTGGTCCCATTTTAAGGTAAGATTGTGGTGCGGCGGTAAGACTGGTCTCAAATTTTCTGGCTTCTGACAATCGATAACTACTGCCAAATATCTCCAAAGACAGTTGGGATCACGGCTTGACGTGTTTTCCAAGGCGTGGAGGAATATTTATATGTATATTAATATGGTCACCTATCCACAGACCGACCTCGGCAAACGGTGCTTAACCTCGAAGATCAACCCGTGCGTCAGTTATTATTCAGTCACGACCGATTCTATTCTAAATCCAGCTTAAAAATTCATTAATCTAGCTTAAAATTCGACTAATCTATAAACTGTAGGCAAACGTCATGAAGACATACTAACGACTTTCTTGATAAATACAGGATGGTGCAAAAGTAATGACCTAGTCAAAAGATGCTTTAACAATGCCATATAATATGTCGTCGCTACTTTGATACTCTACACTAGTTTTATAAAGAGGAAAGATTTGTATTGTGTGTGCATGTGTGTATGTTTGTAATGAATAAACTCAAAAACTACTGTTTCGATCCCGATCCTGAGTAACATAGGCTATATTTTATCCCCATATTCCCACGGGAACAGGAACTACGCGGGTAAAACCGCGGGGCGCTGCTAGAAGTAAATAAATCAGTTATAAAAAACCAGTCAAGTTCCAATCGGACTTTCACACGAGAGGATCCGTGAAACGAAACTGAAAAAAAAACACGTCTTTTGTATGGGAGTTCTCTCTAATTTTTAAGAAATTCACAACAATTAAAATTTCAACTATCTACCTATTACGATTCTTGAGATACAGCCCGCTGACACTGTCTGTCAGACTTACTGACTAAAACCACCCCGGGTCTAGATGAATGGACGTCCCCAAGTCCGCCGCCCCTGGACCCAGTTAGGGGGACCGGGAGAGGGCAGCGTATGCTCTCCTCCGACGCCCGGTGCTGACTGCGTATGCTGCGGGCGGCGAGAGAGGTCGACATCCCCCTTTCCCTTTCCACAGCCTCTTTCTGCGAGATAACTGCTTCGCAGAAGGAGATCACCGCGTCCCAGGACTCCTCGCCTCCGACCATAGATCACACTACGGCCGGTAGCTAAAGGTCACTGCCTATCACAGAGATGAGGGCATGGCGCGGCCCCTCCAAGCAGCACACTCTGCCAGCGTATGCCGCGCCAGACAGCCGAACCCAGAACAACTATATTCTGTAGGCCATACAAACATTTTTCTCCGTGCGAAAACCCGCGACCCCCAATGCGCTAACCGCGTCATCAATTTTTTTTTTAATAAAACAATTTTACTGTTGTACCAATTCAATGTTAGCGCCTTAAACTCATTATTTCTGCGACACCCTTTACCAACGTCAATAACAAAATGATGGAACTGTAGAAAATCTCAGCACTTTGGAGACAATGGGATGTAGCACTACAGTGGAATCTAAGCCTATTGTAGCTGGTTGAACCGCTGCCATAAATTAGGAGGCCTATTCAGCTAAATCTGGGGGCTTAAGGACTCCTTTTATGCTAAAATGTGTACCTATAGTTGGGTGGTGGACTAGTTTTTGTGGCCGGGTGTTGTCGGAAATGTAGATTTTATATTGTTATCTATTCATTTGTGTACCTAGGTATATTTTATTGAGGAGGTTATACAATAACAGCCGTATAGGTCACCGCGCCCTGGAACGCAAAGGGTATTAGGAAGAACACGGATGGGTTTTAGTCAGTGAGAGTCTTAAAATCCTTTCCGCTCCACCCAGAATGAAATAAGTCATTTGATGATTTACCATCTATAGAAAAGAGGCGACTTAAAAGGTTAAGTAGCGCTTGTTGAGGGTGGCGCTTGGAAGGGGTTCTGTAATCAAAATTTATATGGTGTACATAATAAAGAGTATTCTATTATATTCTATCCGTTTCGTGAATGGGTTATTATCCATTGCATAGCGAGTATCTTCTGTGCCTTTAACATTGGCATTGTTTCAAATCTAAGCTTGAACTAACTGCCAATGAAATCTAGGAAAATCAAATAATATGTAGGTACCTATCTACTAAAATATTATTCAATCAGTAACTTCTCGCGGCTTCGCATTCGTAGGCTATCTCAAAGAGACTCGATAAATTTATCGTTTTAATTAATGATAGAATATTCGTAATAGCAACTTGCTAAAAGTTTAGTTGACACTTCACATGACCCAAAGGTTGGCTTTTACTTCGGATACTTTTACACGTTGTATGGCAATGTCTACCGCTGATAAACATTGCCATACAACGTGGCAATGCCGCCAGTCTTTTGGGTTCACTTCCAGTCGATAGCGATGCGGATGAGTTTTTTGATGCCATGTTCTAGTTAGGAGGATTTTAGCTAATTTTAATTTTACAATTAAGAACTGTAGTTCCAGAGGTGACACTTTCTATACAAACAAACTATTGTACCTCTTTATAAACAGGCATTACTTTAGATATAGCGATGTCACTCCGCACATGAATACGAAACATCCATTTCGTAACTTTCCTTTGTAGATAAATCTCTTTTGTAAATACTTAGAGGGTCTAATAACGGCTTTATTCAGGTTTTAGGTGGAATAAGTTAGTATTCACTCATGTTTTGGCTTAAGTTCTCATTTTCTGACAATTCAGATAGCCTACTAGTGTTAACTTTGGAATAGTGTTAGAAAAGTCACATACTAGGCACAAATACCTGAAATAATAAATAATTTTCAACACTATCGTTCAGGTTTTAGGAGGCTTGGAATAACAGCAGCACGGGTCGATCTTCAAGGTTAAGCAACGCTTGCCAAAGTTGGTCTGTAGATGGGTGATCATCTTAACATACCGAGTTTCCTCCGTGCCTCGGAAAGCGCGATAATCTGTTGGTCCTGGCTGTCATTTGTAGATCTTTGACAGCCGTTACGGATTGTCAGAAGCCAGTAAATCTCACTCCAGTCTTGCCAAGAAGTACCGTGTTACCCAGATAATGGGTTGTGGAGGTCTGGTAGGCTGCCGCTCCACGTGAAATACTGGTGCTCAGCTGAATCCGGTTTGAGTGGAAGCCGACCCTAATATAGTTGGAAAAAGGCTAGGCAGATGATGATCGTTTTGGTTATAGAGCAAAATCCAATGATTAGTTCAGGTATTTCGTTTTGTAGCAATTAAATACTTTACATTCTTCTCTATGAACATTTCAGTAATGATAATGATAAATGATATTTATTTTGTAAGTAGGTTAAACATAACACTTTTACACGTCCAATATTTCTTGTCATTTTAAGCTAGATGAAGCCGGTGTTTCCTAGCTGACTACCCTGAGAAGAAACACCGAAACAAACTCAGAGGTCAAAGTCTCTTTTAAAGTCCATACATAGTAGGTTAAATGCACACTCTGAATAAATCAATAATAATTTATTTAAATCAAGAGTCAATTCCGTAATATACGACCTACAAATACATATGTACATACAAGCTTATACGGAACCCTCGTTGCGCGAATTAATCTCGCACTTGTCCGGTTTTTTTCCGGCTTTAACAAAATATACGTTTTGAGAATATTTATAAAAGGTATAAGTTGAGGGTATACCTCACTTTCGTGTCCAGTATAACAGTGTATTCAGGATGCTGTTGGGTCTACCACGCTTTTGTAGCGCTTCCGGGAAGTTCGCCGAGGCCAGGGTTGATCGAAACGATCAACCCTGCCATCATACTCGTACGGAACCGGTGCGCTTCTCTTCTCGGTAGATTACGTGCTAGCTCCCTCAGCATCCTGATTGTACTGTGTGATGGGTGGCACACGGACAGCCCCATGCTGGCTCACTGGATACGGCTGCACATGTAGGTGTCAGTCGATTCAATTTTGTTTTCATTTTTTACTAATATTAAGTTAAGACACTATATGAAGGTTCCACTGCAATAATGATGAAAGTCCATTTTTGTAAAAAATCCAAGTAAGCACGACATTCAGCCACTGAATATCTGTAGTTGATATTCTCGTTAACAAACTTAGCAATATTACTTAAAACCCCGATATTAGACAGTGCACGCTTATAAGATAAGATGTACGTAAAAGGTACTCAATAAAGTCCTGCGGGCGTACCATGACGTCTTAAAACGGGAGTCTTCCGAGCGAGAAAAAGGGATGGATTATCAAATCTATAAAAACTGACGAAGATAAAAAGCATCAAAGAGTGGAAGCGTGTGACGTCACGGCACGGTAACAATTGTAGCGATTAGTGATGTCATACGAGTTTTCAATGCACTGTATCGTCTTCATTTTTTATTTATGTGAAAATACGTCTCCAATATTTTTTGGAAATCTATGACGGACTTATTAGATTTTTTCAGTTAATTACCCCTATTCTGGACCATATATTCCCTGGTGATCTTCAGATCTTTGGACATACCCAGCCCATTTCCATTTCTGGGTCATTATGATTTTTGCTATGTCTTTTACCTTGATAATTTTCCTAACGTCTTCATTTCTCACTTTATCAGATTGGATAGTGAATAAATAATAAACCTTAAACTTATTCAAAAAAGCCGTCCCAAAACCAAATCCAACAGAACAAAAGCTCTAGATAACGTACGAAAAAGACCACTTATTCACTTAATTTAAAAAGCTTAGCACTCACCTCCAACTTATGCCAACAATTTAGCCCGTAGGTGGCTTATTAAATTACACATTCGGCCATGCAAATGTGCCTCGACAAAGAGCCTTTGATCCGCGCGACATTATTAGTCCCATTTTCGCTGAAAAATAGGGGTGGTACGAGAGAATATATATTTTCTTGTTTTTTTTTTAAATCCCTCTGATGGGTAATTGGCAACCGCCCATAATTTTGATCGTAGTACCGTTTTAATATCGATCCCAATATTCCCCGTCTACGAAGTATTGTTCTGGAAATATTTCGGCGATATGGCTTTAAAAAGCTATCCGTAAAGCATCCTAGAAAAATTGACAGCTATTCGCTATAAGCGATAGTAAAATTATTGTATTAAAGTCCAAAACAGTTCCGTACCGGTAGACTTGCGGTAATAGTTTCGGACTTCTAAAAAGATTTGCCTTTGATTCAATTTCAGTTCGTCTAGAGCCCCAAAACTTCTATGGCCACTCACTTTATGTGAAACCAGTACCCTCCCTTCCAGATGCAGTCGCGTAAAACAACTCGCCAACCCTACACTCGACCTTATGGATAATGTACGCAACGACGTATAATCGCGCACAGACGCTACTACGCTGCGTACACTCGAGCACAGTACAATTAAACTGACAAATAACACGACAAGTCGCTAGTTATTCCGGCTGGGCTTGTATTTTTAAACTGTACGCAATTTTATTTACCTTGTTACTCACGGTGTGAGATAAAAAAGGGTGTACTATTTTCTGGCTGGAAGTGTAGGACTAAATGTTCAGGATAACTTAAAAAGGTGTGTGAAATTTGGGCTGAATTACTAGGAGTAATAAGCGATTATACAGAATTAGCAATATACCGTGTAAATGAGACGCAATAAACTCACACAAAATAATAATAAATAAAATATATAAAATAATATAATTTTTCATTTTTAATCGACAATAAGAGAACGAGAACATCATCAACGTAGTCGAAGCCGCACTTAATTAGGGATAACTCAAATACTAGTCGTCAGATCTCACTCAAAATGGGACCACATGACAAGCCACCAGCTTTCGAATATAAAAAGAATCATCAAAATCGGACACCCTGTAAAAAGTTATGAGGTAACTCACACAAAAAAAAATACGGTCAACTTGAGAACCTCCTCCTTTTTTAGAAGTCGGATAAAAATGAAAAATCACAGCTTAAATCTAAAATGACTAGCAAGCAGCAATAAAACCGTCAACTGTCTGAAAGCATCTTTCACAACAAACAAAACCCAGTAATTATGATAAATTATATAGTTAAAGGTGAATTTAAAAGCTAAAAGAATTACTTTCTGTGCTTATTCAAACCATTTAGCTGGGATCATTATAAATGTACCTACATCGTTCATTTGTTTGTGATAAATTACTGTGGCGATGGATTTCGGCAGTTTGAGGATAGTCCCATTATAAAAATAACATATGTATATGAAGCTGGGAAGAAAGTAGGATATTCAATTCAATTCAAATATTTTATTTCAGATAAAAATCCATATGTGTTAGTAGTAGTACAACTCAACCTAATGTTAGTATTCAATTTAATTTTAATAGGTAGATAATATCAATGAACCATTGTACGAACAATTCAATGGTTCATTGGTTTATTTGGATAAGTGTGTGTGGACACTTATCCACCTTTGTATGAGGGGAGAGTCCCACCTGTCTGAAAACACATTCAGGATGCCATTGGAGCCCGAGTCGACGGCGCGTCGTGTTACACGCGCGCCTCAAAGAGCCGTCAGCAACGAAGACGGGGCCCCATAGGGTCAGTGCCTGCTAGGGTTGCGGAATTTGTTTGAAAGAGTCACCGCGGCCCTGGAACGAAAAGGGTACAAGAAGGATCACGGGTGGGTTTTAGCCAGTAAGAGTCTGACACTCCCTTCCGCTCCGCCCAGAGCGGGAGAAATCATTTGATGATTTTTCATCCAGAAAAAAAAAATAGGATGCCGTTGGAGGAGGAACGCAGGCGCGCCAACATGGAAGCGCATCGCTTCCGCATGATCGCGGCAATATAGGTAGTATTAAAAATTGAAGGTACCTTTTTTTAAGCATGATCGAATCAGGTATGAGGATATCCGCAAGAGAACTAAGGTTATCGATATAGCCCGAAGGATCGCCTAGCTGAAGTGGCCGTCAGCATTATTTTTACTTTTAAACGTTCCTTGTAGAACAGACAGTTGATGGGGCGGAAAAGTTCTAGAGTGGTGACCGCGTACCAAGAGAGAGAGAGACGCAGCGTTGGAAGGCCTCCCACAATGTGGTCCGATGAGCTGATGAGGGTCGCGGGTAGAAGATGGATGCGAGACGCACAGGACCGTCTTTTGTGGTGACACGCGCGTGGTGGCCTATGTCCAGCAGTGGACGTCTTGGCTCGGCTGATATGATGACGATGACTGATTTTTTTGTCTTAATGACACACATAAGTCATCATCTGCCTAGCCTTTTCCCAACTATATTAGGGTCGGCTGCCAGTCATACCGGATTCAGCTGAATCGGTAAAAGCTAAAGCGGTATTTTACGTGGAGCGGCTGCCTACCAGACCATAACCCAATAACCGGAGAACTATTTATTGACAACTTACTTCTTGACAAGACTGGTGTCAGATTTTCTGGCTTCTAACAATCCGTAACGACTGCCAAAGATCTACAAATAACAGCCGGGACCAACGGCTTAACGTGCTTTCCGAATACAACAGTATTAAACTAAATTGTTCTACAAAACACCTAAATCACAGCCTACCTACTAAAAATAATTCACCATTAAGTTATTAGGCTAATTCCCCGCGCCATTAGTGGCCCATCGCTCTACTGTTGATGGACCAAATATTTTGCACGTCATACCCCCCGCTATGCCTTACAGTCCTGATAATTAAGGGACAATTATTATCAATTTTGTTACGGCGATCTTAATGCAATGGTCTGTGGTGTGAATTGCTGTGACTGTGTCTTTTTAATATCGAATTTTTTTGGAAGAAAATTTGAAAACGACATTGAAATCAATAAAGGCACACTCTACTACCCTGGGCCTCAAGTCTGCTATTACAATAGTGTCAGAATGGTCTATCATTGATTTCATAATGGTTGATTTTTACAAGTTTGGTTTCCATTGGTCAACTACTAACACTCCATTGAAAGAAATGGCATAGAATAGTAATCTCGGACATGATAACAAATAAATGACAGACGTACGAGTATGCAGTAATCTGCTAAAATTTTGACAGTTCCTGTGATCAGTGACCTAGCGTTAGAACGTCGTTGTGCAGTCATTTCTTTCATAGCTCGGTTATCAAAAAGTATTACGAGACCATTGACCGACTATTGATCGACCATTATGAATTTAGCAGATTACGAACTTTTAACAAAATGATAATGGGATCGTGTTAGAATAACTTTGAACAATGCCCACATATTAGAACAACCTTGGCCTACAGTGAACACTGATAAATAGTTTATGGAATTATAGTTTAAGTTATTATGAACACCTTCTAGTACATACCAGTTAAGAAAATAAGTCGCCATTTGGAAATAAAAGTTTTTATTTTTTCAAAACATTCATTTTTTCACAGTCACAAACTCATTCTACACACTTTCAACCACTTCCGAATGGAAAGTATATCATTTGAACACAATAATTATTAATTTCAACGTTATTAACTCATTTTAACCTTATGAATAATAGGAATCTTCTTTAAGTGCAAACTGCTATAGCTCCCTTTATACTTGTTTGACACTTTGACAGGCTGGGAGCAAGCTTGAGTAGGTAGTTTAATGTCAAATCTATCATTTGTCAAAGGCTAATATGGCCATATAAAAAGAAATATCGATTAGTTGCATCGGATTTTGGTCTTTATCAATTTAATTTATATCTAACTACGGCAAAGCCAAACAGTGATTTTATCGTTATAAAGTATAGTATCTCTGGTCTGAGGTAATTATGAACATAATTGGTCTAAAAGTCGAGTGGGTGTCATTAAAAAAAACTAAAATGACTGTCAGTTTTCTCAGATTATAAAACTGAAACCTGACTAACGTTTAGTTTTTCCGTAATCGATTAGATTTATTAAATAATATATGAATTTAAATTAAATTGACCATAAAATGGCAACCCCAAACTTCACGTGGAAATAAAAGTTGCGCAATAATAAGTAAAACGACTTATTTATTTGTTATGATCACGGCATCTTAGTTTGAGATAAAGCTTTGATGGATAATTCCTATTTAAAATACTTATATTTTTGTGTTATCTTTCTAAACGTGTCTGAGGTGGGCCATATCTGGGCATCCTTCTTTAAAATAGCAGACTTGGGGCCCTGTCTAGACTGGAGTCAGATTTTCTGGCTTCTGACAATCCGTAATGACTGCCATTTACAAATAACAGCCGGGACCACTTAGCGTGCTTTCCGAGGCACGGAGGAATCTCGGTATCTTAAGATGGTCACCCATCCACAGACCGACCTCAGCAAGCGTTGCTTAACCTTGGAGATCGACCCATGTGGCTGTTATTATTTGGCCACGAGCTTCTGTTTGTGGATCAAGTCAATATTGATGGAAAGAGGTACAAAATTTTAACAAACTTTCAAACAAACAGAAACGTTTAACTCCTGTTAAAATAAAGTAATTTAATAAAGCATTAATATAACATTGAAAGCCACATCGTAATCCTGTTAGGTTATTACGAAGTTATTTCGGAAGTGCTTTTAATTAATCTCTAATGTTAGTTGACACGTGAGGGAAATTCACCTTTAGAGTGCTACTACAAGAATAGCTTCACGCCAAAATAATTAGAAGATGAAAGCTGTCACACACAGTCTCGACGAGACAATGCGACAGTGTGACAACAATGTGACAACCAAAAGTTATTTAAAGGTTTGCTGTGCCCGGTCCATAATTGTTTCTAAACCTCATATTTACCACCTGTATTGCATACTATTTTATAAATTCAAGTACTTAAAACGCAACAGACAGATGTGTTGCTGGGGAGTTTGTTGCGCCACTTCTTCTTCCCAGTCAAACCACTAGGAAGTGGTGACGTTTTGGGGGACTGTCTTTATGTAAAATTTGAAGAGCTGTCTCTCAGCCTAGTTTGAATAAATGACTTTTATTTTTTTATTTTTTGTATGTGTACATTATGTATTGCAATAAACGATCTTGAATCTTGAACCAATTTTATTTTTAGGGATATTAAAAAACTATTTATTAATGACGGGCCCGCGTTTGACCATGATCTCATCTGATGAAGAGTGATGATACGGCCACTGATGAAGCAGGCTTACCTAGAAGTAACCTATTTAGACCATAAAATCACTACATAGTATAAAACAAAGTCGCTTCCCGCTGTCTGTCCCTATGTATGCTTGGATCTTTTAAACTACGCAACGGATTTTGATGCGGTTTTTTTTAATACATAGAGTGATTCAAGAGGAAGGTTTATATATATACTATATGCATAATATAGCAGAGATTTAATATCAACATTGCACCCGTGCGAAGCCGGGGCGAGTCGCTAGTTTCGTAAAAAAAAGACTAAAAACTTACCTGTAATAAGGTTACTTTCTAAAGGCTTCTTCTGATTGCTTATGATTAAAGTCTGTGTAAAATATTTGTCAATCCATCTATATTTTTATATGGCAAGCAAAGTTGATTTCGAATATTCTGCCAATGTCTAAAGTAGATTGGAAAAGCGTGTTTGATATATGAAGGGTACACGGAGATTAGATTCATCTATTGGTTGGTAAAATATTTGTCAAAAATACGTTTATCGTTGATTGACGTACAAGATTATGACCATTTGTTTTTTTTTCTTTAAATTTAGACTACATATACCTACTGACATCGTCTAGTTTCGTTTAGTACATAGGAAACGAAAAAAGTAAGAAATTAAAACAAAAAATTAAAATAAAAAACACGTTTTCGGTTTCACGAAATTTCAGTTTTTCTAATTCGGTCACAATGGTGTTTTCATTTCACAGTAAATATTATAACTTATTTAGTTCCTTTTTTGCCCACGATCACGATCTTGTATTTCATTTTTTAGTTCACCTTTTCTCTCAGTAAAAGGTTCCGTAGTTAGGATGTTTATTAAGAAGATCGGTAGCCCTACCATGACGTCTTATACCATCATGCTTCCTGTGTCAGAGAGAGACGGAGTTACACAAGACGAATAGCACTATCCCTTTTTCACACAGATATTATGATAGCATTGGCACTTCGTGGTACGGCCCCTGGTACCGACGCTTCCCCTTGCACAAAAAACAATCCTGAAAACCGAACAAAAAAACTCTTGTTACAACGTAAAATGTAACGTGTATGTAAAAAGCAACGTACGTTATAGTTTCAATTACCATAAAACGAGGGATGTCTCATTACGTTTCGCGTGCTCACCGCCCAAGAGTAGGGGCACCATGCTTTTAGAAAATGGCGGATGATTCTGGTAAAGTATCTTATTTACTAGAAAAAATCACATTGGATATATGGAACACCCTTTCAATATTCGTATTATTTTAATTAAAGTTAAATACACTCTGTATAATAAAGTCCGGTTGCTCGTGGGGCGGGGATGAATAATAGCGTGTACTTATGCGGAAGGGAGTGTAATTTTGTATTTGTTGTTATAATGGAAACAGAAATACATCATATGTGAAAATTTCAAGTGTCTAACTATCACGGTTCATGAGATGTAGCCTGGTGACAGACAGACGGACAGACGGACAGCGGAGTCTTAGTAATAGGGTCCCATTTTGCCTTTTAGGTATGGAATCCTAAAAATTATAAACCCATACCTAAAGGTTTACCATGAGAAATTTCCGCTAAATTATTTCTAACCACTATTAATTTTATAAAGCCAGTATTTATAGTGGCTATTAATAGTGACGACTACAAAAATTACTCAATGAACATTAAAAGTTAGGAAACAAACCACAAAAGAACAAAGGATAAAATACTTAAATTACACCACAAGCTGTTTTAAATAAGGTCTAAAGTTAATAAAACGGCTGTCTAAGCCTTTAACACCCTTTACAGGAATATCCTAAAAATCCAAAAACCACACCCACCCTATACCTCTAAGCAATAACTTCAGTTTTCGCATACAAATTATGTTATTCAAGTAGCAACCGACAAACCTCTGTCCGCCTCTTTCTTTTGTTCCTATCGACTCTTGTTCTCTCTTTCTTATCTTCTAATTAGCGTACCCTCGTGTGGTGAGCTTTGAGGTGTGACAGAAATGTGGTAACGAGATATCTTGGGAACGATTCTGGTTCGTGATGTACGGTTTTCAAAAGACTGTTTTATTTTGAGGATATCTCTTGATGGATGAATGAGTAATAGGGTAGTTGACTAAAAAAATCTAATTAGTCCGTCGAATAGATTTCCAAAAAATATTGGACACGTATTTTTTTCTTTTTTACATAAACAAAAAATGAAGACGATACAGTGCGTTGAAAACTCGTGTGACGTCACTACTCGCTACAATTTTTAGCGAGCCGTGACGTCACACGCATATAGATTTGATAAAGGAAAAAATGCGTGTCCAATATTTTTCTATAATCTAACTGACGGACTAAACATAATCATATAATTTTTACTCAGGAGACATCCCTATTAGAGAGTAAGTGAGGTTGATAGTGAGGGCGTATGCTTTATTGTTTCTTATCTTTGTACAGGTAAAAAAATAATGAAAAAGACAAAAAAAAAATACATGTGTGCAATTCACACGTGGTAGAAGTGAAACCTTCAAAATTGATGGCTTCAAGATAATGAGACGAAGGGACAGTAAAAAGAGACAGACACATGAATTTTCATGTGTCTGTCTCTTCACACACTATACAATTTGGTATAAACAAAATCTATACAGGATTAGTTTGCATGCTACTAGCACTGTATATTATGGAACAATTTAATTACTTTGGCCACTACAAAGTATACACCAGTATTTGCGTACTACTCTTGTACAAATTGGAAGACCTTCATTAAAAAGTGATTGATAAATGATAACATTTATTTTGTAAGTAGGTTAAACATAACACTTTCACACGTCCAATATTTCTTGTCATTTTAAGCTAGATGAAGCCGGTGTTTCCTAGTCGACTACCCTGAGAAAAAACACCGAAACAAACTCAGAAGTCAGTCTCTTTTAAAGTCCATACAATCCGTACTGGTCAAATCTTAATTGCACCGTGTAGGTTAATTTCTGAGGTGGCCTTTTGAGGAAAGTTTCACACGGATTTGAGTGGATCTGTCCAGACAGTGCAAGCATTTGTCAGTTACCGTTGCTCAAACTTAGAACATTAAGGAGCTCAACGATTTGACGAACAATACCAAAGTAAAGACATTTGGGTAGGCCACAAGAATCACTCAAACTGCCAGACAAACTGAAATAAGACCCTAATATGGCGATCTACATAGTCCTCACATTCACAATATGTTATATGAGAACCATGCAGAGACGTGTCTGAAATGGTATTTTGAAGAAAGAACCACACATATTTAAGTGGGCCTGTCCATTCAGTGCAAGGCTTTGTCAGTAGTCGAGTAGCTCAACTTAGAAACAATAAGGAGCTCAACGAACAACGACGATTTCCAATGACGCGACTAGTTTCACACCCTTGCGTTCTGGACTTGAACAGAATGGAAATACGCAGCAGTGAACTACTATCATCATTACATCAGCATCGCGGCATCAGTTTTCCGTGTGATTAGAACATATACAACAGCCCGAATATCAACTAGCGGACACAACAATCGTCTAGTCGAAGGATCCCCTTTTAAATGGAGGTTTGCGGGACTATACTCTCTGTACCACATGCCTCTGTAATTCAAGCCACTTCATGAGAGAACGACTGAGGAGGAGGAGGAGGAGGAGGAAACAATAATACTAGCTGTCCGCACAACTTCGTTTGTGTCACATTTTTCATGACTGCTCCGCTCCTATTGGTCTTAGCGTGATGATATATAGCCTATAGCCTTCCTCGATAAATGGGCTATCTAACACTGAAAGATTTTTTCAAAACGGGCCAGTAGTTCCTGAGATTAGCGCGTTCAAACAAACAAACAAACAAACTCTTCAGCTTTTTAATATTAGTATAGATGTCATAAGAATTATGTGTCTATCACTGTGTTCCACATATCAAAATAATCACATTAGAGATGTATTTTAAAAATAAACCCCTTTCTAAACATGACATCTTAACTATGTTATTAAGAATTGCCTCACGGCGCCGTATCATCTTAAGTTGCTTGTCAGATTCACGACGTGTACCTGTCGACAAATGTTTGTTCTTTTTATAATATTAACTTGCTTTTCTCCGCGACTTACATATATACTATATATATATATACTATACTACTACTACCCATAGGAATTTCAGGTAATCTTCTCTTCATTTATGCGCTGTAACGGAAGATTTTTATAGTAGGTATATTAGCAGCGTCCCGCGGTTTCACCCGCTTAGTTCCTGTTCCCGAAGGAATATGGGGAGAAAATATATCGCTGATAATTTAATACTACTACTACGCACATATTGCGTTTTTCTCGTTCCCATACGAATTTCGGGTAAGCTTCTCTTCATCTGTGCGGTGTCAGTTACTCAGTAACGGAAGATTATGGTATATATGGTACATATATGTAGATATTTATGGTATACCAGCAGCATCCCGCGATTTCACCCGCGTAGTTCCCGTTCCCGTGGGAATACATAGCGCTGATAATTTGGCTTTCCATTGGTGGAAAAATTATTAAAATAGGTTCAGTAGTTTTGGAGCCTATTCAATGCAAACAAACAATCAAATATTTCTTCTCTATAATATTAGTATAGATTATACATTGAATTTATCTTTCATAGCAATTAAATTATCCACCTATTCCATAGGGGGAAATGCGGGATGGGGCTATTTTTCTTTGTTTTTATTTACCTATTACTTAAAAATCTTTTTTAGTTATTTCATTATTTCTATGCACGACCGCTCTATGGAAATTTTATATATTGTCGTCGTCGTCATTTTTTCCATTGCAGAATTATTTTCCAGTGTAAATGGAATCCCAGATTCGACCATAGAGCACACATGTCGTTTTTTACGTATTGGCTGTACCTAGTGTGCGGTCTTGACAGGAACAGAATAAATGCCAATAAAGTACGAACACTAGGCATTGGGTTATTTTTGAGACAATTCTAGAATATCAATTGTTTTTTTTAAATCTTAGTTGAGGTCAATACTTATATGCTTTAAAATGCCATCTAAAACTTAATAGAATTACACTGACGATATAAGGATTTTTGTACCAAACAAAACGCAACACTCCCCCGGTAAGTTTGTCTATTAATTCGACCTTATAATCATTAATGACGACTATGTTAGGTAAAAAAGTGTTGCCAAGTTGTTCGATTTGAAATTTGACAGCATCAAAGCAGAAATTAGAAGTTTTTAACTTGACTTTTTCAGTCGGTATTAATTAACCGACTTCCAAAAAAGGAGGAGGTTCTCAATTGAGATGCTTGTTCTTTTTTTATGTGTGTTCGGGCATAACTCCGTAAAATATAAGCGGTATAGCAATTTTTTTTTTATTCGAAAAGGGTTTATTCCGAAATGGTCCCATTTAAATTTCATATAGGTTTCGGAGACAGACAACGAAACTCTTCAATAAATGATAGAAAATCTTTCGGGATTGCTGAAAACGCATGTTTGTATATTATTTAGGTACATAATGTGATTGGTACGTTTAGGTGGGGGGTATCCCTTAAAATGGGATAATAAAAAACCTTTTTACAAAAAAATACAACCAACTTCAACAAAAAAAAAAAAAAACAAAATAACTTTAGTTTCGGAACTCGGTGTTTTTGGTTGCTTTTTCGTTTTTTGAACACCGACTTCCAAAATTAAATTTATTTTGTCCTTCTTGTTTTTTTTTGTGTAGAAGTCGGTTGTATTTTTTTTTTAAAGGTTTTTTTATTTTCACTCTTTATTATTTAAAGTTTTTTTTTTAACCATATACAATGTTTTTTTTTTTAAATATAATTGTATTTCTTAGGTAACGTACAGATTCTAGAATGAAAATTCTAGTACCTATGCAATTTTTATTTCCCAAATTACAAACTTGATCATTTTCAACATGCTGGATTTTAGCACGTAAAAACAAAGGAAACTGCTCATTTCCTGAAAAGTAACAAGCATAAAACTATAAAACGAAACGCAGTATCGGCAGGGATACGTAATATACCTGTAACGGGCGCCTATAAACCATGGGGTCACAGAGTAAGGAGGCGACTCGGAGCCACTATTAGCGATGGTATCGTCAAATCTTGGCATACATACCACATGTGTAACTATTTATACCACGTGTGTCACTGTTTATACCACGTGTGTCACTGTTTATACCACGTGTGTAACTATTTATACCACGTGTGTCACTGTTTATACCACGTGCGTAACTATTTATACCACGTGCGTCACTGTTTATACCACGTGTGTAACTATTTATACCACGTGCGTCACTGTTTATACCATGTGTGTCACTGTTCATACCATGTGTGTCACTGTTTATTAATTTAAAATATTAGCACGTGATGATATTGTATTTTGCAATACTTATGTATGTAAAAAGAAATTACTATTTTATTTTTGTTGATCACGTGACTTAAACGCTTTGGGACGCTGTTGCCCATTCTACTATGTCATGAGCTTCGTTCGTTGACATTCACATCTCAGGAGCAATCTGTCAAAAGAACTTAATATTTCCCCGTAGATAGAGAATGAGAACATAGCATGAAAACAGGGCCAATTCTATGGCCCAAGTTGCCTTGACTATTTTGATGAAAACATTATTAGGTTAGGTAAAATTAACGTCAGTTGACATTAATTGTGGACGTAACTGAGCGTTTTTATGGGAATATTTTTTATTATTAAGTTACCAAAATATAATTATATACAAATAAGTTGAAAAAAAAATATAAATAAGTTATCAAAAAATATTTATTTTATTTTTTATAACTTCGTCATATTAAGCCAGACTTGAGTAGTTGAGTGTTTTTTTTTTTATTCCAACGAAGTTTATTCCGAAATGGTCTCATTTAAATTTAATTTAGCTCTGACGAAGAACTTCGGAGATAGACAGTTAAAATGCATAATCTAATGACACCTAATGGGTCACTTACAAATTTTTATGTCATAATTATGACAAAACATAACGCACCCCCTATTTGTATAAACAACTATGTTTCGTATTTAAATTGATTGATCAAATAGATTAGGACTGGTTATAATGTGCGGAAAGTGGCACCAGCACTAAAAAGTGAAAAACAAACTTAACTTTAATTTTGGTGGAACTTTGTTTTTTGACACTGCCTTCCATACTGTTTTATTATTCATTAAATAATAATTAAGTCTCCAGTCACTGCCAATCTGGACGGTATTCTGTGGTCTGTAGACACCATAATATTCAATATTTGAGGGACGTTACCTTTTATATGCCGAGAGTGCGTCGTAAAATGTTTACTACAAATATTTTTTTGAACACAATTTAATCATTTCGGATGTTGTAGCTTGCTTCCTGTATACATTTATGGTTTATAAATAGCTTGATTTGTGACTTTAAGTAGGGCTATTTGCTGTCTTACTGCTAAGGAAAGGTCCACTAAGTTCTTCCAGATATTCTTGTCTCTAACCGTTTCAAACTATCTCATATTAAGCGTATAATTTCGCCACATTTTTCGGGGCCAGTCCAGATGGCGCTTTTTTTTAAACGACTTCTAAAAAAAGGACATGTGTTACCTCATAACTTTACTGAATGTGTCGATTTAAAAAAAATAACAAATAAACTAAAATATAGCATAAAAAATTGCGCCCAACGCTGTGAGCTAGTAATGTGCCCAAGAGACTGGCGGTATTGCCAAGTTGAATGGCAATGATTCTTTTTATATTCGAAAGCTGATGCTTGACATATGGTCCCATTCAAATTTGAGTGAGATTTGAATCATTAGGCATAACTCAAATACTAGTCGTATTTAAGTTATGCCTAATAATGCATGGTCTCATTAGCTCTTATCGATGTAAAATGAAATATGTATGTAATAAAACTCTATACGATAGTTGGAAGAGCATCTACAAGATGGTCCCTTTCTAGTTTGGTGAAGATCTGATAAAGAACGGAGATGGGAAACGGAACACTTCAATAAATGATAGCAAATCATCCGGAATTGCTCGCATGTCTTATTGTTTATAACACATTTAAAACACGTACGTTTAGCTGTGGGGTGTCATATCAATAAAAAGTGTTAAATAATTTTTTTGTCAAGAAATCTATACTAATATTATAAAGCTGCAGAGTTTGTTTGTTTGAACGCGCTAATCTCAGGAACTACTGGTTCGAATTGAAAAATTCTTTTTGGGTTGAATTTAGCGAGGAAGGCTTTAGGCTATATATCATCACGCTTAAGCCAATAGGAGCGGAGCAGCGATAAAGAATGTTTTAAAACCGGGGATTCCACGGGGACCATAAATTCACGCGGTCGATCACCTACACGCTGGATACTCAATAAAAGTTGCGACAAAAACTTCCATAGTCTATTGTACCACTGGAGCCCGCTGGGGTCCTACCAGTCAACTCATCCGTGTTCCTCCTAATGCCCTCTTCCCTTTGCGTTCCAGGGCTTTTTTTTTGTATGGGAAATCATCAAATGAACCCTCCCGCCCTGGCCGGGGAGCGGTAGGGAGTGTCAGACTTTTACTGACTAAAACCCACCCGTGATCCTTCTTGTGCCCTTTGCGTTCCAGGGCCGCGGTAACTCTTTCGAACAAATTCCGCAACCCTAGCAGGCACCGATCCTATGGGGCCCCGACCTCGATGCTGACGGCTCCTTGAGGCGCGCGTGGAACACAACGCGTCGTCGACTCGGCCTGGTTGCTATCGGACGGCGAGCCACCCACGCTCACCGTCCACAGGCATCAGCCACTGCGCAACAGCACAGCGGCCGACTTGTCTCTAGAGGAGGCTGCAATGGGACCATTACTGGCACTCCATTTCAGCCCCCTCCCGAGCGTTCCAGGGCTACGGTGACTCTTTCGATCAAATTCCGCAACCCTACCAGGCACTGACCCCATTGGGCCCCGTCTTCTTTGCTGAAACACGTGTAGCCTTGTACCGGAACAAACATTAAAACTGTTCTGTAACCAACTTCCTTCGTTACAACCCATTTTGTTACTAACACAATAGATCTTAAATTGAAGAACTTGTTATATTCTATACAAAGAAAACATTTTGGCTTTAATAAAAGGTCAAAAAGTTTACTTTCTTGGTGTTCTTAAAGATTTACTTTAAGCTCGCAAAATCAAACAGTAATTCTGAAACTAATTATTGGATTTTATGATTTAAGTTTTTAGTTATGTAAATAATGTACAGGCTGTGTTTTATAGAAGCATGTGTAAAGTTCGATCAACGTTTAAACGTACAACGTCTATAAAAATATTATAAAGAGGAAAGATTTTTCTGCTTGTAAAAAATAGGCTCCAAAACTATTGGACCAATTTAAAACACTTTTTCACCAATAGAAAACTACATTATCGCCGAGTAGCAAAAAAAATAAGCAATTGCCTCTCACGAATTAGGATAAACTTAAACTAACACCCCGTAATTTTACAAAAATTTCAGGTATACGGTAAGCTTTATAAAATAAATTTTAACCACTAATTAGTTCTCAATCGAACCGTCAATCAAATTACGGTGCCAACCACCTCTGGCAGTAGATTTAGCTAGTTACAACTTAAAATGATGAGTTTAATAAAACGTATCGTCATTAGATATTCCATCTACTAATCCAGCTATTTAAATTTGAACGTGTACCTATTAAACAACGAATTCGAAGGTAATAAATAACAATATTTAACAAACTTATCATTTCCAGACATTCTCAAAAAGTTTCCATTATCTTCCAAAAGGTATAAACCGAAACAAACAAAATTAAAATTCAGGCCACGGTCATAATGTTTATTTAATTTCTAATAATGTTTACCTTCTGTCCTCCGACACGCGGTCCGTGTGGTCACAACGAAACCACAAATCGGTTCAGTCTCTTCTATTTTGGGACGGGAGCTATGTCCTTTACCCACAATGCAGTAAGTGCCAGAAGGTTCACAGCATACAATGAACGAATACAGACGCAGGCACACATAAACGCACACGTGCTGTTATGAACAATTTTATTACTTGTCATCATCTGCCTAGCCTTTTCCCAACTATATTGAGGTCGGCTCCCAGACAAGCCGGATTCAGCTGAATACCAGTATTTTACGCGGAGCGGCTGCCTACCAGACCTCCACAACCCATTAACTGGGGAACACGGTACTTCTTGGCAAGACTGGTGTCAGATTTTCTGGCTTCTGACAATCCGTAACGACTGCCAAAGATCTCAAAATGACAGCCGGGACCAACGGCTTAACGTGCTTTCCGAGGCATGGAGAAGTCTCGTTATGTTAAGATGGTCACCCATCCACAGACCAACCTCGGCAAGCGTTGCTTAACTACGAAGATCGACCCGTACGGCTGTTACCTACGAGCCTACTAGGTATCTGCACGTTCCAAAGCGTAGATCTCTATGGAGAACAACGTGCAAGAAACTCCACGGACACTCTTTTAAATCATGTTCTGTATTACATAACCTTGGTTACATCCTTGGTCGCATCTACATATATGTGAGGACAATGCAAAGAAACAATAAAAGGAAACTATAAAAACAATTCAATCTCTCGCTCGTTGTAGGAATCTGATCTTCTGTATATATATATCTGTTTTGCAAAGGAGGCTATGTCCCGAACTGCAGTATCGAAATAATCGATGTTTTTAAAGGTATTTGTGTGTTTTATTTAGTGAGATGAAAGACTTCGGTTTTTGTTTGGAAAAAGGCTGTGCTTATTTTTGTAGAAAGTGAATTTTAAGTCTATTACGTAGGGCCTGATGTAATCCCAATCATCATTGGACTAGAATAATTAAAATTATTCTCTTTATTATCGCATCATCTGCAGCTGAGATAGGGACCTTTTTTGGCCTCGCTTGTTTTGTGTTGTGCGAGTCCTAAATAAATATTTTGTCTTTCTTCTTTCTTTCTTTCTTCTTTATTTCTTCTTTCTTTCTTCTTTCTTTCTTCTTTCTTCTTTCTTTCTTCTTTCTTTCTTCTTTCTTTCTTCTTTCTTTCTTCTTTCTTTCTTCTTTCTTTCTTCTTTCTTTCTTCTTTCTTTCTTCTTTCACACACACATCCAAAATAAAACCTCAATATTGAACAACAAAAAAAAAAACTTAAAACTTTGTACTAACAATAACAATTTATAAAGGAATTCAAAATACATTCATTTAAAATAAACCATTTAGAGACACTTTTAACAACAGTCAAGGTCGGTCGTGCACGTTCCAGTTGCGGAATTTGTTCGAAAGAGTCACAGCGGCCTTGGAACGCAAAAGGAGGAGCACAGATGGGCTAGTCAGTAAGAGTCTGACACTCCCTATGGCTCAGGGCAGAGCGGAAGAAGTCATTTGATGATTTGCTAACCCTAAAAAAGTAGGTTCCAACGCGTAGATGTATGTATGTAAAACGGGCTGGTTTCCGCAACTCCACGACTAAGCGCGTATTTTGCGTGCAGGTGGGACAAATGTGTCATTCAATCCACCCCAGCTCCCCAAGGAAGGCCAGCAAAGCCTTGGTGTTGCTAACTATCTCACAGAGGGTACCTGGGTTTCCGAAGTACTTAGCCCTGTAATCCGCGACTACCGAGCAGCTCAGAAGCAGATGTACTGCTGTCTCATCCTCCTCCATGCAGGCTTTGCAGAGCGGGCTGTCAGTGACTCCTATGATATAGAGGCGTTTATTAAAAGGTCCGTGGCCAGTTGTGACAGCTATGACTTTATGTAACTGTTGTTTGGTCAGATATCTATGAAGAAGAACTTATGAAAAAATGAGAAAATATGGCCTCAGACGTAAACTACCCAATTACAATCAGCGACTCACACAATTTCAAATGAAGAGTCTTGAGACAAGAAGATGGGTCAGTGATTTAAGTACATTACATAAAATTGCTAAGGGCTCCTATGATATCCAATTACTTGGCCAGATAAACTTTAAAATACCAACTCGATCTGTGCGCACTCCAAAACTATTTAGTATTCCCAGTAGTAACAAGTAGTAACAACAGTAGTGTTTCTGAAAACAATCCGTTGTCCAGAATGTGCAGTCAATATAATGCAATATGCTCTAAGGTAGACTTGTTTTAAGCAGTTTTAACCAATTTAGAAATTCTTTGTATAAACTGTAATCTTCTCTATATTATTTATCCTTAACTGTAACTAATGAAGCATATTAGACAATGAACGCTGTGTACAGTAATAATTGGACTTCAGATTTATGTACTGTATATTGTCATAGTTGTACTTAAATTGTCTTAGTCTGTAGTCTGTCACTGTACTTACTAAAATAAAATAAAAATAAACTTGCAAGAAACATCATGTACACTCTTTAAAAATAATGGTTACATTTATTAATTGGTAAAATAATAAAAGGAGACACAACTCACTTTTCACATCATTGACATCATTCCATCAGCCACAGTAAGAAATTAAGCGAACACATTGTTCAACTGCCCTACCATGACGTCTTAAATCCATTATAATTCCTGTGTCAGAGAGAGACGGAGTTACACAAGACGAATAGCACTATCCCTTTCCCTCACACACATCATAATGGATTTAAGACATCAGGGTAGGGCTGCAGGAAGCTACGCAAACCGATATCTCTTTCGTTTCATAATAACACATCACTCATGTCCCCATTTTTCATCTCATATTATGATTTAATAAAATGTAAAAAAAAGGCGAAACTCAAACACGACGCGTCATAACCTGGTAGATTGATGGGGGCGTTAAAATGCTGCATACCAAATAATGTCATAAAGCGCGGTTTTCGGCGCCATGAGTGAAACATTGTGATTGGCTGGATACTTTCTGCGTTCGGCCGTGTGCTGGGTCATGAATAAAATATGTTTTCTGCCCGATTATATGAAAGAAAATGTTTATTTTTTTATTTTACGAAAATTAAAGTAGAAGTCATTCTCAATATTCATAATCGGATCAGAATTCATACTTAGTAAATCTATACTAATTCTATAAAGTGGAAAGATTTGATTGTTTTTTGTTTGATATATAACAAGTGTTATTTCTGCATTATTATTGTAATTTTATTGTTGTTATAATTTTGTTTTTTGCATGCTGTGTCTATCGCATCATATTGTACACTATACTTGTATCATATTGCTTGTATTATTAAGATAAACAGTGTAACAAGTTGATAGGCCAATAAATAAATATATTGTAATTAATAAATATATTTGTCAATTTATTGTGTATTGGGGTCGGCTGAAATATATTGCGGTCTAACCGAATTCAGCTGAATACCAGTATTTTACGTGGAACGACTGCCTACCAGTCTTCCAGAACTCATTAACTGGGTAACACGGTACTTCTTGGTAAGACTGGTTTCAAGTTTTTTGGCTTCTGATAATCCGTAATGACTGCCAAAGATCTACATTTGACAGCTTTAACTTGCTTCCCTAGGCACAGAGAAGTCTCGGTATATTAAGGTGGACCCATCCACAGACCGACCTTGGCAAGCGTTGCTTAACCTTGGAGATGGACCCGTGCGGCTGATATTATTTAGCTACGAGCCTCTCAAAATATTGTTTACTAGCAGCGCCCCGCGGTTTCACCCGCGTTGTTCCCGTTCTCGTGGTAATACGGGGATAAAATATAGCCTATGTCAATCCACAATAACGTAGCATTCTATTGGTGAAATAATTTGGAAATCCGTTCGGTAGATCCAGACATTACCCCTTACAACGTCACAAACTCACAACCTCACAAGCGTTAAATTACCTCTTTATAATTTTAGTATAGATAAGCTAAAATTTGCACAGCGTCGCTTATTACTAACGCCGCGTAATTTATATTTGATTAAGAGCAACTATACAGGAAAATTAAAAAATAAAATTTATCCTAAATACCATTTTAATAATATCTTATAATTATTTAGATTTTAAATTACATTCATCACCTAATTAAAGAACCATTATTGTGTCATAAAATTCAAGCAAAACATCTTCTGATTCTTGTTTTTCGATTAAGGGTTTTGATATTTTTATACCATTTTGAATTTTTTTATAGTTTTGAAAGTTTTACATAACTGCCAAAAATTGAATTTGTTGCACTTAAAAGTGACGATAGGCTTTTTTTCATTTGTGATGGGTTTGCTCTTGACTCGAAGTCTCGAAGTTTCTCTGTCAGAGGTGACAGAGTCAAAGTCGGCGATGGAATGAACTTACCCTGAAGAAGCTTGTTTACTTTGAAGAGTTGAACGCGTTCGGAAACAAAGACGCAGGCAGAGAGCTAATTCCACTCTCTTGCAGCGGCGACAAGTTAAGGATGGTATCTTACTTATTATTATGAAGACACGGCTTCCACGGGAGAAATCAAGAGAGTAAGGCCGCGGGTAAAACGAGTATTATCTTCTACAATTGCGTGGGTTGTAACTATGGCGGAATTAGATAATGTATTCAGGTGCGAGTTTCTCACGCCTAATGGTGAGTCAATATACAATATATCTGTGTAATTACAGCTTAATCACTGTGTATTTTCAACAAAGACTATTTTTCAGGGCTAGTTCAGGACCTTATAAGTTTTAGCTTTATATTATAACAAGCAGCGCTCCGCGGATTCACGGGCGTAGTTCCCGTTCTCGTGGGAATACGGGGATAAAGTATTGCTTATGTTACTTGCTGATAATGTAGCTTTCTATTGGTGAAAATCTGTTAAAATCTATTTAGTGGTTTAGCCGTGAAAGCGTAACAAACAAACTTAAATTCCCATAGTTAGAAGGTTGCTAAATATTTCTAACTAGCTGTCCGCACAACTTCGTATGTGTCACATTTTTCATGACTGCTCCGCTCCTATTGGCCTTAGCGTTCTCGGTAGTTATTGGTACTAGCTGCTGCCCGCGACTTCGTCCCCGTGGATTCTCCGATTTTAAAACATTCTTTATCGCTGCTCCGCTCCTATGCGTGATGATATATAGCCTATAGCCTTCCTCGATAAATGGGCTATCTAACACTGAAAGATTTTTTCAAATCGGACCAGTAGTTCCTGAGATTAGCGCGTTCAAACAAACAAACTCTTCAGCTTTATAATATTAGTTTAGATTTGGAGATTTTTTAGAGGTTGTCTTTGATTTTTTATTGTTATGGCAACATTGACAAGTCATTCCGATTCTTTTATATCGTATCTTTTCTAAAGGGAAGACGGTAGAAAACTTGATAAATATAATATTTAAAGCTTTATTTCTGGAAGAAGATCGGCACGCCACCTATTTGCAGTTTTAGATAAAAAAATATCATAAAAGCACGAGTTGTGCATTTTTACTTTTTTTTTTAATTAAGTACAGCAGACACATCATATACATTTCCCAAATTAAGACAAACTTAATAATAGAAAAAGAACTAATGCACATGTCAATTAAGGCATACATAGCGCACATTAAAACAAAAAATATTTTTAAAATGAATTGGCTGCCCGTTACAATTCCTACCGCATACCCAAGACCACCGACCACAGCACACCCGTGTCACTCCGGATGACTTCAATCAGACTTGAGGCTAGTCTTTCTCCCCGAGAGTTCCAAAGAGACCAGCAGCCCTATTATGACGTCTTAAATCCATCATGTTTTCTGTGTCAGAGAGAGACGGAGTTACACAAGACGAATAGCCCTATCTCTTTCCCTCACACGAATCATGATGGCATTGGCACTTCGTAATACGGCCACAGCACTCTACTCAAACCACGATCGCCCGTCTTTCTGCCCTCACCTCCGAGGCCCATCGTGACGTCCGTCCGTCCGTCGTTCCCCGTCAACGTCCCCCCGACTCTTGCTCGAGCCAGACCGCGCCGCTGTGTCTGCAGTCTTAAATTCGCCCCTATAGGCTAGCTCTCATAGAGATAGGCTGCTCCAGCAGACGTCATTTTGTCGGTGCCGGCTGTCGCTGAAAATCAGCGCTTAGACTCAGTCTCGTACAAGAGTCTTAGCATTATGCTGAGCGACAGCCGTTTTGCGCAAATGTGACGCATACCTTCCCAACTTTTAACTATTTTTTTTTTTAGTTTTAAGCTGTATTTTAAATTCTTTGGTGTGCGTCATGCTTGGCGCAAATAAACAGTTTTTCTTTCTTTCTTTCTTCTTCCCTAAATAATAATCTTTATGTGATCCAGTCCGTCCCTGATACTAACCCAAATTTTTTATCTTAATTTCTGGGTGACATAAATTATCTTCTTTGCAGGTTGAAAACAGAGTTTGCTCAATAAAAATTATAATTGGTAAGCTGCATCGTTGAAAAAAGGATAGGCAGATGATGAGAGCAATAAAAGTAAACGTAAATTGGCTACCCACCAGCTCAATCACTTACAAAATACAAAAGCGTATCTTGCATAAAAATCAGTTGATCTCAGAAGAGTATATCAGCCTCCAATCCAGTCTACCGCGTCAGAAATAATAAGCTTGACGTTATGCAAATACATTCAGAGATTAGTACGCTTTTATGAATCAGTTAGGCTAGTAACACACGGAGCGTTTTGCATCTAAAACGCACGACTAAGCGATTGCCGCAATTCTGCAGTTCCACGGTGCATATTGAGTAGTTGAGTGGTATGATTCTGCTTTTACGTAAACAGTTTATTGTAAACTAGCAGCGCCCCGTGGTTTCACCCGCGTAGTTCCCGTTCCTGTGGGAATACGGGAATAAAATATAGCCTAGATATAGCCTCCTCTCTAGGAGAGGAATGGGCCGCAATCCACCACGCGGGCCCAGTGCGGGTTGATGGATGTCACATGTCTTTGTCATTCTGTTCTATCATATTCCATTCTATTCTATAAAAATAGCAAGTATATATTCATCCTAATCTCACTACTCGGCAATACGGCACGTCATGTCATGACGTCACCAAGTCTGCTCGGTGCTCATTTACGGGCGCGTCTCGACTGACGTCGTCGATGACGTATTAAAGGTTGTAATACAATGCGCGACTGTTGCTGAAGAGTAAGCAGATTATTATTGGCTAATGGATATTTGTGGATGGCGCTGTTTTTGTTTAGAATAAATATTTTTTTGTATAATATTGGCTGGTAGTTGAAGTAGTGGTCACAAGTGCTATTGCTGAGCGTGCAGTATAGGGTTCTATTCTGAAGTTGAATGAAAAGTTTTTGGGGTTTCATTCGCGATCCGATTTATTGTTTTGAGAACTTAAAACTGCGGGCGTACCATGACGTCTTAAAACGTGAGTCTTCCGAGCGAGAAAAAGGGATGGAGCTATATAGGGTGTATAACTCTATCCCTCTTTCTCGCTCGAAAGACTCACGTTTAAACACCTCATGGTACGCCCGCAGTTCTCGAAACTGAATAACTCTTGTTAATATTGTTACATATGTCACTGGATGACTGCAAACCCAATAAGGAACAACTAAATTGGAAACTATTAACTATGGGTGGGATTTATTGTATTGTAAATGATCTATTCAAAATATATCTGGAGCTAGCAGCACCCCGCGGTTTCACCTGCGTAGTTCCCGTTCCCATAGGAATATGGGGATAAAATATAGCCTACGTCACCCGGGGATAGCGTAGCTTTCTAACAGTGAAAGAATTTTTCAAATCGTTTCAGTGAGTCTATCAATACAAATAAACAATCAAATCTTTCCTCCTTATAATATTAGTATAGAAGATACATATAATTGGAACTGGCAGCGCCCCGCGGTTTCACCCGCATAGTTTCCGTTCCCGTGCGAATATGGGGATAAACTATGTCCGCGGGGATAGTCTAGCTTCCCAACAGTGAAAGAATTTTTCAAATCGGTTCAGTGAGCCTATCTTGATAGAAATAAACAATCAAAACTTTCCTCTTTATAATATTAGTATAGCAGTATAGATTATAATCTAATAAGGATTTATTACAATCTTACGAAGTTTGCAATTTTCCAGTGACACACCTATATATTTCTGGCTGCAGTATTGGTGTCGCTACACTTCTTTCTATAAAAATTATAAAAGGGTAGTTGACTTAAAAAATCTGATTTCCAAAAAATATTGGAGACGTATTTTTTCTTTTTCACATTAACAAAAAATGAAGACGATACAGTGCGTTGAAAACTCGTGTGACGTCACTACTCGCTACAATTTTTACCACGACTTGACGTCACACGCTACCACTCCTGTGGCCGTATTACGAAGTGCCAATGCTATCATGATTCGTGTGAGGGAAAGAGATAGTGCTATTCGTCTTGTGTAACTCCGTCTCTCTCTGACAAAGAAATCATGATGGATTTAAGACGTCATAATAGGTCGCCTGATCTTTGATGCTTTTTATCTTCGTCAGTTTTTATAGATTTGATAAAAGAAAAAATACGTGTCCAATATTTTTCTATAATCTAACTGACGGACTAAACATAATCATATATTTTTTACTCAGGCAACATCCCTATTGGAAAACTATAAGTTCTTTAAAAGTCACGCTATCTTATATTACTTACGCCTTCACAAAATCCTTGAACACAACACGACTTTTTTATATGTCCGAATAAATATTCCTTGTTATTCCAAACTTCTAATGGGAAATTTATTCCGTGGCAACAACCCCCCGCCCCCCCAATTAAGTACTAAATAATCTATCCAGCGCTATGGGAAAGTTTTCCCATTACATCTCGATCTAGTTTTGTTTCGCTGGCTCGATACACAATTACTGTTCCCAGGAGTCCTATTACGGTGTGTCCAAGTTGAAAACTTCACGATTTTTACACTCGCGGCGTGAGCTGAGAGTTGAGATCTTGGGTAGCTGAAACGTTGTAAAACTTTGCTCTTTTGCAAGTTGTAACAGATTAAACGCGAACCCTGTAAAAGTAGCATTGGTACTCATTATTATTACAATACACAAACACACATTTTGTCCAATAGAGGACACGGTTGACGCAGTGGTTGAGCGATTGGTTGCGGCGCTGCGTGTCGCGGATTCGATTCCTGCACTGAACCAATATTTGTATGGCCTATAGATAGTTGTTACAGGCCTGGCTGTTTGTGTACAAACACAAACAGGAGCAGCATGCTCCTATAGAGGAGAAAATTAAAATAAAAAAAATGAGAAAAATAAATATTAATTTGTATTAAATTGTTGATGTGCTTATGTCAAATAAAAACTTACCAAACAAAAACTAATGAACGGTTGAATCGATGAAACTTTACAGTAATATAGCTCATACATCGGAATAATACATAAGCCATAATTTATAAAAAGAGGAAGCAATAATTGCGTGTGGAGCGGTAGGCGCAAACTAGTAAATAAATAAATCAGGAAACACATGTTATTCAAAGAATAATAGAAAAGCAAAAAAAACTAACCCCCGCAAAAAGATACCAACTATATGATATTTTTATTTTAGCTTTCCTATTCTACTGTCCTCAATCCCCTGTCAAGTCGTGTTAGAACACAGAACCTCTACTTTATGGTGAGTAGGGTAACAAGATATCGACGCTCGCCGCAAGCAGCTCACTCAAATAATTCATGAATTGGAAACCATGCAGTACAGGGGAATGGATAGAATGTTAGATCCAGAAGATTCTTTGAATAAGCAACTTTAAAACATTAGACTATGTGGATTTTCTATTAATCAATCCAAATAGTACAATGTTTTAAAATATCTATAATTACTTGTTAGCATTAGCATAGCATAATCAGCCTTTTAACGTTCCCACTACTGAGAGGGAATGTATTTTTAGTTTTTAGCATTACCTAAATATTTGGTACATTTTCAAGTATAAAAAATTGGACGTGGGTTGAAGAAAACAAATATGCAATATTGTTATACAATATAAATGAACACAAAAAAATAACATTTCAAAGGGGTAAGAAATGATAAAACTAAGTTTTTATTAAATCCTATTGCAATTTGTCTAATATATTAATAATAAAGAATATTTCTATACTATTCTGATGAATATACTAGAATATCAAGAGCCCCAAAAAAAATCACACCTAACCTTCGCCTCATCTCGCTACGGCGTAGCGCACGGCTACGAATTCCATTATGACTGCGAGCTACGAGCTACGCGGGCACGCTACGATTGGTACGTTCGTAGCCACAGAGCAAAGACACGCAGACACTGCTAGAGGAGGCAGATTGAAAGCGTGTTGGTCAGTGTTACTAGTTAATTAAAAAAAATGACTGCCCGCCTCAGATATTATAATATGCGATTGGTTTTTATTTAAATATTTTTCTCAAAGACAGAGCGAAGATAAGAATATACAGTTCTTTTTAATAAAAAAAAATATTCAAAATCTATGCAAGGTAATGGCTGAAGTGATTTTGTGCCATAAATTAATGACGTTTAAAACGATTCAAACGATGGATAATGAAGACGGAAGCATAACTTTAACTATTTACAAATCTTGTTAATATTGATAAAACTCTTAACTTATTTCGGAAAAACTCCATACGGTTAGTAAAATTATACTTTAAAAACTAATGTTTTAAGGTGCAGACATATAAAACCAAAACATACATCTACTCTTCAACATAAAGCTGCATCCATCTCTGCATCATCGGCGACTCCCACCGATCTGCGAACACACTGAGTATAGTTGGTACTACCGCAAATACGCGTCATCATAGACGCACATCTTTTTCTAATAATGGCGGCAAAACCATGTTTGTATTCGCAAACATACCTGATACATTGCAACGCTATGGCAGCCTCAACAGGTAAACTCTCAGTGCATTATTATCTTTTCTTCTTTCTTCCGTTTTCAAAATAAACGTTGATTTATTTACAAAATATATTTACGTTTGAAATATTTTTTGAAAAAGGAAACAATTCCAATTTAAAAAAAAACACTTTTAGAGGTCACCAGCCTTTTACAAAAAAAAAACACATTTTACATTCCAACAATTTAACCTCTTTCTTAAGTCACTCCAGGTGCCGCCTCTATACGCTAATCTGCTCTATGGTCGCAGCGTTATTGAAATGCGATGCGAGGCGACCCTTAATGAGATCACCGGCATTTGTTTAAACTATTGTTCTTTTCAAGTATTCCCGTCATGGTTTATGGTGGGGGTAAGCTGATCTGGGTATCGAGAAAAAGTACATTGTCAGCTGAAATGTTGATGGTCATAAAAATTAAGAATATAGCTATGTCAATTATTGTAGTTGCGGAATTTGTTCGGGATCGTTTTAGTTCTAAGTAATTTTGTGTAAAAGTATTCTGTAGTTATTTGTAATTGTTAGTAATAGTGTTATTTATAATAGTTTATATTTTGTAGTCTTAGCTATCGCATTAGGTTTTTAAACCTGTAATGATAGTTTAAGAGTTTGGAGTTTGAGGAACACGGATGGGTTTTAGTCAGTAAGAGTCTGACACATCATTCCGCTCCACCCAGAGCGAAAGAAACATTTGAGGATTTTCTATCCTTGATTTAAATTGTCTGTTTGACAAGCGATGAAGAATCATCATTCAAGATAACTTTCTATTTATACACTTCAAAGATATCCGTCTTCTCAAGGACGCTAAGAAATCAATATACAACGTGTATATTGAATTCTAGAATAAACGCAATACCTCTTAAAAGGTCATTGCACTCATCATTATGAACTATTAACAACTTTTACTATAGGGACCAACATAGGACATTTAGACGCACTGTAGGTTACCATCCCTACTTTGTTGCTATTCCACCGATTCGCACCAAGCTATTTCAAACTACTTTTATAATGCGCACAGCAAAGGAGTAGAACTCTCTGCCTGTGTCTGTGTTTCCGAACGCATTCAACCCTAATCTCTTCAAAGTTACGAGTGAACAGGCTTCTTCTGTGTAAGCTCATTCCATCGTCGACTTTGTCTCCGTCTCCTGTGACCTAGACTAGAGTCAAGAGCAAATCTATTTCACAATAAAAAAAATACATGTGGCACTCGGGGACTGCCGCGGTAAAGCTATTGCATAGCATTTTTTATCAACTTATGCAATTATATATTTAATACTCTGCGTCATTGTGATATGGTCTCGATTCGTTCACCTGGGTTACTGTACTAATGTAAATCACATACGTTTCACTTAACTTTGTCCCACCGATTGTTTCCGAACACAAGCGTTCGGGTCGGCTCGGTGACGGCGACATAATAGCTCAGTAACGAAGCGACCATTTTAAAGAGGCGGGGCCTAAGCAGACGTTCGGGTCGGCTCGGTGACGGCGACATAATAGCTCAGTAACGAAGCGACCATTTTAAAAAGGCGGGGCCTAATCGAATGACGTAGCGGTGTTAGGTTATTTTCGTTACGGAATTCGTTTGCCACGCTCAAGGCCCGCGATAGAAGCTATGCAATAGCTTAAAAACCAGAAATCGTGACAAAGAAGTCAGCTGTTCAGTACATTTTATCGTGTCATGCGAATAGACATGTATGAGGCAGTCGATTATTTTTTTCGTAATTTTAGTGTTGGTCCCATATTAAAAGTTGTTCATAATGATGAGTAGAATGATCCCGGGACAGGTATTGCGTTTATTCTGTTACAACTTGTATACAAAACTCTTCTGGACTGAGTAACTGATAGACAACGTACAGCTGAAACTACTGTTCGAAGAAAGCTGAAATTTGACATGTTGGTTCCTTTTGGAGTACCTATAAAGGGAACACTAACAGAGGATTTCCCGAAATTCTTACGGGAACTGTGAACTGCAACGAGAAATTCACGTACGAATTCATGGGCAAAAGCTAAGCTATAAAATCATAGCCGAGCTAAGAAAGCCCTCCGGCCTTGTTTGTTACAGCATGAAAGAAAAGAACTTTCTAATGGACTCTGTAACTTTGTCCGGTAGATAGCGAGGTGGCGTAGGGAGCGAAGCGAGGATTGAGCTAGGAGAGACGAAAGCAGTTCTATTGACAAAAGCTGAGATATTTTTTGTTAATCTCATAATCATAATCTTAATCATTTTTTTATTTGTGTAACATAGGTAGAAAATACAGTTCTTAAATTAAATTTATAATTCGCTATGTTATGCCAAGAGGCGTTCAAATATGGTTGCATGCGGAACTCAATAATAATCATGCTTGAGGTAAACGCAAATTATATACTACTCGTATATAGGTAATAACAGTTTTTCTTTTAAACGTTGCGTTGTATTTCTCCTTTCTTTTGGATGGGGAATCATCAAATGACTTCTCCCGCTCTGGGCGAAGCGGGAGGGAGTATCAAACTCTTACTGACTAAAACCCACTCGTGATCCTTCTTGTGCCCTTTGCGTTCCAGGGCCGCGGTGACTCTTTCGAACAAATTCCGCATCCCTAGCAAGCAGTGACCCTATAGGGCCCCGTCTTCTGTTGAATTTCTCCTGTATCGTGCATTTACAATTGCGGAACAACTATCTGTAGGCCAGGTTTACAAATGATAAGCATAAAATATACTGCCATAATTTACATTGGCATAATACAATTCAGCATAGTGATCATTACGCATAATAATATTAGGCATAAATGTTTTGCCATAATGCTTGTTGCTATAAACACTGCTAGCATAATAATAATTAAGCATAATTTTTATAAAGCACTAGCAGCGCCCCGCGGTTTTACCCGCGTAGTTCCCGTTCGCGTGGGAATATGGGGATAAAATATAGCCTATATTACTCAGGGTGAATGTAGCTTTCTAATGGTGAAAGAATTTTGAAATTTGAAATCGGTCCAGTAGTTTTTGAGTTTATTCGTTACATACAAAAATATAAAAGAACAAATCTTTCCTCTTTATTATATTAGTATAGATAATGTTACAGTGGCGTACAGTGGTTCGAGTTAGGGTAGGCCAGAGAAAATGTCCAAAAAAAAAACACACCACATTATTCAGGGTTGATTTTTAATGAAATGAGTTTTTTTTTTGTTTTTTTTTAAATGGCCTATTAAAAAAAAAAAAAAAAAAAAAAAAAACAAAAAAAAATAACATCACATTTCAACCCTGAATAATGTGCTGTGTTTTTTTTTGGACATTTTCTCTGGCCTACCCTAACTCAAACCACTGCACGCCACTGTAATGTTATAAACGCATAATGATATGGCTTCGCTCTCGTCTTAGCCTTCTAACCTAACCTATCCGTGTTGAAACACTACCTTACCTGCCAAGATAGCTCGACGGCGCGGAGCTCCTACTTCTGGGTGGTTTAAAAAAAAAATAACAGACTCGGGGTGCCCTAAACTTCCGAGCTCGCTTCGCTCGCTCTTGGACTAACAATCCTAATCACTTATGAGTGTGCTAATAGATTGTTGATTAGACAAAGTGTCACCCTGGAATAAATATTATGCACCACTATTATTATGCCAATAAAAATTATGCGAAAACGTTATGCCAACTGGGTAGGCCATACTAATATTGTTTCGTGCAGGAATTGAACCTGCGACATGCACCGCAGCAGACTATGGCTGAATCACTGCGCCCACCGTGTCAAACATACATCTCGTAAAACGAAAACCCCCGGCCACGTCTGTCTGTCTATCTGTGCGTGATAAATTCAAAAACTATCGAACAGATTTTTATACGGTGTACAACATGGACGTAGTAATTTATGATAATGGGTTAAATGTTTCATTTACTATGGTTTATTTATTTATTTGTGGCACATCACAAACACTGTTGTTTATGTCAATAACAGACATGCAAAACATTTAATGGTTTCGCGTAAATTAATTAAAACAATACGATGATTTTTGAAAATGCCTGAAAAGCTCATTTCGATTAGTGTTTGTAAGCTTTATATTTAGCTCTGCTACTCTTGTGAAGCCGGGGCTTGTTGTTTCATCATAATTATTTTGCTAATTTTCCTAGTAATTAAAATTGCAAATCTATACTCTAGACTAAGAAGAAAGATTTGTGTTTTTGTATGTAACGAATAAACTCAAAAACTACTGGACCTATTTCAAAAATTCTGTCACCATTAGAAAGCTACATTCACCCTGAGTAACAACGGCTATATTTTATCCCCGTATTCCCAGGGGAACGGGAACTACGCGGGTGAAACCGCGGTGCGCTTCTAGTATTAAAAGATTTTTATATTTCGTAAATGATTTCATGCCATTTTGTTACAAAGCATTACCTTTCTCGGTAACCACTTTTAAAAATATATCTCTTTTCAAATCTGAATAAATAAAAGTATAATGACATCGACAAACTTAATTACATATATTTCTTTCCTTACACCTTCTTTGATGAGATGAAACAAGGAAGGAAGCAAAAATGAAGCCCAAAATCAAAAGAAGTGCTTTTCTTTTCATAAACGAATTATGGAACAGAATTGAATTAACTTCTGTGAACAAACTTCTGAAAATATAACTTGTGAAAAAAAAAATCTTTTAACACCAGCTGGTTTCATTTTATCAAAATTCTGTTATAGTATTATCTTTGATTACGTTCAGTGTGGATAGTATCTGAAGATTTGTCCAAGTAATTTGTAATTTTAACAAGTTTCGCTTTCTTCTTATAAAAATTGTTTTAGAAAAGAGACTTCCTCAATTTCCTACTTAGAGTATAGTAGAATATTTTTTATTGTACACTAAAATAGTAATATAACTGATTTACAAGATATTTTTGTTTAAAGGAAACAATGGCGGTTTTATCTCTGAATGAAATATCTACCAAGCACCCTATGTTAATGTCACCGAATAATTTATGTTATAAAACAATCTTACAAGATTGTATTCTTAAATCTCGATTAATTGTTCACTGATTTGACTAATCCCACAAATATTATAAACGCCAAAGTTTGTAAGTATGGGTGGACGGATGTTTGTTACTCTTTCACGCAAAAACTACTGAACCGATTTGGATGAAATTTGGCACACAGATGTTTTATAACCAGAATTAACATATAAGATCATTTTTACCCCGATATTCCCACGGAATCGAAACTTAATCGGGCGAAACCGCGGGGCGCTGCTAGTAGTCTATAATCTCTCGGAATCATAACAAGAAATTTTGAACGAACATAAGACTGACGACATACTGACGACCAATCAGTGTACGGTTCTATAATTTATCGAATTTTCTTACCTAGCCAAGTAGCGGAACGTAGGGTACAGGGAGCTAAGGGCAGATGGCATCCTTCTGCCTCCTACCGCGAAGCAGTAATGCTAGGAAGGAAATATCACGCTCCAGCCGCTGCAACAGAAAAAGACGCCCCGAGCATCGAGAAACGCAGAGCGATTCCCAGCCACCGCGCACCGTAGGCGCGGGCCATCGGACGGCGAGCTATGGATGGCTCGCCGTCCGATAGCAACCAGGCCCGGGTCGACGGCGCGTTGTGTTCCACGCGTGCCTTAAAGAGCTGTCCTGTTGCGGAATTTGTTCGAAAGAGTCACCGCGGCCCTGGAACACAAAGGGCACAAGAAGGATCATGGTTTGCTTAAGTCAGTAAGGCCCCCTTCCCTTCCACTCTCTCTCTCCGGGAGTTTAGGGCAACCTGAGACGGATAGGTCAGGTTCGAATGGTATGATGCCATTTATGTGAGGTATCTTTAACCCCTGCAGACAGGAATAGGAGCCTCGTCGTCGAGGTTGTTTTGTTACTTGCTGTTCCACAATTTATATGTTTATTTAGAATAAGTAAATTAACAGCTCAGTCACTAAAAATTAAAACTATATTATAACATTTGAAATTGAAATTTCAGTAACCATGCAAATAACAGGTATGCATGATTTCTCGGAATGATTTCGAGAGATAATAAACTATCAAATTTGGATGCGTAAAAAAGTACATATTCCAAATGTTCATTTGACAATTTATCGAGAGTTTAAAATCTCTCAAGATATTTTATATTCTACGAAGCTTTCCATTTTCCGGTGATAAAAATACTGAAAGAACTTAAAATAAAATGGGGATAGTCTACGATGTACTACGACGTCCAGCACATCTTACACTGTGACCTAACCCTTATGTCCTCCGGTATATTTACAAACACACACACATAGGTACCTAAAAACATTATAACACACACACACACACACACATACATACATACACGTTGCAGTGTTCAACTAAAGTTGCAGCGTTGCACACAACTTTACTGATAGACAGCAAATTGCTTGGCAATGGATTTGTTTCCGTAGTTTCTAAAGTTTTTAGATGAATGCAATAAAATGTTCAATGAATCTGTTAGAGCTATTTTGTGTTTTTCTTAAACATTTTAAATATTTAATTCTTTTAACAAATTGTTGTTGACTACAATTTCAAAGACAAAGCATTAATTTCAGACACTTTTGACAGAAAATTAAATCTATTCTATTCGTGTTTATGGCAATTATATACGAACTTTGCTTGCGCGATGTTGAATTTATGTGACGTCAGGTCTTTTTCGTGGTTCATATAAGGCAGAAATAGCGAAAAATATCCATATTCATATACCTATTCATATCTTTATTTGCATATGAATATGAATATTAAAAAAAGCACCCACCAAAAACCAACCGTTATTTATTTTCTTTTTTCAAGAAACGTTGTCCCACACTAAGAATTTCTCCTCTATCGTGCGTGCATTTACAAACATAAAATCACATACACAAAAAACCAGACCCAATACAACTGTTTGTCATACAAATATTTGGCCCGTGCGGGAATCGAAGCTGTGACACGAAACGCAGTAGACAATCGCTCAACCACTACGCCATCGGCGTCGTCAATTGGACAAAACGTGTGTTAGTATATTGTAATAATAATGAGTACCAATGCCACTTTTACAGGGTTCGCGGTTAATCTGTTGCACCTTGCAAAAAGGCAAAGTTTTACAACTTTTCAGCTACCCAAGATCTCAACTCTCAGCTCACGCCGCGAGTGTAAAAATCGTGAACTTTTCAACTTGGACACACCGTAATAGGACTCCTGGGAACAGTAATTGTGTATCGAGCCAGCGAAACAAAACTAGATCGAGATGTAATGGGAAAACTTTCCCATAGCGCTGGGTAAATTATTTAGTACTTAACTGTAGGGGGTTGTTGCCATGGAATAGATTTCCCATTAGAAGTTTGGAATAACAATGAATATTTATTCGGATATAATATAAAAAACCGTGTTGTGTTCAAGGAATTTTCTGGAGGAGTTAAGTTTAAGTAATACAAGATAGAGTGACTTTTTAAGTAAGTTATAGTTTTCCAATTATACTTATTTTAGAAAGAAGTGTAGCGGTACTAATGCTACCACAAGAAAAACTAATGAAGCAAATTTGTACGGCAACAAAAAGAACCGCTGCGCCATCTATCTCGCCCACAGCGAACTACTAACGAAATCCTGCATCGCGGTATCAGAGTTTTCCGTGCGATTAGAACATGTTAAACAGCCCGAATTTCAACCGTCGTCGGGCAGTTGCCCACTGGACATAACAACTGAGATGATGAAATGAGGATTCTTCCTTTTCAAGGAGTTTTGCGGGACTTTAATCTCTATACCTCATACTTCTAAAGAAGAAAGAAATAAAAATATGTTATTCCTCCCAAAAAAATAAAAAAATGATAAAAATTGGGGGTAAAATCAGTAACAGTTAGGAATTACATGTTAGGAAACAGACCCACTCAAGAAAGCCCCAACCATGCTACAAAAAAATACTTAAGTAAAAAACATACATCGCAAAAAAAAATAGAAGATAAATGGATCTTACAAGCAGCGTTGTAAAATAAGTGATTGGTTCGTCAGTATAATATGCATGTTTCCTGAGGAATAAAAATATGATTCTATTTAGTCCGTCAGTAAGATTATCGAAAACTATTGGACACGTATTTTTTGCTTTATCAAATCTATAAAAATTGACGAAAATAAAAAGCTTCAAAGATCATGAGTGGGGGCTTGTGACGTCACGGTGTGGTAAAAGTCTATCACGAAGTGTCGTCACACGAGTTTTCAACGCACTGTATCGTCTTCGTTTTTTGTTTACATGAAAAAAGAAAAAATACGTGTCCAATATTTTTTGGAAATCTATCAGACGAACTTATTAGATTGTTTTAGTCAACTACCCTATTTCAGTCGAAAGACGTCCACTGTCGGTCCTACTACAGGCATTGCCACAATAAAATCAATTTTGTGTTACTAGTTTTCAGAAGATACCCGGTTATCTGTTATGAACAACTCGCTGACCGCACAATTTCGTGTGCGTCAAAAAAACAACCCTGTTTTTGCAACATTGATGTTCCACTCCTATTGGTCGAAGCGTGATTTTATACAGCCTATAGCCTTCCTCGATGAATGGCCTATCCAAAACTAAAGTAATTTTCAATACGAACCCGTATTTCCTGATATTAAATAAACGAACTCTTCAGCTATATAATTTACCTATACTACTATTATAAAGAGGAAAGATTTGTTTGTTTGTTTGTATTGAATAGGCTCCGAAACTACTGAACCGATTTGAAAAAAAAAATATATTTTATCCCCATATTCCCACGGGAACGGGAACTACGCGGGTAAAACAGCGGGGCGCTGCTAGTGAGCTATATAACTAGTACTTCGCCCGCGACTTCGGCTTCGCAGATTTAGTACAGATAATTTCCACCCCCGTTTTACCCCCTTACTAAACTCCACCCGAGTTTCGTAAAATCCGTTCTTAGCGGATGTCTACACCCTAGAGGAACCTGCCTGCCCAATTTTAAGTTTGTAAGTGTTATAGTTTCTGAGATTTCGTGATTAATCTGTGAGTGGTATTTCGCTTTTACATACATATACACCCCTTGTTTTTAATTAGTACAAATACTTTAAGGGCTTATCAAAAATTATGTTCATAAACAGCAAAGTAATTTGCGTTTTTTTATATCCCAAAATGTCACTCAATTTATGAAAATATTGTAGGTACAGGCTATTGATTTATGAATTAATAAATGACGATTAAAATGGAAAAACACTGCGCGTAGTATTGCTGTGTTAGCAATTGTTATGAATGTTGATTCTATTATGAATTTAGCAGTTGGAGGGGCGGTTTTACTTATTTGGTATAGGGAGGGGTTTAACATATATAACTGGAGATCCAGGAAATATGACAAATTAGGAAGATAACCCTCGGGAGTAGAATGACACCCTGCCAAAAGCGAATCAGCAACTCAAAGCAAGGCCACCTACCTTCTACCGTTGACCGCCTGGTCTGGCTGGCCGGGAAATCATGTCCGGGCGTTTTTGAGGCTGGATGCTGCGATGACGATGGCTTGACGGATCACACTAGTCCGTTTATGCGGTGAGTTTCCGATCTGGTCAGCTCAATGCCGGAGCAGAAACCTCGCGACGAATTACTTCAAGTTATAGCGGTGATGCGCGCGCGATCGATGTTTAGATGGCACTGGTTTTTAAACATTATGCGCGTGCACGAAATGCGGAAGTGAGACAGCCGATTGCGTTGCCAGGTTGAAGCGAGACAACGATATGGTCAGTAACGTGTACGGATAGAGCCCTATTTTTTTGTACTAATTAAAAACTAGGGGTGTATAGATAAACATAAGTATTCTTACTTACTAATATTATAAACAAGAAATTTTGTATGTATAGATGTATGGATGTTTGTTTACTCTTTCACGCAAAAACTACCAAATGGATGTTAATGAAATTTTGAATAGAGGTAGTTTATAGTCTGGAGTAACACATAGGATACTTTTTATCCCTAGAGTATGTTCCCTTGGGATAATTTTCGACATTCACGCAAGCGGATCCGCGGGCTGCAGCTAGTACAAGTATAAAAGTATAGAAACTATTGTAATATTTAATTATGAATGACAACACCAATGAATAAAGCAATAATTCAAATTCGCGAACGACGTCAAAAACGTGTGGGTAGGTTTGACATTTCTGACAGCTCACGACTGCCGACAGTCATGTCATTCCATTTGACGGTGATTGACGTTCAATTAATTGTTTCTGGATGACGCGTACCTACAGTATGAATACTAATGGTTGCTACAAATTTGGAAAGTACAGGAATATCGAGCATGAAAATGTGATTTTGATTGATAAATGATAAATGATTTATTTTTTGTAAGTAGGTTGTAAAAAACACTTTTACACGTCAATCTTTTTTTTTTTGGCCGTTATAAAACTAGATGAGGCCGGTGTTTCCTAGCTGACTACCCTGAGAAGAAACACCGAAACAAACTCAGGGGTCAAGGTCTCTTTTGAAGTCCATACAATTGACTGGTCAAATCATATGAGAACCATGTAGGTTGGTGTCTGAAGTGGTCTTTTGAGGAAAGTACCACACAGATTTGAGTGGACCTGTCCAAACAGTGCAAGCATTTGTCAGTTATCGTGTAGCTCAAACTTAGAACTTTAAGGAGCTCAACGATTTGACGAACAATACCAAAGTAAGGACATTTGGGTAGGCCACTTAAAGAACTCAAACCGCCAGACTAACATGAATGAACCCCTGACGTAGCGATCTAAATGATCCCCATATTCACATTACGTTATATGAGGACCATGCAGATCAGTGTCTGAAGTGGTCTTTTTAAGAAGGAACCACACAGTTTTGAGTGGACCTGTCCAGTCAGTGCAAGCCTTGGTCAGAGTCGATTAGCTCAACTTAGAATCAATAAGGAGCTCAACAACTCGACGAACAATGCCAATGAAAGGACATTTGGGTACGCCACAAAAATACTCAAACAGCCAGACAACGTTAAAAAAAAATACTTGAAGAGAAAAAAGCTAATAATAACCCACATAGTCCTCACATTCACAATAGGGAATAAAATTAAAATTTAAAAATATAATACTTTACAAAGTAAGTATTCATGTCAAAATGAGATATTGATATAAAATAAAATAAAAAATATGATACTTTACAAAGTAAGTATTCATGTCAAAATAAGAAATTGTAATAAAATAAAAAGAATACTTTAAAAAGTAAACATTCATGTCAAAAGTAAATGAAAATGTCAAACTGTATAAATATAAACAAAAAGCGCACAAAACAGAACAAAACAAAAACATTAAAACATTGGGCCGTGTACAAAACTGAAGCAGCTCAATCCCAAGCCTTCTTGTCCTCAAGATAATCTTTAACTGTATAAAAAGCTTTCTGGCATAGCTTACGTTTTATAAATGATTTGAATTTATTTCTGCTTAGTTCTTGAATAGGGCTAGGAAGTTTATTATAAAAATGTATACATTGACATCGAAACGAACCACCTATTTTTTTGAGCCTGGTTTTAGGAACGACATAATTGTGTTTGTTCCTAGTATTTATACTATGGATATCACTGTATTTTTTAAACAGATTAATATTTTTATGTGCATACAAGAGGTTTTCATAGATATACTGGGAAGGCACAGTCATAATATTAATCTCTTTAAATTTGTCTCTGAGGGACTGTCTGGGACTTAATTTATAAATTGCACGAATAGCCCTTTTTTGTAAGACAAATATTGTCTGAATATCGGCGGCATTTCCCCACAGCAGAATGCCATATGACATCACACTATGAAAGTAGCTAAAGTAAACTAAACGGGCTGTCTCTAAATCAGTTAAGCCACGAATTTTCCTAACAGCATATGCTGCAGAACTGAGCTTTTTTGCCAGTTTGTCTATATGGGGGCCCCACTGCAGCTTCGCATCTAAAGTAATGCCTAAGAACACTGTGGTATCTTCGGGTTTCAACTCTTCACCCTTTATCGATACAACAGTGTTCACTTGTCGCACATGAGGTAAGGTAAACTTTATACATTTTGTCTTTTTCTCGTTTAGTAAAAGATTATTAGCATTAAACCAGTTAACGGGAGTTGAATGTAAATAGGTTAGACTTAGGCATGTTTTATAACTTTTTATCTCGACCTTTGTCCCGTGAGGCTACAATGATTTATTCATTAGTTAATATTTAAGATTTTTGTTTAGCATAGTTTTTGCTAGTAATTTAAGATTAGTTTATGATGGGGCTGACATGAACGGAGTTCAAAAGTCCCTTAAAATAAAGATTAAAAAAAAAAAAAAAAAACCAGTTAACTACAGTTGCAAGGGCAGAATTTACATCGTCAGTAACTATCTGCTGGCGTTTTAGTTTAAACAAAAGCGACGTGTCGTCTGCAAATAACACTATATCGTGTTTGTCTTTTATGAGGTACGGCAAGTCATTAATATAAATGAGAAACAAGAAGGGACCTAAAATTGAGCCCTGGGGGACCCCCATCCTGATTACAGATCCAGGAGATCTTTTACCGTTGACATCAACTCTCTGAATCCTATCACTCAAGTATGAAGTAAGAAGATCCAGAGAGGCGTTCCTGATTCCGTAATAGTGTAATTTCCTGATCAATGTCTCATGGAGAACGCAATCAAACGCCTTGGACAAATCGCAAAAAATCCCCAAAGCATCGCATTTGTCCTCCCATGCATTATAAATGTGTCCTAGAAGTTCAACACCGGCATCAGTTGTTGAACGACCCCTTGTAAAACCAAACTGCTTATTATGTAAAAGATTATGTTTATTAAAATATCTTTGCAATTGATTTAAAATCAGTTTCTCAAAAATTTTACTAAAAGTAGGTAGCACTGAGATGGGTCTATAATTGGAAGGGTCTGATGTGCTACCTGATTTAAATAAAGGTATTATTTTACTATATTTCATTAGATCAGGAAACTCACCACTGTCTACACAATTATTAAAAATAACAGCTAAAGTAGGAGCTACAATGTGTATTATAGACTTAGCAAGGTCAACAGAATTACCCCATAGATCTGCAGTTTTTTTAACATTCAGTGAATTAAACGTCTTTACAATATGTCTTTATCATATAATATTGTCATATAATATTATCTTTACAGTAGAAGTGACATATTGGAATTTAAATTCAGCATCACAAACTTGAACGTTTTCTTTAAGTAAAGCTTCTGCAGCACTGGGTGATGAATCTAGATACTTAGTTGTCGATACGGGAATCTCTGCAAAGAAATCTTCAAATGCCGCGGCGACTTGCGAATCTGATTCAATAATACTGTCATCAATAGCAAGGCTATAATCACTACTTCGATTGACAGACCTTCCTGTTTCGCTATTAATAATATTCCATGTCGTTTTAATCACATTACTACTATTTTTAATTTTTGAACCCAAGTATCTAGACTTGGCTATATAACAAACCTTTTTAAATAATTTAGTATAATTCTTAACATATAAGTTAAACTCTACTGTATTTTTCTATCACATATTATGTGTAGGTAGGTAATTGTTTTTCGACAACTACTGCTCCTCTGTGGAATGCATTGCCAGTGCCAGTAACACGAACTCAGTCATTGCCTGCATTTAAAAGACTTGTAATAAAACATTAGCCGTCGCTGTGATAATCAATAGAGTCTATCTTATTTTTACTACAGTACAAAGTTATGCGGTAACACATACAAAAAAAAAACAGCCGTATTATATAACTCAAAATATATATTAATTACGAAGTGACATACTACGAAAGGAACTTCGTCCCAACGGAATGTTCCACAAAACGCACTCACTTTAAAGTTTCAAAATATAGAAAATACCTATACTTTATTTTGTAGTTGATACTAATACGCTTTTATGGTATTAAATACATACAAAATAAATGAGTCTCCTTCATCTCGTTTTAATGCAGAGGATCTTTCAATTAAGCGGAAACGCGTTTCTCTTCAAATTACATTTTAATTAAATCGTAATTTCTCGGCAAAATTACGATAAATCATGTTCAGTTTGAAAGTAGGGAGATGTTAGGGGATCAGCCCTTAGAATCTTGCGATAATTTATTTGAATTTCGATTCACTTAAACTGCGTTTTTTACAATATCTTTATCCGACTTGCTCGTCACTAGTTCACTACACACCTAGTATAAAACAAAGTCGCTTCCCGCTGTCTAACTGTCCCTATGAATGCTTAGATCTTTAAAACTAGGCAACGGATTTTGATGCGATTCAAGTGGAAGCTATATATGTATAATACATGCATAATGTAGCAGAGAAACACTGATGATTTTAGAGGTTTCTAATGTGATGTCGTAAATAAACACATTTTTTGCGCTTACATTGCAAACGCTGGCTGAACCCTACGAGACCGATCAAAATAATGTACTAAAGTAATGTACACCTTAAAAAAGTCTGCGATGGTATATGTCTATCTCATGGATAACCCACAATAACAATTTTTTATTTTACTTACGCATCAGCATTGCACCAGTGCGAAGCCGGGGCGGGTCGCTAGTTGTGGATAAATAAAAGTGGACTATATTTTAAATAGGCTTGGTGTTTTACTGGTGACATTTTATAACATGACCGCCAAAGATCTACAAATGACAGCCGGGACCAATGTCTTAACGTGCTTTCCGAGGCACGGAGGAATTTCAGTATGTTAAGATGGTCACCCATCCACAGACCAACCTTGTCAAGCGTTGCTTAACCTTGGAGATCCACCCGTTCGGCTGTTATTATTTAGCCACGAGCTCCTATATTATTCTACTAGCAGCGCCTAGCGGTTTCACCCGCGTAGTTCCCGTTCCCGTGGGAATACGGGAATAAAATATAGCCTATGTTACTCAGAGTGAATGTAGCTTTCTAATGGTGAAAGAATTTTTGAAATCGGTTTATGAGTTTATTCGTTACATACGAAAATACAAATCTTCCCTCTTTATAATATTAGTATTTATAAGACTAAAGATTGAAACCTCCCAATTTTATTTCCACTCTATTACGCTCATCTACTCTAAAAATAACATCGACATCCACGTTTCGTCTAAGCAACTAACTTTTGAGACAGAAAGTCCTTGTATCTAAAGTAGTTATAATCAAATCAATATATGGTCTATTTATATCAGATACTTGGAAAGCTTACTAGTCGTTCCATGTTTGCTGTAAACAGTAAAGAATGTGAAATCAGTCATCCTCTGGTGACGCATTGAGTAGTTTGAGCGACGCGATTATCTGATCGTAAGTTTATTGGAAAAGTTAATACATGTTTTTTTTTTGTTAGTTGGAAATCAACAAATGACTTCTCCCGCTCTGGGCGGAGCAGAAGGGAGTGTCAGACTCTTACTGACTAAAACCCACCCGTGATCCTTCTTAGTACCCTTTGCGTTCCAGAGCCGTGGTGACTCTTTCGAAGAAATTCCACAATCCTGGCAGATGTTTGCGCACACAAAAACACACATAAAAAAAAAAAAAAACATAATAACATAATATGTGCCGCGTAGATGTCTAGTCTCTGTTGAGATTGCTCGTCATTTTTTTCTGGATCGGAAATCATCAAATGTCTTCTCCCGCTCTGGGCGGAGTGGAAAGGAGTTTCAGACTCTTACTGATTAAAACCCATCCGTGTTCCTCTTAGTGCCCTTTGCGTTTCAGGGCCGCGGTGACTCTTTCGAACAAATTCCGCAAACCTAGTCGGCACTGACCGTATGGGGCCCCGTCTTCTTTGCTGACAGCTGTTTGAGACGCTCGTGGAACATGACGCGCCGTCGACCCGGGCCTAGTTGCTATCGGACGGCGAGCCACCCATAGCTCGCGGTCCGCAGGCCCGCGCCTACAGTGACCGGGCATCGCTCTGCGTTTCCCAACGCCCGGGGCGTATTCTTCATTTGCGGCGGCTGGAGCGTGAGGTTTCCCTCTCTCGCACGCAGTCTGCCTCCTCCTTCGCTAGCATTACTGCTTCGCAGAAGGAGGTGACAGGTTTTTATGACTCCTCACTCCGGACCATGGATTGAACTAGGGCCGGACGCGAGAGGTCGCCGCCGCCGATCGCCTCGACGAGGACACGGCGTTGCTCCACCCAAGCAGGGCAGATCTGAATTAGGTTTGTTTCAAGACATGTTAAGACCTCTTTATATCTACGTATCCTTCTTCTGTAACAGTAAACCAAATGTACATACTTAACTACAGTACAAAATTCCTAATTTCCACGCGCAATCAGCTGGAACAAATCGAAATTATCTGCATGATCAGTTCAGTGTAGAGAGCCTGATACACAAATCAAATACAGGCTGCTCCATGAACGATTATCAAATACAGAGGGTTTTTATAGGTGGGGGGTGAATAGGAGTGAATTTATTGTATTAAATTGTTAAGATGAAACAATAATATAACGGTTTCAATAAACCTTTTTGGTATTTGTTTTCTGGTATCGTTTTTATTATGAGTACATATTGTTATTTGAGAACGCGTGGCTTAATAGGGAACATGCAATATTTTCATCTTGCTTTCATTTAAAAGAACTCCGTGAAAATAGACCATACAAAAATTAAAAAATTAATACGCTTTAATGTATTTCCAAAATTGCGATCAGAAACTGACTGTTTTTCTTTTCCTGTGAAAACGGACGATGAAGTCACTCCTGTCTGCCAGAGATCATGAACTGTCATGTATTAAAATATAAGTTCGTCTTTTCGTTGTCATAACACCAATGACGTCACTAGACGCTGATTGTTTGCGTTCCGCTTCACGTTATATAAATTCGTAATAGTTTTTAGTAAAATTATTTTTTGCAACAAAAAAAAACACCCGACTTCAAAAAACCCTAGAAGCACTAAAAAGTTAAAAATAATTCTATAACCTACCTATATTAATAAACCTAACCTAACTTATAATAAAATTTATCAATTTTTTGGAGTCGGTGCCAAGCAATATACGATACCTAAATGACTATATACCTACAGAGTAAGATCAGAAAAATAGAACAAAAATCTTACAGCTTCTAAATATGAAATCAAATCGGTTTTTTTTTTTAATTTCCATATTATAATGACCACAAAATTTGATCTTGTAAGTTTAGCAACGTTTGTTGAGGTTGGTCAATGTATCTATGGATGGTAATCCATTACATACCGAGCCTCCTCCGTGCCTTGAAAAGAACTCTAGAAGCATGCAGAACAGGGTGTAAAGTCCCACAAACCTCCATAGAAGAGGAAGGATCCTCAGTAGGGACGGTTGTTGTGTCTGGTGGGTAACTGCCCGATAGTTGATATTAGGACTGTTGTACATGTTCAAATCGCGCGGTAAACTCTGATACCGCAATGCAGGATCTCGTTAGTAGTTCTTCAAAGATCTTCAAATAACAGCCGGGACCAACAGATTACTGTTGGTCCCGACTGTTATTTGAAGATCTTTGACAGTCGTTACAGATAATCAGAAACCACACCAGTCTTGCCGAGGTGTGCCGTGTTACCCAGTTACTGTGTTAACATGAAGTACTGGCACCCAGCATCATCCGATTAGGTGAGAAGGCGACACCAATATTGTTAGGAAAGTGCCGGGCAGATACTGCTAGTCAAAAGTTTTGTTCTGAAACGTGTTTACCAATTTTAATCGATTATATATTAGAAATATTATCGATGTTATTTATAGAAAAATACAACACACGAGATTAACAGAACAAAGTTAATAAAGGGGACATTCGCGATCCATAATTCACCGTTTCATTAGTCGGCGCGTGTACTGCGTGCTTTCGCAAATGTTTTACGATTGAGCCGCAGTCGACTAAAGGAAGTAAACATTTTATGACAGCCACTGTTACGTGTCACTATGGCAATAGGGACTGGTTCAGGGTGTAACAGTATTGCCTTTAATTATGAAAATAAATTAAGCAAACTACGCCACACAAAACCTCGGCGTCCATTAACAACCAGGCCCGATGACCCACGCGCGCCTCAAATAGATGTCAGTAAAGAAGACGGGGCTCCATAGGGTCAGTGCTTGCTAGAGTGCAGGAATTCGTTTCAAAGAGTCACCACGGCTCTGGAACGCAAAGGGCACTAGAAGGAACACGGGTGGGTTTTAGTCAGTAAGAGTCTGACACTCCTTTTCGCTCCACCCAGAGTGGAAGAAGTCATTTGATGAATTCCCAGCCATCAAAAAGGCAATCGTGCTCCATTTTTGACAAATTGTTAACTATGTAACAGTGAAATAATATAGTGACTTTGACCCAAATTAAAAGATTAACGTCAGCTCTGACAGCGAGTGAAAGGCGAATTAATTGAGTGAATGAATAAATGAATGAATTGTTGAACGATTCGGGATTAAACGAAATATCAGATATATCAGAATAGCAGATCGTAATTTATTGCAATTTGTACAAATTCGAGATAGAACGTAACTCACAAAAAAATCAAATATGATATTATGTACAGTCTGTCTATAAAGTCATGAAAAAAAATGAGGGCGCTGCGGTCGTGCACGTAGCAACCCTGTATAGTACGACTACATTGATTTTGATACTAGCACATTATTTTGTACTAGAAGCAAACCTGGTGTTAATGAAAACGACGAGACGCTTTTTTTTTAAACTGAATAGAAAAGGTTAAGTCGGAACATCCGTAATTTTTGGGAGGAGCATCGCCGTGTCCTCGTGGGGGCGATCGGCGGCGGCGATCTCTCGCGCCGGGCCTTTGTGAAGGCCATGGTCCGGAGCTAGGAGGGGTGGCAGGCGGTCGCCTCCTCCTGCGAAGCAGTAATGCTAGCTAAGGAGGAGGCCGACCGCATAAGGCAACGGCGCACATGCCCCAGGCGCCGCCGGGATTCCGATCCCGATTTCCGGCCACTGTATGCGCGGGCTTGCGGACGGCGAGCAATGGGTAGCTCGCCGTCCGGTCGTCTGGTAACAGTCCGGACCGAGCCAAGTCGTCGACGGCGCGCTCTGTTCCCGCGCGCCTCAAGGAGTTGTCATCAAACCGTAGGGACTCTGGAAAAGGGTTGAAGCCTACTGGAGCCCAGGGTCACTTTCTGAAAGAAAGGCTGAGCCCCAGTGCGTAAGGCAAAGAAGGAACGGGGTGGGGTGTTTAGTCAGTAAGAGTCTGCCACTGTTTCCCGCTCCACCCATGAGCGGGTTTCGTCATTAGATGATTTTTGCTCACCATAAAAAAAACATCCGTAATCTTAAAACCTACAGAAATCATAGACAAATATGCAAACTTCATTATAAATAATAATACCAGACTATTACTGTCCCACTGCTGGGCAAACGCCTCTTCTCAACAGACAAGGACCGAGCATTAATCACCGCGCTTGTTCAAGACGGGTTGGCAATTTCTGACTTATAGTAATTATAAGTACAGGTTTCCTCACGATGTTTTCCTTCCGACCTTCATTAGTTTGCATAACATAAACGATCAGAAATCTATGGTCACTTTCGTTCAAATAAAATGAGTTAATAAAAGAAAAATATTCATATATATATTTCATTATATGAAAGAAAATATATTTTTTTTAGTAATGAAAAATTTCTCATAACATAATAATTAATTACTTTCATCATCTGATTCCAAGTATTCTACATTAAAAAAAGTATTTTCATTGTCAGCTGCATCACTAACATCGTCTTCGCTACTGCTGTCATTGCTGCTGCTATCTTCGCTATTTTTCCACGTTTAAAGATTGCCAACATTTTCGAACCTGGTGAAAAAATTGAACTTATTTATAAAGTAAAAATATTCAATAAGTATAATTATTGATTACACAAAAACAAACAGTTTTGTAGGTCTCGTCAAGATAAATTATATCTTTTTGCAATTCTTCTGGCAAATCTCTATTTTTTTAATAATTGCCAAGTACTCTTCTCGCTTTGCTGCAATGTGTGCTTGTTCAATAAGAGCCTTTCTGTTATTTTGACACTTCTTGTAAGAAAACCCAATCGATTTCAAAATTTTACGCAGGACTTCTAAGCTACATTTAAAATCCAGATCTGTTTTGGCGACTACCTGAAGTTTCCTTAAGGTTGGTACCTCTTTCTTTACCAAGTAAAAGAATTGAATCTTTTGTCGAAGTGCACAAATACTGAAGTCATCCATTTCTTTTTTAGGACGGCCTGATCTGATTTTTCCAGGTGTTCCAAATTTACCATCATTTTTAAAGCCTTCATCTTACAATACGCCTCACTGTACTCTCAGATTTTCCTGAAAAAAAGATTTAAAAAATAATTATTATGTAATATCTACCAGAAAATAGATTACACTATTTTTAATTTCAAACATGATATAAGCAACTTATTCATATTTAAAATTAGCGTTAAATTTCATCACCCAAAAGTATCAAAAGTTCTGGTCGCACTACAATATAACCTACTTATATTTGCAATCTAACCTATTATTGCACAATGTAAACAATCCTTATTTCAGTCTTACAATCGTATATTTAGTAAATTTGGAACTTCTGGTAGATAAAAGACAAACAGTAACACGATTACATACCTGTCATAGCTGCCGTTCGAGCATAACATCAGCCAAATTTGATAAAATTTGTCAAGCTTGGTGTTCTAACAAACATCGCTGATACACTTTAAAAATAATTTCGCGAGCTCCACTCCTATTTGTTTTCCCTCATAATTATCACGTTTCTTCGAAGTTTTATCCATGTAGATTTGAAAAGCAATAAAAAATGCAATAGATTACGAGTTACAAAACAAGTCGATGACAGTCGATGACATTCAATGTACTATGATTTAGTGTTGCCCTACTTCTGAATAATGTTAGTTCCTCTAACATTATTTTCATGACTTTATAGACAGACTGTAAATGGCACTTGAAAAAGTTTCAAACCAATCACTTTTCTTTTGATGAAGTCTGATGTAGTTGGACGCATCAAATCTGTCATGTAACTCAATTAAATGCCATATTAAGAAGGTTTTAGACATATTTGGACGATCGGGTTTTAGATACACGTGTTGATTTCCTTTTCTCTCTCAATAATTAATTGTCAGTACTTTGCAAAGGCAGGCAAGACAAAAACGCACGAAAATAAATTTGAACGGCAAAAAAATAACCACGACGCCATCTATCCGTCAGCAGCAAACTACTAACGAAATCCTACACCAGGGTTTTCCGTGCAATTTGAACATATACAACGGACCGAATATCAACTATCGGGCAGTTGCCCACCGGATACAACCGTCTGGTTGAAAGATCCTCCCTTTTAGATGGAGGTCTACGGAACTTAACTCTCTGTACAACCATCTCTGTACAAACAAAAAATAGAAACCTCTAAAACCTAAGTATATCACATTCTTGAAAGCCAGTCCCACACAAAAACTTGCTCAGGTTCTATGCACTCAAACTCAACCCAAAGCACTTAGCATAAGCATAATCAGCCTTTTAACGTTCCCACTGCTGGGACACAGGCCTCCTCTCTAAGAGAGGGAATAGGCCGCAATCTACCACGCGGGCCCAGTGCAGGTTGGTTGGTACCCAAAGCACTTATTTCAATAAAACCCTTTACAGGCACTTTTGAGCTGTCAAGTCGAAAGAGGTGAAGCTATCTGCACGTTCCAAAGCGTAGAACTCTATGGAGAAGAACGTGCAAGAAACTCCACGGACACTCTTTTAAATCATGTTCTGTATTACATAATCTTGGTTACAGCCTTAGTGCTTCTATAAATGTGAGGACAATGCAAAGAAAAAAAAGGAAACTATAAAGCAAGTCAATGGCAGTTTAGAGGTGACCAGTCTCAACCGACGGCGCCTGTTCACGAACGTGACGCTTTTATCAGCACCACTTTCAATCACAACACGAAATACCATCCGCAACCTGTTTTACAGACACTTCAACTGTAAAATAATTTTTACTACAACATCTGAATTAATAATTTTTACAGTATCACAAAATCTGATTTTTTATTACGTTTTCAGTATTCAAGGCATGCAAACTTTAACAAGTTTGACGAAGTAGCTGTATATAATAAACTTACTTTGTGTATACTTGCTTAACAAAATAGGAGAAAATTAATATGATATTTATTTTCTTTTTTTTTTTTTAAACGTTGCCTCGCACTAGGAATTTCTCCTGTTTCGTGGGGGCGTTTACAAACATATAAACATACACACACGAAAAGTCAGACGCGGAACAGCTATCTCTTTCAAAATCCATAATGTAGATAATTGAAGAAGAGAAGGAAACAGTGAGAATATCTAGAGTTATTCTCACTGTTTTCGAGATAACTATGGTTGAAAGACCTGCTTAAATAACTAAAGACCTTTTAGTTATTCTAAAACTATAAATATTATGATACGTAACCATGTAGGTTAAACATTGAGATCTACCCTTGATGTTGCCGAAATATAGCCTACAGTACAATAGGGATGTTTCTTGAGGAATAAAAATATGACTCTATTTAGTCCGTCCGTCAGTTAAATTGTCGAAAAATATTGGACACGTATTTTTTACTTTATCAAAGCTATAAAAATTAGCGAAGATAAAAAGCTTCAAAGATCATGAGTGGGGCTTGTGACGTCACGGCATGGTAAAAATCGTAGCACGAAGTGACATCACACGAGTTTTCAACGCACTGTATCGCCTTCGTTTTTTGTTTACATGAAAAAAGAAAAAATACGTGTCCTATATTTTTTGGAAATCTATCTGACGGACTAATTAGAATTTCATAGTCGACTACCCTATCATAGTATAAACAGGACTATGACCCTATTCCCAATCTAAGAACTATGTAGATAAGATTGAATTGTCGCTTCAAAAACACATTTTATGGTTTCTGCGAACATCTTCGAACTTAGTAAGAAACTCGAAACAAGCTTACTTATGAACAACAGTAAAACAAATGTTATCTAGCAATTTTAACAATACAAGTCATCAAGTCTTGTTTTCATAGTACCAGCAAATTAATTGTATCAGTACTATTGTATCTACATATGTACTATGTAGTATTATTGTATCAGTAGTCTCGGCTATTGCATTAGGTTTCTAAACCTGTAATGATAGTCTAAGAGTTTTAAATAAATAAATAAAAAGTATTATAGTGTACTAAAGGAGCTCGTGTCGACATACAGGTGAATTTTCAAGGTTAAGCAACGCTTTCCAAGGTCGGTATGTGGATGGGTTTTAACATACCGTTACTCTTCTGTGCCTCTAAAAGCACGTTTAGCTGTTGGTCCCGGCTGTCATTTTTATATTTATGAACGGATTGATAGAAACCAAAAAATCTGGCATCATTCTTGTCAAGAAGTAGGTAAGTACCTACCGTGTTATCCAGTTACTGGGTTGTGGAAGTAAGCTAGGCAGTAGTTTCCTATAAAATTGCAAATCTCGCGACATGATTTATGTATATCCTTTTACAAATTATGTAATACTAGCAGCGCCCCGCGGTTTTACCCGCGTAGTTCTCGTTCCCGTAGGAATATGGGGATAAAATATAGCCTATCTTACTCAGGTTGAATGTAGCTTTCTAGTGGTGAAAGAATTTTTGAAATTATTCCAGTAGTTTTTGAGTTTATTCGTTACATACATAAATACAAATCTTTCCTCTTTATAATATTAGTATAGCATGTACAATTTTTAGGGTTCTGATATAAAAGCTTGTTTTTTTATGATTTATTTTATTGTTTTAAACAATACCCGGGCGTAAAGAATTGACGTAAATAGCAAAATCATTGAAACACTCGAAATCCTAGCAGACAAAAGCTAGTCTACACAATACCGCGAACCTTATCTTTTACTAGCTGCTGCCCGCGACTTCGTCCCCGTGGAATCCCCGATTTTAAAACATTCCTTATCGCTGCTCCGCTCCTATTGGCTTAAGCGTGATGATATATAGCCTAAAGCCTTCCTCGATAAATGGTCTATTCAACCCAAAAAGAATTTTTCAATTCGAACCAGTAGTTCGTGAGATTAGCGCGTTCAAACAAACAAACAAACAAACAAACAAACAAACAAACAAACAAACAAACAAACAAACAAACAAACAAACAAACAAACAAACAAACAAACAAACTCTTCAGCTTTATAATATTAGTATAGATCAACGAGCCAGGCACAAACAATACGGCTTCAGTATGTCCCTGAAGGCTTCAGCTCGGCAGACGTGACAAAATGAAAACATTTTGAATTCATTACGGACCGCGTTTTAATCTATACAGCCAATGTCGAGGGAACGACACTTGTATGCGGGATTACTCACCAAATTGGATGATTTAAAATGTATTTTTTTCTAAGGGTTCTGTATAGGATTTTTTTTTTTTTTTTGCTGCTTTGGTAAGAAATTTTATATCGTAGGTACTGTGTCTTATATTTTGACATCTGACGACACGGTTGGCGCAGTGGTTGAGCGATTGGCTGCTGCGCTACGTGTCGTGGGTTCGATTCTCTATAACAACTATCTGTAGGTCATTTGTATGACCTACAGATAGTTGTTCCGGGTCTGGCTGTTTGTGTAATTGAGATTATATGTTTGTGAATGCACCCATGACACAGGAGAAATTTCTAGTGTGGGGCAATGTTTATATGAAAAGTAGAAAAGAAAAGAAAAACAAAATCTATAGCACACCTTTTTTTTCTGGATGAGAAAAAATCAAATGACTTCTGCTTTGCCGGAGCGTAAGAGAGTGTCAGAATCTTACCTACTAAACGCATGCCCGTGGGCACCTGCGTCAGGTGGAAGGTGAGGACGCCGTAGCGTCTCTCCAACCACTCCTCAAAGAGGGGACTTACCGCCGCAATGGTGGCGTGCCCAGCGCTGGGTTGCAACAGTCGCTGTCCCCATACCACTGTGATCTATGGCACACTTTGACCTCGTGAGTTTGTTTCGATGTTACTTTCCAGGGTGAGAAACATCTCAACTAGGAAACATAGGACCTGATCTATTTTAAAATGGCCAAAACATAAGAACGTTACATAATGTATATCATTTATCACCTCGATCCTTTTGAAGAGACCTTCTTTCACTCGACTCCACTTAATCGCCTGTGAATAAATAAATTGAAACAAATGCTTTGGGTTTGAGTTTGAGAGTAGTTAGGTCGTCAGATTTCGGTAGCGCTGACCTCCCACTGATTTGGACTTTCTGACAAACCTTGCTACCCATTGCTTATAGAATGAAGATTTTTTCTAGAGCCCCCAAATCTCAACAAAGCTCGAAGATGCATTTAGAAACAGTGCTGATAGAATGAAGAATTTTTCTAGAGCCCCCAAATCTCAACTAAGCTCGAAGACGCTTTTAGCAACTAGCGTGCACGTAACCCGTTATCATATAATTCAATTTTTTCGATTACCTTATGAGAAAAATCAGGAAAAGATTTTAAAAAATCATGACGTATAATTTTCAGCTCAACGATTTACCTGTGGACCCCTAAAAAGTAGACATCCAAAATGAATTGGTATAACGTAGCCATGTAACACAACTCACTGGACAATGTTGATATTGTCCAGTTTTTTCGCGAAATACCCGACGTTTGACTCCAAAATTATTCATGTGGTGACGTCGCAGTCACCGTGTTTCCATAAATTATTTTATTGAGATATATTTTTTATGTTTAAATAAATTATTTATATCAAAGCTCGATGAGTGAAACATTTTCAGGTTTATTTGTTTTACGTTGATAAATCATGTTTTTATTCACTGGATTATTTATTTATCGTACTTATGTATTAACAAGAATTTATGATGTAATTTTTACACTTTCACTTTAACATATTTTTGCACTCAGATCGGATCGGGAATATTTTGCGATTTGTATTTACATTACCGACTCTTTCGTTACTAAAAACTGTCACACACGTCGATATACATATATTTAAAATAAAACGTCGCGGGCCTGTGGCTCGCCGCCGTCCAATAGCAACCAGGCCCGGGTCGATGACGCGTCCTGATCCACGCGCGCCTAGAAGAGCTGTAAGCAAAGAAGACGGGGACCCATAGGGTCAGTGCCAGCTAGGGTTGCGGAATTTGTTTGAAAGAATCACCGCGGCCCTGGAACGCAAAGGGCACGAGAAGGATCACGGGTGGATTTTAATCAGTAAGAGTCTGACACTCCCTTCCGCTCCACCCAGAGCGGGAGAAGTCATTTGATGATTTTCCATCCAGAAAAAAAGGTTAAACAACGTTTGCCGAGCTCTGTCGCTCGTGTCGTTTGCGTAGACGGGTGAACTTTCAGTATACTGAGACCCCAGTAGAAGTTCCATCATCGGACAATAAGACGTACAGCAATGCGCCACCGATACATGGTGAACATCGCACCCAAACACACAAAACGTTTTGGGAACACATTTATTGTGCGTACAGCTAAGGAGTGGAATTCCCTGCCAGAGTCTGTGTTTCCTGATAACTACAACTTGGGAGTCTTTAAGTCAAGAGTGAATAGGTTACTTCTAGACAAGCGTGCTCCATCTTCGACCACATCATCGCTTACCATCAGGTGAGATAGTGGTCAAACGCTTGCATATCTAAAGTAATATTGTAAAGTGGAAAGATTTAATTGTTTTTGTGTTTATTTGTTACAATTCACTAAGTGTATCTTTGTGTGCCAAATAAACTTGTCATTTTTTCTATTATAATAATATACACATGAAAGTCATGAATAAATAAGTTTATTTTGTATTATTTAAAAACTAAAATCACAGTTTGGACATAAACATTCACACTAAACACATTACATTTTTATACATATAATAAATCTGCAGAAGAGTCATTTTGTACATTACAAAAATTTCATTAAAAAAATAACCAATATAATAAAGACTTATAAGATAACAAACAGAACCCGTTTCTAGCATTTTTTTAAATTTTTATCTGTTTGTCTGTTTAGATGTGCATGCATCACGTAAAAAGTACAAAAGTAATATGGAAAACTTGTATACATTAAAATTGTGAGCAACTGAGAGAGTAACTTAGTTTTTATTTCAGCGCAATCGCTTCTTTCTATCAAAAGATATTTGAGTTTAAAGTGTTCAAGAGGAAATTATTTTCAATAAGTGATGCACATACAAGCAACGCCATCTATTGGAATAAAATATTATTAGTTTTGTACCAAGCACTACTATTTAATTTCCAATGCATGGAAATCACACCAAATATATGTACTGTCGAGTTATTTGTGAAACATTTAATAAAATTATGTACCTGTAAACGAAAAGTGAATATTTTATTATCTTATCGTTATATCGTCCGAACTAATATTATTTATTGCTGATATGGTAATGGTTCGGTCACATCTATGGTCGATAGATGGCGTTATCCGTATGATGTCATTTAAAGACGTTCACTCATTACATTTACTTGGCTAATTAAGTCACAACATTATAAAAGAAAAAAAAAATCACAACATATACGTATAGAATTGCCAGGTCTTAAAACTTGAAAGCCCACGACGAAACCAGCCGATTTTGTAGTAATAAATTGAGAAATAGGACGGACAACCTATCCTATTCATGGTTTAGTGTGTTTAAAACAATAATTAGTATTAGTAGGAGGTCTGGTAGGCAGCCGCTTCACGTAGAATACTGGTATTCAGCTGAATCCGGCTTATTGGGAGCCGACCCCAATGTAGTTGGGAAGAAGCTAGGCAGATGATGATATCACTTAAAAGTCAATAAAAAAACCTTAGCCGCCAATGAACGGCTAATTAAGCTAGTTGGCTGCGACATTTTCGTCTTATAAATATAATACAAATATTGGTTTTCTGGTTACGATGTTCTTGTTTTAATTACCAATAAAAATAATTACTCTGAGGAATCGTCCTATAGAAAGCTATCATCGCACTTATACGCGATCGGCGCGATATTTTTTTTTATAATAAAAACGGGTAGATATTTTCTTAGATGGAAAAATAATTATTCAAGTAAAACAATCCGATAGATTTTCAAAAAATATTTGACACTTGCCTTTTGCCATTTCAAATCGATAGAAATTTAAAAAGGCTTTATCTTTTTAAATTCACCATAGTTCATTAGCGGTGGTGATGTCACGTTTTTAGTAAAAACACTACAAAAATATGACGTCACGCGAGTTTTAAACGCAGTGTATCGTCTTCATTTTCCGTTTACTTGAAAAGAGAAAGAATTCGTATCCAATATTTTTCGGAAACCTACCTGACATGTATTTTTTCAGGAAGATATCCAATTGTGTCTCCACGCTATGATCACTTTGTATGAGGACGACTTATACCTACATTATCTTCACACTATAATATCAAATTAATCATTCATCACAAACAATTAACAATAGAACGTTGTTACTATGTTTACAAGCATTAAATTACCCAAAATCTGAAAAGCATATCCCCCTCCCCGACAGTTTTAAGGTACTGCTCCACAGCACGCGATGCTTTCCAAGCTTCATTTTGTGTAAAAATGTAAGCAGGATCGTCCACTAGTTGTGGACGATCCTGCTCACATTTTAAGTAACCCCAATTTCGTGGTTGCCACACAAACGACAGCGCAGCTGACGTGGTAGACATTTCCAAATAAATTCTTTGTAACAGCGGAGTTATCCAATACAAGCAACTATCGCAATAATACACGATCGTCGCGTTCATTTTTACGGCAAACCCAATCGCGTCGTCGCGACCATTGACCGAGAGTTTTGAGCCTCCTGGTTGGGCCGAACACATTAACACACCGATCGCTGAGTAAAGCGATGATCACTTTGAATCTGGAAGTCGGCTTTATAGTAACGTTACTAACTGGAAATATTCTGGCACTTTTTGGTGGCAAACACAACTGCTAAAACTAAATTTATTTTTCAGGATCTCAGCTCACATCTCTTAAAAAGAGACGGGAATGAAACCATCCATTAAACGCTAAACCACGAATTCATCATCATTATTTATCCTTTTCACAACCGATGTATAAATCTCATTCTCTTCTTTTAAACCTTCCTTTCCTGCGTAGTAAGGAAACTCATTGCTAGTCGACATGTAAAATATACCAGGCCTGTCGAAATGGGTCTCCAATCCAAGGTAATTTGTAGGAGTATTGTTGAAACATTGTGCAAATCTTGCTTCTTGAACAGAGTTACACTTAACAGCTATAAATTTCTTTGGGTGTTCTAAGGCTTGCCACCAGTAAAGCATTGCTCTAATATGACTACAAACAATAAGGCAGGGTATGGCAGGAATATCACTGGGTTGAAACTCTCCACCGTTGGCATATATATCTACATGTCCTAATGTCTCTGCTATGCCAAAACCGTCTATATTCGTATGTAGCACATCGACTTTTTCAGCGTCTGTCCTCCACAGTTTATCGTCTGTTCCTAAACTCCTGAAGCAAGGACCAGCAGGGTCTAAGCCAGTCAATCTTGAGGGTTTCTTCCCGGTTATCTGGTAGAAGTATTTGGCAGCGTATGCGATCTCATGAGCTCCAAGACTGCTCCCAACCAGTTCCAGATTTTCAGGATCTAAGCCCAGTTTGTTAAGTTGCACTAGTAATTCACCTATTTTCTTTCCGATGAACCTTATGAGGCGTACTGACCTGAAAAGTAGAGAAAAAAGGAATGTTAAATAATTTTCAGATTAAATAATTATTTATTGCTCTGTTTTGGAGACTTTTCTTTCTTTGAACCTACAACTACACCAAACTACAACTAAATGCTTACTTTGACATCACACCCTAAGCCTAAGCCAAAACCTAAGCCTAAGCCTAAGCTATATAATATACTAACACTCGCTGCGGAACTTATTCGAGTCACCGCGGCCCTGGAATGCAAAGGACACTAGGAGAACACGGGTGGGTTTTAGTCAGTAAGAACCCAGACACTCCCTGCCGCACCACCAAGAGCGGAGAAAGTCATCTCATGATACCCCACCCAAAAAAGAAAGACCGGTCTAATGACAGACATCCTGCTCTTCAATTAAACTAAAAATATGCTCGATCGTATTTCCAATAGTCAAGTAATCCTTTCGAACAAATCCGGGTCACGGTAGCCATGAACAAAGATTAGCCAATTCCACAGAAATAAAAAAAAAGTCTCGCTGACACTTCACTGTCGTTTACTGGCTATGAAAACAATGCTACTTACATTGCGAAAAGAAACTAAATCAAGAAATTCTAATAATTTGCAAGCCTTTAAACAAATAAAATCTTTACTATACTACAATATGAGTATGTTGTGATATCGTTTACAGTTTAAGCAAGACTCACAACACTGCCTATCCCTTTTCCTGTCAGAAACGTCTTCAACTCAATTTGTCAGAGTGATACGCAATAACAGGCAATAATCCGCATCTGTGCGAACGGATCATAAGCTTAACATACTATAATAGTGACGTACGCGGCGACTATCCGAAAAATATCCGCAAGTACAAAAATAACTATTTCATTAATTTGTAAGTGTCAGTAACATACATTTTAATATTGCGGTGGTACTACCTATGGTTTACCCAATAGGGATTTTAATTAAAAAAATCTAATTAGTCTGTCAGATAGATATTAAAAAAAAACACAATGTAAGCCCCCACTCCTGATCTTTGATGGTTTTTGTCTTCGTCAATTTTATAGATTTGAAAAAGCAAACAATTTTTTTCCAATATTTTTTGGAAATCTATTTGACGGATTAATTACATTTTTTAGTCAAATACCCTATTTCATCAAAATATCAAAATCAATTTCACCGGTACTTATACTAATTTATTTATTTTTTATTAGCAAGAACGATACCAAAATATATATTCAAATCTGCCTGATCTGTAAAACTCAGAAAATTCTACTACTACAACTCTCAAAATTATTGCACTCCTCAGTCTTCCTACCACCGCATACTATCATCTATTACTGAGAATGAGAATAAGTATGATATTAATTCCATAATAACTATTATTGTAGGGAATAGTTTAAATGTAACAAATAATGATATCACTGATAGTATAAATGAACTTTTGAAGATTAATTGTAAGAAGATAATTTTGTGTGCTTTTCCATACTTTGAGCAGCTATCTTATAGGCAAAATAATTATATACACATGCTAAATAAGCATATGCAATTTTTAGTAAGTCACCATAGTGACAAGCTTTTATTTTTTGACATCAACAATTTTGTTGATAAGCTGAAATCGACTAGGGATACTGTGTATCTGCCTGTTAGTTTTAGACGTCAAATAGCGAGGCTATTAGTTTTTAATATTAACTCAGACATAATTAGTATGTCGAAGTACTCTGGTATTAGCACCACAATTAGTAATAGTACTAATGTCTTGGTTGCTGGCTCAAATGATTTAAACTAGGTAATAAGACAACAGAGGGTACCATAAACAAATTGGCTGAGCTTGTAAACAACACGGTATCTTCTAGCAGTAACAAAAAGGGAGCCAATCAGAAATCCTTTACTCTATACCTTCAAAACATTCAAGGTTTTTCTTCGAAGCAATTGGAAATTGAATTATTTTTAGAAAAAACAATGTATGACATTGTTTGTGTAACAGAGCATTGGCTAAAAGATTCTGAAATGATAATTAATTATAATAATTATAGTTTGGGCAGTTGTTTTAATCGTAAATCAATGCTGCGCGGGGGTTCACTTATCTTAATTAAGCACTCCATTAAATATAAAACTAGAAAAGATATAGTTGAACTGTCAGTTGAACATAACATTGAACTGTCCTGTGTTGAGCTAGATAAGCATGTCATAGTGTGCGTTTACAGACCCCCTAATTATCAAAACTATTCTATTTTTGAGTCGGTCATGGAAGATGTTATGGCAAAACTTGCAAGTGGTAATAAACTTTTAATTATCTGTGGAGATTTCAATATTAATATTGTTGAAGATAATTCAGATAGCAATCGCTTTTTAAGTCTCTTTAGGTCATTCAATTTATCAAATGTGTTCATTGAACCAACCCGAACTACGTCAACCACTGCTACTTGCATTGATAATGTTTTTTGTTGCTGCAACTACTTAGAAAAAGCCATTGTAAATTGTCTCCCTTCTGATCACAGTGGGCTAACGGTAACTTTTGAGTCCACCTCACCTATACAACAAGTGCAGATACAATCAAGACCGATAACATCAGGTAAATTAAATAAATTTAACAGCACTTTAAGCAACAAGTTAAGTGGTCGGGATTTCACAATGAATAATGGCAATATTCTATATAAAGAATTTTTTTCTGTTGTCCAAACTGAGTTCAATAATACTTTTAAAAAGACAACTAAAACTATCTGCCCTAAGTTTTTATTTAGTGACTGGGCGACTAAAGGACTCAGAAAAAGTAGGGAAAGACTTTATGAGCTATACGGCCTTAAGCCTTATATTAATACTGAAGCCTTTAATAAGTATGTAGCTACTTACTCAAAAATTTATAAAAATACTTGTAAGGTAGCTAAAGCTTTATACATAAGCAAAAAGGTAAAAACAGCAGACAACAAAGTGAAGACGGTTTGGAAAATTATAAATAACGAAACAAACAGGAATAAAAGACATAATACGGATTTCACATTGGAGACTACTCAGGGTCTTATTAGTGATAACCTAAAAGTTGCTCAAGAATTTGTAAATTTCTTTACCAGTATCCCTATTAAAACTACTGAAGCTTTAAATTCTTCGCCTTCGCTTGCTTTTGATTTATTGCAGTCGAATGTGTCAGCCTGCCCGACTGAATTTAATTTTAAGCATATAAACCCCTTAGTAGTAATGAAAGCTTTCAAACAAATCAAAATTAAACTTACGGAAGATTTATGGGGATTGTCTATCAAAGTTTGTACCTCAATTATTGAGACTGTAGCCCCTTTCTTAGCTTTAATATTTAATTTGTGTGTGGATCAAGGAGTTTTTCCGGACCTAATGAAATTCAGTAAAGTAATACCACTTTTTAAAAACGGGGACAGTAAAGACACAAATAATTATAGACCAGTATCCGTGTTGCCAGTCTTCAGTAAGGTATTTGAAAAAGTGATGCTAAATCAAATGCTTTATCATTTTAACACGAATAACATCTTGCATGATAAACAGTATGGTTTCACCAGAGGACGTTGTACTACTGACGCTGGTATCACCTTACTGAAGCATATATTTAATGCGTGGGAAGAGGCACAAGATGCCATAGGCATCTTCTGCGACCTATCTAAGGCGTTTGATTGTGTGGATCACGAAACATTACTCCTGAAACTTGGGCACTACGGACTGGGCAAAACAGCTTTAAGCCTTGTTAAATCTTATTTGAATGATAGACAGCAAGTAGTGCAAATAAACGGTGTTAATTCATCGGGCTTAAACGTGAAAATGGGCGTTCCACAGGGCTCAATTTTGGGTCCTTTTTTATTTTTAGTTTATATAAATGATTTACCCCATTTATTGCAAAACAAGCAAAACATGGTCTTATTTGCTGACGACACTTCTTTGATTTTTAAAATAAATAGACGTAGTAATAATCTTGACATCGTAAATAATGCCCTTTTGCAGGTCCAAAATTGGTTCACTGCTAATAATTTGGTTTTAAATGGGAAGAAAACGAAGTGCATAAGATTTGCTTTACCAAATGTCAAAAGTAGTAATTGTGATATAGTATTGAACAGGGAAAAACTAGAATTCGTCGATAGAACGGTTTTCCTGGGGATTACGCTTGACTCAAGGCTACAATGGGGTCCTCATTTAGCATCTCTTGCAGGACGTCTAAGCTCAGCAGCATATGCTGTTAGGAAAATCCGCCAATTTACTGATGTTGATACCGCGAGACTAGTCTATTTCAGTTACTTTCATAGTATAATGTCTTACGGTATCTTGTTATGGGGCCGGGCTGCAGACATCGAGTCAATTTTTATTCTGCAGAAAAGAGCCATCAAAGCCATTTACAATCTACGCCGGCGTGATTCTCTAAGGGAACTGTTTAAGGAAATTAACATCATGACGGTACCTTGTCAATATATATATGAAAACATTATGTACGTTAGAAAAAATCTGCATCTCTTTAGTAAGCGAGGCGACAGACATAATTATGCTACTAGAAATAGGGATCAATTAGTTCAACCAGGTTTCAGACTAGCTAAAGTAGCCACATCTTTCATGGGGTATTGTTTAAAATGTTACAATAAAATTCCTCCCCATATATTAGAACTGAATGAAACGAAATTTAAAACTTGTATTAAACGCACATTATGCAGGCAAGCATATTATAAGTTGGGGGATTACATTGAAGATAATAATGCTTGGCTAAATGCCGGTCCTGCTCCACAGCCTCAACCACTTGGATAAACAAGTTTAGGATTTTATATTGGAAGAGATGCTCGCCCTTTTTTTATTTTTTGTCTCATTTATTTATTCTTTTTTTTTATATATAATATTAATTTGATAATTAATAATTTCTCTTTTTTTACTTGTAGTTGCTTGGTTTTTGTAAACCATAGTTTTGTATAATGTAGAAGCATTTTATTTTCAAATATTGTAAATGTGAGTACCATGGAGCCATTTACATGTGATAAGTTATAGTTTACTTTGTGACTTGAACTAAAATGGCAGTTGAGAGCATGTCATGCTTGCTCAAATGTTTCGCCGATGGTGGCGTGTGTGTTGGATCATTCGGTTCCCTTCAAAATGGTTGAGCTAAATGGTGCCAATACACGCGTCATGTTCGTGAACGGGCGCCGTCGGTTGAGACTGGTCACCTCTTAACTGCCACTGACTTGTTTTAATCTTTATACTTTGAATTGTTTTTATAGTTTCCTTTTTTTTTTGCATTGTCCTCACATATAGAAGCGACCAAGGATGTAACCAAGGTTATGTAATACAGAACATAATTTAAAAGAGTGTCCGTGGAGTTTCTTGCACGTTCTTCTCCATAGAGATCTACGCTTTGGAACGTGCAGATAGCTTCACCTCTTTCGACTTGACAATTCAAAAGTGCCTGTAAAGGGTTTAATTGAAATAAATGCTTTGAATCTTTGAATCTTTGAATCTTTGAATCAGTTAACTTTCCAAGAATTTAATAAAAAGAGAGCCACATGCGCTAAAAAAACTTCAGGTATGTTTTAAATAAAAGTTAGTCTTTTATTTTTTCTTTCTCTATAACATGACTTAATGACATTTAATTTAACAAATAAAAAATATTCGTCCAAAATAACCGCAATATCCGTATGTCACATCACTAGTAATCGCTGAAAGGATCGATAAAGTTGATACTTGTTTGTACGGAAACAATGGGTGGTTTTCCACGTTTAGAGTATGACACGACTCAGAGGTTTCATTGATGTATCGTCAGCAACAAAAACAATTAAATAGTCGTTCATTTTTGTAATTGTAGTAAATTCTGCTCTTCAGTAACTGCAGTTAATAGGTAATTAAAATATAAACACAAAAAAATGAGAAAAAACAGTATTTTCTCTTTTTTTTTGTCTTATACTTTTTCTGTTAACTCGAACACTGTTTCAATATTTATAAATATGTGAGTAGGTACCATGTGTTTACTTAGAAAATGAATAAGTTTACCTCTGCTAGTAATACTTGGTTTTATAACTGATATACTCTTGGTGCATCGTCCTCATAAATATGTTATTTTTTGTATGCCAAATATTGTAAAACATTTATTCGAAAAGAGTATCTATACCTAGAGTTTTTTATCCGTTCTTCTCCATAAGACCTTTGCGAATGGACACTAGATTAACTTTATTATTTTAACGTAAAATGATGACGCTCAAAAGTTCCGTTTAATAAACGCCTAATTGAAATAAACGTTTTGACTTTGACTTTGACATATTCTATTATAATTAGAAATCAAGAAAAAAAAACTTTAAATACTGTTTTTTCATTGGTTGCCTCTCATTGCTGTCTAAAACTAGATTTATTTACAATCGTCTTTGTTCACTTCAGACCATACCTATGTCATCATAAAGCGTCAAGCAGAAAATGATGGTTCAATTTCTGCTCACAAACTCATCTCATCGTAATTGACGGATTTCGCCGATGCAACTTCTAAGTCGTGTAGAACAGCTAACACTTGACTAGCTGAAATATCACTGTAATTTAGAAGCATATTTAATAGGTCGTTAATTACTTGTAATCTGGCTCTTTGAATGGGAAATGGATGATGAAAGACTGGATTTTATTATATAACTAGCTCATGCCCTCGACTTCGTTCGCGTGGAGTTCCATACAAAATGTTAACCCCTTTTTCACCCCCTTAGGGGACGAATTTTCAAAAATCCTTTCTTAGCGTATGCCTACGTCATAATATCTACCTGCATGCCAAATTTCAGCCCGATCCGTTCAGTGGTTTGGGCTGTGCGTTGATAGATCACTATGTCAGTCAGTCAGTCCCTTTTGAGTTATACCTAAATATTTAGATTCTAACTTAATTATTATACATGCGAATTGAGTTTGATTGTTGTCGCGACTAAACTACTAAACTGATTTTAAAAATTCTTTCACCAACAAAACGCACGAGGAAACTCTGAGTATAGGGATGTTTCCTGGGGAATAAAAATATGATTCTATTTCGTCCGTCAGTTAGATTATCGAAAAATATTGCACACGTATTTTATGCTTTATAAAATCTATAAAAATTGACGAAGATAAAAGGCTTCAAAGATCATGAGTGGGAACTTGTGACGTCACGCCGTGGTAAAAATCGTAGCACGAAGTGACGTCACACGAGTTTTCAACGCACAGTATCGTCTTCGTTTATTGTTTACGTGAAAAAAGAATAAATACGTGTCCAATATTTTTTTGGAAATCTGTCTGACGGACTAATTAGATTTTTTTAGTCAACCGGTGAAGCCTATTGTGAGCAACATTGAAGTTACATCCTATAATAAATAAGTAAATTTAACGGGATTGACAAGCTCGAATAAAATGTGAAGTCATTTTGACTTTTCTATAGTCAATATCACTGATAACATGTCGATTTATAGACCCTCTGACTTTATTTAGAGCATTTTTCAAACGCTTCAAAAATCCGCTTCCATCAATAAAGGTTAGGTCGAAATTCAATAAAAATGGCCATCGTTGAGTCGCTAACGACCGCTCCCGTAAATAACTGGCGTTCATATTTCTTTCGTTTGATATTTATGTACGATACGCCATGACAGATGGCTAGACTATTTCGAAAGTATTTTTTTGTCGAATAACTGCAAAAAGAAAAAAGATTCTTGTAAAAAAAAATTAGTAAGAAACCAGTGTAAAGTACAAAATAACTTATTTATTTATTTATTTATCAACTTACATTTACCATTACAGCTAACCAATGCGGTAAATGCGCCTTAACCTAACTTAATTGCTAACCTTAATACTTAACTGTTAGAACTCTATAACTAATTACAAACAAAGCATTCCTTGTGAATTCACCCAGAGAACAATGGAATAAGTCCGTCTCTCTCGCTACTTTTACTGTGGAAGTCGGTGTTTCTGCGTTTTCTGACGCCGACTTCGAAAGGTTTATTTTTTATTTTATACCGTTTATTACTCAAAAACTCCAAGCATTCCTCTTTATAATACAACTAATAGCGCCCCGCGGTTTCACCCGCGTAGTTCCTGTTGCCGTGGGAATACGGGGATAAAATATAGCCTATATTATTCAGGGTAAATATATCTTTCTAATGGTGAAAGAATTTTTGAAATCGGTCCAGTAGTTTTTGAGTTTATTCGTTACATACAAAAATACAAATCTTTCCTCTTTATAATATTAGTATAGATTATTACAGATTATTATTATAGGATAGACCCGCGGTTACACCCGCGTAGTTCCAGCTTATCAGCTCTACTAAACAATTATGAAATAATTTTTAAAATACCTTCCTATGTTCCTGGTGAATGAACAATTAGAAGGAGAGGTCCAATACAAACTCTGACATCAAATTCCATGACGCCTATACAGCTACCATAGAAAACATTCTCTGTTTTTCGGTCAGTTTTGTTTCTATTTTCACTGTTAACATTATATTTTTTCATATATCTAGATAAACTACTGTTTATCTATCTGCCTAGCCTTTTCCCAACTATATTGTGGTCGGCTTCCAGTCATACCTGATTCAGCTGAATACCAGTATTTAACGTGGAGCGGCTGCCTACCAGACCTCTACAACTCATTAACTGGGGAACACGGTACTTCTTGGCAAGACTGGTGTCAGATTTTCTGGCTTCTGACAATCCGTAACGACTGCCAAAGATCTACAAATGACAGCCGGGACCAACGGCTTAACGTGCTTTCCGAGGCACGGAGGAAACTCGGTATGTCATGGTCACACATCCACAGACCAACCTTGGCAAGCGTTGCTTAGCCACGAGTTCCTCCTTCCCCTACTGTTTATGCCCCCTTATATCAAAAATATACAGTTAAAAACAGCCTACGATCTTACAACGTCCATTGCTAAGACTCCTTTACGTCCCTCAGGAAAAGAAGTAAGTACCTAAATACTTATTGACAAACTTTTCCAGAAAGTCCATCTCGCAAAACTTTAGTAAACTATCGAACAAAGATAACATCATTCCCCTTAAGAACTCTAAACAAAAAATATGCCCTCGACAGGCGACATTATGTCCATAATCTCCCAGTTTTAAGGACATCCGGGTATCAACTTAATACAATCTCAATATCTTTGGCCTGTGCCAAACTTGGGCCGAATTTATAACCAAGGACTCGAACTGGCGACCTTTGGGTAATAAATTTTGGAGTATATATAGTTCTAGGAAATCATAGAGGAACGAATAGGTTATGTATGGAGATAAGGCGGAAGTTGCAAGAGCGATTGTCGCAGCGATTTGTCTTAGGCTATGGATGTCTAATCGCATTTGAGAATTGCTTACGCGAAGTCATCATTTTACAAGTTAAAACCTTAACATAAATATTGTCACCTACCCGACCACAAATGTGTACACTGTGGAACAAGTTTTTTTTTAGAGTTCTGAACCTCCATATGAAAAAACGGAACCGCTCGGGTGTCTGTCAGTTTCTCATAGCCGAGTTGAGTTCTGGGTCTCAAGAGTCCCGGGTCAATGGCGCGTCGTGTTCCACGCGCGCCTCAAAGAGCCGTCAGCAAAAAAGAGCCCCATAGGGTCAGTGCCTGCTAGGGTTGCGGAATTTGATCGAAAGAGTCACCGTGGCCCTGGAACGCAAAGGGCATAAGAAGGATCACGGATGGGTTTTAGTCAGTAAGAGTCTGACACTCCCTTCCGCTCCGCCCAGAGCGGGAGAAGTCATTTGATGATTTCCTATCCAAACAAAAGGTTGGGACTATATTTTTCGTAATACGGATTCCACACTGTAATGGCGTTGTGAGTAAGAGTTCGAGTTGAGTTGGAATTTGCAATAGTGGTCTATAACTTCTTCATGCATTATAAGATGACTGACCTTTATAAAAATGTAAAAGCATGCATGCTCGATGCCAGCATAAGTCCTATTACTGTGTAAGTCGAGTACCTAACAAATAACAATAGACCTATGAGATAGTGATTGAATAGTTTATAGCGTGCATTGACAGAATCACAAACTGCAAGTCTATATATCTCTTGCGGAATTTGTTTGAAAGAGTCCCCGCGGCCCTGGAACGTAAAGGGCACTAGGAGGAACACGGGTGGGTATTAGTTAGTAAGAGTCTGATACTCCCTTCCGCTCCGCCCAGAGCGGGAGAAGCCATTTGATTATTTCGAACCCAGAAATCTATGTGTCGCTTTCTCTGTCCCTATATCCCTATGTATGCTTAAATCATTAAAACTACGCAACGGATATTGATGCGGTTTTTTTAAATAGATAGAGTGATTGAAGAAGATAGTTTATATGTATAATACATGCACATTATAGTAGAGGAAACATTAGTATCTAAATTGCACCCGTGCGAAGAGAACATTATAAAGCTGAAGCTCCTATTGGTTGATTGAAAATGCTAATCTGAGGTTCCAATTGAAAAAATATTTTAGTGCTGGATAGCCTATTTATAAAGAAAGACTACGACCGGTATCTATCTACGAGTATAACTAACTGAATCCATTTTTCGAGTTCATTTCAATCTACTACCACCAAAGCACGTATCGACTTAGTAATTGTGTATTATAAGATCATTTTTGATGGTGATCATCAATGGTCACAAAAAAGTAAGAACTAATATAGAATTGTACTTTGTACCCTAACAAAGAACTTGTTCTATCAATATGTCAATATCTGATAATCATCTCGAATCAGTATCAAAAACTTCATGTTTAAAAATAAAAATGTGTATAGCCTACAGATAGTTGTTCCGGGTCTGGCTATTTGTGTATGTAAGTGTATATGTTTTTAAACGCAACCACGATACAGGAGAAATTCCTAGTGTGGGGCAACAATTAAAAAAAAATGTTCTTTGGATAGCATTTGAAGGTAGCCATATTGCCCCACTGCAAGTACAAAAATGTTTACGGCGCTCCAACTCAGAACATGCACCATATATTGGAGTGTAGCAAGTGCCTATGCACCTGTATCTTGGGGGATTTAATTAAGCCACGGACGCTGTGATTAACGTAGTCACCTACTGGGATGAAAACATCTATGGAGAGTACTGTCGACTTCGAATTTCAAGTCGTTCGTGGTGCGAGTTCCGACTCATCATATTGAGACCTTCCTCAAGGAGGAGTTTTGGCCGAAGGGTGTCGTGTATCGGCGATTCCGCGGAAGACTACGCGACACCAAGCAGCGTAGCACGACGCCGGCATTTCGTGTAAAATAAAATAGTGTAATGTTTTTGTTTTATATAAATATGTATGATAGTCTGTAAGGTATAATGTTAAGGGATTCAAGATTCAAGATTCAAAGCATTTATTTCAATTAAACCCTTTACAGGCACTTTTGAATTGTCAAGTCGAACGAGGTGAAGCTATCTGCACGTTCCAAAGCGTAGATCTCTATGGAGAAGAACGTGCAAGAAACTCCACGGACACTCTTTTAAATCATGTTCTGTATTACATCACCTTGGTTACATCCTAGGTCGCTTCTATATGTGAGGATAATGCAAAGAAAAAAAAGGGTCTTTGTTACCCGAATTAAAAGATATATTATTGTTATTATTAAAAAAAGAAGAACTACAAGTATAAAAGAAGACCCCATAAAGGGGCAACATGGCATAATCATCTTGCTTATGAGACAGTAAAGAACGCCAATTAGTGGCTTCACTCTTGACTCAGTCGCCTTTTATACCGTCAACAACTTAGATACTTTTACTCTTGAAAAAAACACGAAGGTTTTCTTTCTTTCTTTATTTGATACTAGCTGCGTCTCGCGGTTTTATCCACGTAGTTCCCGTTCCCGTGGCAATACGGGGATAAAATATAGCCTATGAAACGTCACAATAACGTAGCTTTCTATTGATGAAATCATTTTGAAAATCGGTTCGGTAGATCCAGAGATTACCCCTTACAACGTCACAAACTCACAAACGTTACCTCTTTATAATATTAGTATAGACAACTAGCGATTCGCCCCGGCTTCGCACGGGTGCAATGCTGATACTATATAATGCTATAGAATATCTTTATATACAACGTTCACAGCTTTCTATGAATAAAATGTGTTTATTTACGACATCACATTAGAAACCTCTAAAATTATCAGTGTTTCTCTACTATATTATGCATGTATTACACACAAACCATCCTCTTGAATCAGTCTATCTATTTAAAAAACCGCATCGAAATCTGTTACGTAATTTTAAAGATCTAAGCATACATAGGAACAGACAGACAGCGGGAAGCGACTTTGTTTTGTACTAGGTAGGTATGTAGTAATACTTAAGTGAATAGATACTTGAAATCTTTTAACACGAAAGTCGGTATGTGTGCACGACCCTTAAGTTTTTTCAAAGTGCTATTTGTCAAATATATTAAATTTAATATGGAAGATAACTGTTTTAGTATTCCATTGAATATAGAGGTAGATTAAGGTGCGTGCGTTGATATAAATTCTTGTTTCTAGGTAATGTGGAATAGTAGATAGCAATTTATTTTATGGTTTGAGTAGAATTTAAACATAGGTACTTTTTGAATTTTATTTTAAAAAATTATTTATATACTCGTATTATAGTAACAATTTCATCTACACTAATATTATGAAGAGGAAAGATTTGACTGTTTTTTTTTTTTATTTGTTTGCATTGAATAGGTTCCGAAACTACTTGCCCGATTTGAAAAATTCATTCACCGTTGGGAAGCTACTCTGTCTCCGGTGAACATAGGCTATATTATATCCTCATATTCCGACGAGAACAGGAACTACGCGGGTGAAGCCGTAGGGCGATGCTAGTAGTATATAATACTGAAATTGAAATATAAGATTTATAATTTTGTTATCAATAGCGTAATTCACAGTAAACAGGAAAAATATTAGTTAATTACACGCTTCAAAGAAAATTTAAAAGTTACAATAAAAATCGAATGAAATTTAGTATCGGGCTATAAGAACCTAATGAGCAAGTTCTTTTAAAATTAAATAACGCGTTGAATATCTACTCTTTATTATATACTATGAAAATATAGATGAAGAAAACATTACCTAGGGTGACACAATGGGCGGTATTTTCGCTCAAAGCGATCTTTTCAAGAATACCTTTCGATGGATTTTCAAGTGAAATCGAAATACAGTACTTAGGTGTACTAATAATGACGGCGCGTCGTGTTCCACGCGCGCCTCAAGGAGCCGTCAGCAAAGAAGACGGGGCCCCATAGGGTCAGTGCCTGCTAGGGCTGTGGAATTTGTTCGAAAGAGTCACCGCGGCCCTGGAACGCAAAGGGCACAAAAAGGATCACGGGTGGGTTTTAGTCAGTAAGAGTATGACACTCTCTTCCGCTCCGCCCAGAGCGGGAGAAGTCATTTGATGATTTCCCATCCAAAAAATAAATAAAAAGGTGTAATAATTATATATACAACTAGCAGCGCCCTGCGGTTTCACCCGCGTAGTTCCCGTTACTCAAGGTGAATGTAGCTTTCTAATGGTGAAAGATTTTTTTAAATCGGTCTAGTAGTTTTTGAGTTTATTCGTTACATACAAAAATACAAATCTTTCCTCTTTATTATATTAGTATAGATAAAGAGATAATGGATAAATTTAACAAAAATAATTATGATACAAAAAGCATAGAACCCAAAAAAATATTTCCATCAAAGTTCATCAAACTTGATAAAACCTGGGACTCTACCATTGCTAACAGGCTGTAGTATAAACACACCCCGTGGCCGCGGCCGTTTCTTCTCGATTAAAAGTTCCCTTTGCCTTACACTTGAAATGGCTAGTATCATTTTGTCAGTACAATTTATCCCGCAATTTAAGACCAGCCAATGCAAATCACACCTCACCCCTTTAGTTTTATGGACTTCTAGCTTCTGCCCGCGACTTCGTCCGCGTGGAATAGTTACTTTACCCCAGATTTTGAAACTCTCAGCCCGATCGGTTTAAAATTTACAAAGTTTCATACAAAGTTTCATCCCCTATTTTATCCCCTTGGGGGTAGAATTGATCAAAATCCTTTCTTAGCGAATGCCTACGTCATAACATCTACCTGCATGCCAAATTTCAGCCCGATCCGTTCAGTGGTTTGGGCTGTGCGTTGATAGATCACTATGTCAGTCAGTCAGTTTTGAGTTATATATATTTAGATAGACGTTAACCCTTTTTTTAAGTATCAGGGAAATCATGCAAATGACTTCTACCTGGGCGGAGGAGAATGCCCGCCCCGACCCGACTCCTAATATGTTCTTCCTAATTATCTTTGCGTTCCAGGGCCGCGGTGACTCTTGCGAACAAATTCCGCAACCCTAGCATGAACTGGCTCTAGCGGGCCCAGTCTTCAGTGCAGACATCTCATTGAGATGCGCGTGGAACTCAACGGGCCGTTGATCTGGGCCTGGTTGCTATCGGACGATGAGTTACTCATCGCTCGCCGTCCACAGGCCCGGTGGCCGAGAATCGCCGTGCGACTCCCGACGCCCGGGGCCTATATGTACTTCTGTTGTAGCGTATGGGACGTGAGGTTTACCTCTCCTTCATCTGCCTCCTGCTTTGCTAGCGCTGCTACGCAGAAGGAGGTGAGTCATGGTAGCCCTAGCAGAGGCGGTCGAGTCTCGTTGCTTTATGGTCTTATATGAGCTGAGCTCTCAAAACAAAAGATCCAGTAGTACTTACTTTGGATAGATATGAGTGAGGATAGCCAGCGTCTCAGATAGGAAGACGTTGTACCCTCGCTTGGAATAGGAGGTGCCTATTGCCTGCGAGAACGGGAATACTGAGCTATCGATGTATCCCACCGCGTAGAGGACTGTCTTCTTGTTCTTTAAATCTGTAAAGAGAAGAATGAGTTTTTCAGTTCTAGATAAAAGTGCACAATGTAACAGTACTTGATAACACTAGTACTTGTTCATTGTAGTGTCTCTTCTATGCTAGGTAGAAGAGTAAAAGTTGACGAGCGTTCAAAACAACTTTTTCCTTATTTTTATGGTTTTTAACCTCCACGGTTCCGTAAGTAAAAATAGAACCCATATAGAATCACTCGACGTATCTGTCTGGCTGGCCGAACTCCTGTGACCCTAGCATGAACATAACGTAAATTCCAAAAAAAAATTGTAATATATTAAACTCACTTGTTTTTTATTTTATTTATTTCTTGACTTACCACCTCACTAGACTTCAGCTAAGCTGTTAGCAAGCCTCTTGTTAATAAATTTTCAACTCAAAGCCCCTTTACATTAAGGGCGCATATTCCGAACGGCATTTCATACAAATTCTCAAGTCGTTATTTTCCGAAATGACTAAACCGATTTTAATTAAACTTTATACACATAAGCAAGATACATAGGTCTAAAAAGTTAGTTGAAAACATTTTCGATAAATAGTGTTACAGTTAAGGTGAATGCTACGGGTTGTTCGTGGCCATTTTCCCGTTAGATGGCGCTGAAGTCGACATTTTCAGTTTTATTTAGTTTTGAGTGTAATTGGAACAATATTTTGTCACAGAAATAACACCGCGCAAATCGGAGATTCCACTTTACCGAAATTAATCAAATTAAAGCCTCAAAACCCATTTGATTCGCCATATTTCATACAAATCTGATTATAGTATCGTTTACACACACATAGACATGAGCGACTACTTTAAAGTCAAAAGCATTTAGCAAAATTAACCACTAGATGGCGTGAAATGAAAAATTATTAGGCTGTACTTACGTCGAAATTAGAATTGTCTGGGGGGTAAGTTTATTCTAACGCCACCCGTTACAATTATATGTATTATGAAATACAAGGAATTATGATTATATAATAAAAGGTGGTATTTCTGGTGTAAACTATTTATTATTTTAGGAATGAAATGAATGTCAAGACTGCAATAGATAGTTTTATTATATTACCTTATACATTATTTAAAAAAAACCTATGTACCAACTAACAAAAATTACAAGTATTTATAGTGACAATTTATGTCTTGCTTGATACATAACTGTTTACTAAAAACAATCTTTATCAAAATAGGTATTTAGTCCCAATGCAAGTTTGAAGTAATTCAAGGTATATTTATTTACAACAATCACACACTAGTACAAGACAAACGCAAGACATTATATATCATAACAAGACAACAAATTAGAATGAGAGATTACAACCAAGAAGGTGGAAAATGTTTGATAATATCGAAGCATCCATAATCACATATAACTAACAAATGGTTATACATATCTGCTAAAGTATTGTTGTGATTGTAAAGGAAATAAAAAAAGCAAGAGTTCTTTTTTGTTTTTCAGAAACCTGAAAAAAAGGGTCAATGTATTGATTACATTACGATGAGCACACCATTTCAGGTTTCTGGTAAACAAAAAATTTGATTTCAAACATTGATAATTATTAGCTGCTTTATAATTTAGAAAGTATAATAGTAAATTAAAATTAATTTAATACTTTACAATGTTTTTCTCGATTGAATTCATTTAATTATTGAAATAGTTAATTTAAAAAGAAATAAATAAGTAATTAAAAAACAAAAACGATAGCTCAATGTGGGGATTGAACCCGGAGCGTCCGCGTAACAGTCGGAGGCACCACTGACTAGGCTATTTTGCCGTTAGTGCTAGTGATGAAAATAAACAAGTATATCAGTTACACGTGGAGTTTCAAAGGCTTATTTCTTCGAAACTACTGGCCATTCTGAAATAATCCTTTAGGGTTTGCATACCCTTATGGGAAACTACTACCACACGCAGTCTCGTCCCGAAGTGAATTTCCCACACCGTGCCCTCCCCTTGTAAAACAAAAATCATTTGATGTGTTGTTTTCACTCTTCCTGATGTTCTTGATTTTCTTGTCCGTAAACCGCTGCTACACAGCTGCTACGAAAGGAAATTACTATAATTAGTATATTTTGTGTGTAACTTTTGATGTGGATGTTGAAAAACAATTTCCCACAATAAAAAATGGAAATTATGAAGTAAATAGACAAGTAATAATTTAGTGTACCTTTCATATCAATACATTTCGAATTTTTTTGAACTCGTCTCAAAATTATTTCTGGCAGAATACAGTATTTAAAAAAGACTAATAGCTTTGGCATAATATTGCTGATAAATTCATTATCTCGATAAACTTCTATAACAGTCAAAGGTTCATTGACTGAAATAAAACATATGAAGTAACATTTATCCATGTTACTGACACGCATTTGTCCTTGAACCTGAAATAGATTTAATATTGTAGTAAGAGTAAATAACATGCTAAAATAAATTATAAAGTGGACATGCAATAGAATTATTAACTTACTTGATAGGAATAATCATGCTTTTTATTCATAACTAGAACATTATTATCCAATGTGAGAGCAAAGTTTTTCTTTTCTAGTGCTGCTGGCTTTGGTTTTTCCTCGCCAATGATGGAAAACACTTGATCTCTATTATGGCTCTCTCAATTTCAATTACACCTATAACAAATTTACGTGATTATAACTAGTGTTATAATTTTTTTCCATATCTATCAAATGTATAGGTAAGATCCAATTTATACACATATGATACATGAATATTGATAAAGAAAGACTTACCATCTGGACTGCCAGCTAAACATCCAAATTCTTCATCAACAAAAAGACCTGAAGGCCTTACAGTTTTATTATACTGTTGCATAAATATGCTTTTTGCCACATTTTCATTTTGCTGTCCATATAACATGTCTTTTGTACAAATATTTTTTTTATATAGAATATCCTTGACAAAATTGTGACATGGTGTTGTACTCTGGCGTTTGCATACCTGTAAAAGTAAGATAAAATATTTTTTTTAAAGATGCTTTGTCTGCATAGGTGTTCTAAAAAACACAGAAATTACACATGCACATTTCTGATTACATTACCTTTTCAAATTGACTAGCAGTCAGACGGTCACTCCTATGAGTAGTATATAAATCATTTTCATGCTGCGCTACAGTAGACATTTCAATGAAAGCTGTGTCTTCTGGTGACTTTTGGAATTCAGCTAACCGTTCTTCACACAATATTCTCAATTGTGTTTCATCAATATCAATTGGATCATTTGTTTAGGTCTATAGTTCTTGTCTGGTTTGGATTTTTCTCTTGGAACAAACAATCGTTTGCGTGTTGACGATTGTTGTCGTATCGCTAACTCGATTTACTGATTCCGTAATCTAACAAAAACGAATGTTATAATTTTATAATCATTGTAACAAAATGCTATCATTGCAATCACATGATGTATCTATTTTTATTACCGTATCGGGGTACAAGAAAGTTTTCTTCCTTTCTTTTTTAAAAGATTACAGTCGAAGTGTTGACTGCAAATTCTGGAACTCAGTTTTGGAACCCAATTAGGCCTATTGGTAGCAGCTATCCACATGTTTCTTATTTCAGGTTTATTTGGAAATCTGCAAGTATAATAAGATACTTTTACTATCTTACATTTTTGTAGTATAGTAGTAGCTAGTAGTAGTAGTAGTAGTTGTAGTGTGTTTTACTAATATCGTATAGATCAAAGCCTGAATATACTACCCACATGAAAGGGTAAATTCCCCGTTGAAACGTGGCCAATACTGAACTTTTAGATAAGAAAATAAAAATATTGGTCAAATCACAATTTTAGGACATTTTTCTCATTATACAGATTAGTTAGTATATTACTGCAACTATTTGATTATAAATAGAAGAACAAAAAGTGATCGAATACTTATAAAACATCGAATACTTACGAGTGAAAGGATAATCCGTCAATCTTCATCAAACTATAACTTTTATAGGTTATTACACTGCATCTTACCATTTTGCACTATTGCACAAACTTAATATGTCAAATTGAGCACGAAAAGATACGTATTCTGTTGTTATTTGGACGTAATTGTTAAAAATCAATTAGATGCAAATCGACAACAGTCACAAACGTCAAACTCGTTGTGCACAATAATGTGCGCTCAGCCGACACGCGATAAAGGACAGAAATATTGCTACTCCGTCTCTTTTCTTTGCTAGTGACGATAATATGTTTGTCTTTGTCTTTTGCGAATGCAAAGGAAGATAATATCCAGCAGTCTATAGGAATAATCTGTCTACGATTCTACGAACCATATACATGAAACGCGATTGCAGTAAAGTCAGTAAACTAATGTTTGTTTGTTCGTTGTCCGTCGATAACTATTTGTATTACAAATGTGAAAAAGTAATATGACAGGAAATACAATATATTTATATATATAGCGACTTAAAAATTAAGTTTACAAATGATACTTACATAATAATATTATTTAGTACTTAGGTACTTATGTACTTATAAAATTTTGTATACTTGATATTATTATAACTTTACAATATCGATCTGTGATTTCTATCTATTATGAGAAGATTTTAGTTTGTAGGTAATTGTTTGTAATAGCCAGCAAAACTCACGGGCCGACACAGAGTACATTTTAATATATAGAAACGGGCCGACTTGCTAACACCACCGAAAGACTACTTTTATTTGAAAATAAAATTGCGTGTAAGCAACCTATACTACAATACCTTGCAATAATGATATGAAATTGTAATGAAATACATACAAGAAAATAATATTAGTTCAAATCAATGAAAATGCATACAATTTAAAATATACAAGCAATTCCGCGCGTAAAGCCTATCACCGCACTAGCTAGCTTGGTTTCAAAATGTATTTCAAGTCAATCGAATCATCACATTGCGAAGTTTGGCAACAGATTTTCTTAGAAATTCCGACGTTACGTCTAAGGTCAAAGGGTCAAGTAATAAGAACGGCAACCTCGCGCGCCGCGTCTTACGTAGTATGATGAATAAAACACCTACTAACAATAATCATAAACTAGGTAATGCTAACAATTTTTTGATAACAACAATATTTTATGTTTTTGTTTATGATAGTTAGTTTTATGTTATTACAATGTTTTTTTTTTAATGAAATCCATTATTATAAATTGAGTAATGATTTTTCAAATTTATATTACCGGTTGCACGCCATCTAGCGTCAAATTATTATAACATATCGCAATCATGGCGGTATGTTTTGGTATGGTTTTGGTTGTCAAATCGCACTCACACTAGTAAACGAAATGTCAAATTTTGCCCGGTTTTTAAAACTGTTTTTCTCAATATATAGTGCAAATTATTTACCAAAAAGTCTAATGCGCACCTATTTCATTGTAGAAAAGTGATAAAATGATTCGTTTTGAGAAAAAAGTGTCTATCTACGGAGTAGAATGTATGCTTTAAATGTATGAACAGGCCAGCGAAACAATCACCTTAAATTAGATCCATTTTAAATTTTCCATACAAACATAAATTTCCAGTTATATTTTTTTTAATAAGACATTTTGAAAATGTTTTAATTAACTTTTTAGACCTATGTATCTTGCTTATATGTGTGAAGTTTCATTAAAATCGGTTCAGTCATTTCGCAAAATAGTGACTTGAAAATATGTATGAAATGCCATACGGCGTACACGCTCTTAAGCTTAAAACTACTATTCATCATTCCCAACTTTGATCTGCTCCCAAGTTTTTTAACCTCTTTGTCTGAAGCCTAGCCATCAACAACCTAAGCCATTAGCTACCAAAGAATAGAAAAATCCTTCTCGTTTGAGTAGAATACAAGATCAGTCACATTTTACTTGTCGATCCCTAGATATCATGTCATTACTACAAGCCTCGAAGTATAGACTGTTAGGGTCGCAACAGACTGGGCGTTTTTTCGACGCGACTAAACGGAGTGACTATCTTGTACACGCATGATGTTTGATTCGGTTAACATCTCACCGAAAATAAACGGCATATAAGGGAAGTCAAGTCAAAGTCAATTCATTTATTTCAACTAGACCATTAAACGGCACTTTTGAACGTCAAAACATTTGAAAATGAAAATATTATAGTGACTCTAGTTGTCCATTCGCAAAAAGTAGATTCTTATGGAGAAGAACAGACAAGAAACTCCATAGTTACTCTTTTCAAATATGTATAAGTTTTACAATATTTTGTATACATTACCAATTGATTATATTTTATGTGAGGACGATGCACCCGAATAAAACTTAATACTATACTATTAACAGGTACAACAAAGTAACGTCAGCAGAGGTAAAATTAATAAATTTGCTAGTCAGGGACATAGTACTCACATATTTACAAATTTTTAATCACTAGTAGTTTGGACTTGAAGAATAAAAAAATCACTAATCATAACCTAAGTATAGTTAAACACAATCCACGATACCAGTCTGTAAAATTGTTCAACAAGTTGCCTCTAGACATTAAAAGTGCTGTCTACTGTAGCAAATTCAAAATAAAACTAAAGGAATTCTAGTTGAATAAGTGTCTATATGCTGTAGATGAATTGTAATGATTTGACGACGCGGTTTGCGCAGTGGTTGAGGGTTCGGCTGTTGCGCTACGTGCCGCGAGTTCGATCCCCGCACGGAACAAATGTTTGTATGGTCTACAGATAGTTGTTCCGGGTCTGGGTGTCTTGTGTATGTGAGTTGACATGTTTGTGAATGCACCCACGATACAGGAGTAAATCCTAGTGTGGGATAACGTTTATTTTTTCTTATTTTTTTTATGTAATTCCATTTTTAATTGAAAAAATAACGTCAAATTTTATCATTTTATTTTGTTTTAAATTCTGATTATTAATCTAACTATACATTTCATATTATTATTTTTAATCAATTCTATCAATCTATGCAAATGTATAATTAGGTAATTGTTTTATTGTTATTATTTAAGTTTTTGATTTGTTGGCCAATTTTTTTTTAATTTACATTTGAATGTATTATTTTGAAATTGTTTATATAATCTATGAAATTCAAATGTAATTCATTGTAGTGTATGTACTGTTAGTGTGTTTATGTGTGTAAATTCAGATACAAAATACTTGTTCATGAATAAATGACTATGACTATGGCTTACGAACAAGATCGAATGGCAGTTCACTTCTTGCTCGCTCCTCCAAAGTTTACACGGTGCAGCATAGCATATCAGCCTTTTAACGTTCCCACTGCTGGGACACAGGCCTCCTCTCTAGGAGAGGGAATGGGCCGTAATCTACCACGCGGGCCCAGTGCGGGTTGGTGCCACGGTGCAGCGAATGACAATAAATATCGCTTAAGCCAAGTTTGGTATATGGACAAATGTCGAGAAGCACGTGGCTTAACAATGACAGCTGCACAGGTCGATCTTATAAGTTAAGCAACGCTTGTCGTCGTCGGCCCGTGGATGGATAACCATAAGCACGTCCAGCCATTGGTCTTGTGCCTGACCTCTGGACCTCTTCAGACAATCGGACTATTGTGAGTCAAAAAAAAAAATCAAAAGTAATTTATTCAAACTAGGCTGAGAGACAGCACTTTTTGATCGTCAAATTTTACTTAAATGCAGTCCCCCAAAACGCCCACCCGTCACCAGTAAAGGAACGCCTGTTCTTTTACTGGTGACGGCAGATGATAAATAAGTCTGTGCGCAAAGGGGTGCCTACCCGTTTGCGCACAGACTTATTTATCATCTGCCTAGCCTTTTCCCAACTATATATGTATGAGTTGGCTCCCAGTCCAACATGATTCAGCTGAATGCCAGTATTTTACGTGGAACGGCTTCCTTTACAACCCATTAACTGGGTAAAACTGAACTTCTCGGCAAGACTGGGTGTCAGAATTTTTGGCTTCTGACAATCCGCGATGAGTGCCAAAGTTCTCCAAATGACAGTCGGGATCAACGGTTTAAGGTGCTTTCCGAGGCACGGAGTAGTCTTGGTATGTTAAAATGGTCACCAATCCACAGATTAACCTCGGCAAGCGTTGCTTAACCTTGAAGATCGACCTTGTGGCTGTCACAATTTAGCCACGAGCTCCTCGCACATATGCACTATAACATCTCCACGACATAAGCTGTAGGTACAAAAATGCGCCGGTAAAATGTCCAATCTGTCCTCACCCTTAAGCATAGCTAGCGAACAATTTTGCAAACTTGTATCACGCTATGAATAATATATGAGTAGGCAGCTTATGCGACGATCACGTTGACACAGCAACTATTCAATTTAGCGAGTTTTTTCTCAAAAAACGTCGCAAAAGTTCTTTTAGATCGAAGTATACGTCGTTTTTGACCGTACGAAATTATTGGTCCTCGTAAGAATGTCAAAAGCGTTTTGTATAAACGATTCTGATTTTTTTTTTTTACTTGGGTTAATTTATTTATGTCATTATCCCAAATTTAGGCTCAGATAAAATATAGAATAGAATAGAATACTCTTAGATCATAGATATGTGTATGTTTTATTTTATTTAATCATTTTGTGTACGTTTTATTTTATTCTATTATTTTGTGCATTTTATACAATTTAATTGTTAGGGACTAATTGTAATTTATTGTGTTTTTATTAATGACATTATTTTAATTTCGTATTTTTGTAATGCGATTTAATTTAATATTAAAAGTTTAATTGTTATATTCAATGTAGGTACATACATATATGGACTGGTTTCCAAAATAAATGAATTTTAATTTAATTTAATTATTAGCACAGAAGGTCAATTATCTTTATTAAAAACTGCCCAAGTGCGTGTTGACATCGACCAAGCATAACAAGTCTACTTAGTCATGGTAGTTTACCTTTTAAATTAGTTTTATATGATAATACCCATACATGAACATTTTACGTCTCCAAAAAAAACCGGGAGCAAAAAATTGTTCGCAAACGGATTCTTGCACGGTAAAATGGTTTTCGGACACCCTCTATAATTCAATATTTCACCAACCACATACAAAACAAAAAGAATAACTAATCAATAAGATTGCGCGTTAACGTATACCCACACCAAATTCCAACTTTCTAGTGCTAAGCATCTTGGAGTTAAATCGTGAACAGACAGAGAGACGGACACAGAAAAACTATAAGGTTTCCTGTATACGGAACCCGAAAACACACAGTGTAAATTAGAGTTTTTTTACAATCAAACTGAATATGTCCATCAAACTTTTGAAGGCTAATTAATTGTGATCATTTCTAAGCATCATCCGCAATCGCATCTCAAAAAAGCCTTAATTTTCATGATATTTAGAAAGATCGCGACTGAGGTTCGAATCCGAACGTTGTTTGCTTAGAATGTTTTTTTTTTTTCTGCATGGGAAATCATCAAATGACTTCTCCCGCTCTGGGTGGAGCGGAAGTGCGGAGTGTCAGACTCTTACTGACTAAAACCCACCCGTGTTTCTCCCTAGTGCCATTTGCGTTCCAGGGCCGCTATGACTCTTTCAAACAAATTCCGCAACCCTAATAGGCACTGACTCTATGAGGCCCCGTCTTCTTTTCTGACAGCTCTTTGAGGCCCAGTTTTTCCGAACGTTGTTTAATAATTAGTAGAATTGACACACAGCTGCAACTGTCGTGTGTGTGTCACTGTCAAAATTGTTTTGGAATATTTGACAACAACAACTGTTGAGCAAGGAATATTCACAGCGTTTCGTTTGGTTGATAAAATTCAAATTTAGACTTCATTTGCGCAACAGGGGGCTTCACAAGAAAAAAATATGTATCAAACTATAAATGTGCAGTAAAACAGGGTTAACAGGATAGTTCTAGAAGATCATCACCATCTTCTTCCTGCCCTTATCCCATGTTACTTGGGGTCGGTGCAACACATTTTTTCCTTCATTCTGTCCTGTCAGCCGTCACGCTATCACCTACTCTCTTTTCTTTCATATTCATATTCATATTTCACTACTCACACAATCCATCCATCCACATTTATATTCATAACCCTTTCAGTTACATGTGTTTCATCCCTACTTTTCACATGACCATACCAAGACAAGCGGTTCCCTTTCAACTTTTCCGTCACTAGCGCCACTTTTAAACTACCTCTAATGTACTCATTTCTCACTTTATCCATCCTCATTACTCCACACATCCATCTCAACATTCTCATCTCCGCTACATGTAGTATATTTTCATAAGTAATCTTTTTCACAGCCCAAAAATCTGATCCATCCAGTAGGTACGTTCTAGAACATTGAGACGAGAACAAAAACATACTATCTGAAAAATACCTCAGTCTATCACGCCCGCCGGCTTAAAAAACAAAGCAACTCGGTTAAGCCGTAATCTTGATCTCACCCCATAGGCGTTTTATCACCAAATCCCTCCCTATCCTACCCGATAAGGATGCATCGAATACCGATTACTCCTGTCTCCTTCCCGTTAAGGAAAACGCTAAAACGATGGCAAAATAAGTGCCTATTTATCTTTTTGACAAATACTCGCTAACTGGGTCAAGCCAGGACTAATGCTGGCAGTTATTTATCTTGGTAGGTCTGTGGCCGGAGGTATTAGTAAAGTAGGAATTATTGGGGGAGGGAAAAGCTCTTATACTCGTATGTACATGAGAAGCTCGTGGCTAAAGAATAACAGCCGCGCAGATCGATCTTCAAGGTTAAGCAACGCTTGCCAAGGTTGGTCTGTGGATAGGTGACGATCTTAACATACCAAGTTTCTTCCGTGCCTTGGAAAGCACGTTACGCCGCTGGTCCCGGCTGTCATTTGTAGATCTTTGGCAGTCGTTACGGATTGTCAGAAGCCAGAAAATCTGACACCAGTCTTGCCAAGAAGTACCGTGTTCCCCAGTTATTGGGTTGTGGAGGTCTGGTAGGCAGCCGCTCCACGTTAAATACTGGTATTCAGCTGAATCCGGTATGACTGGAAGCCGACCCCAATATGTTTGGGAAAAGGCTAGGCAGATGTTATCTCCCTAATTATCTGAGATTTTGAAATAACATGTTAAAAAATATTATTCGTTTCTTGCTTTAGTTGCAATCTTGTTTCCGGGTTTTTAAAATTAATAACTTCTGGAAATCTACGCGATGAGATTAACTTGCATTAAAAAAGGCTCTTATATTGCTCCATCATCAAGTCTTAATTGCGTGCTAAACAATTTAATTTATTTCCTCATCACAAACAACTATGTTTACCGCATTTTGAAGCACAATGTCTAATCATTTTACTAATTTACCAACATTTTACAACATATGTATTCACATTCTTATCAGTCTGTGGTCAATTTATAATCGCAGCCGCTTATTCTGAATGAGAATCAAGATATTTATAACATGATAAAGTTAATTGGAGACAATTACTCGGGCAATTACTTTTATGTTTTATATCTTGGACGTATAGCTACTATAGGCTCTAGGTGATATACCTTTTTTTTTATGGGAAATCATCAAATGACTTCTACCGCTCTGGGCGGAGCGGAAGCCTTTTTTTTTCCCGCCCGGGGTAGCGGGGGGCTATGTGGGACTCCCCGAGCTAAGCCCGGTATACCCACTAAAAAGACCCAGCGGCATTCCCGCATCGTCTTAGTGGAGGGGGACTGGGAGACAGGCGCAGCCTTTGCGCCCAGTCCTCCTCCACGAACACCCACCCAACCCATCACGTCCTCCCCGTACGGAGAGGGCCGGAAATGATGGACGAAGGCGGTGACGAGTACAATGCGGGCGGAGGCACCCCAGGATCCCTCCTGGGGTGCCTCCTTACAATTGAAGACAACTTCTTCTCCGACCTCTTTTTCTCCTTACGCGCGCGCTCCGCCGCCTCCTTTTGCGAGATGACATCCTCGCAGAAGGAGGCAACCGCTGCCCAGGACCCCTCGCTCTCCAGCATGGATTTGATCATGCCGGGGAGCGAGAGGTCCTGTCTGATCTCCGCAATGAGACTACGCCGTCGCTCGGACCAAACTGGGCACACCTCGAGAGTGTGCTGCGCATTGTCTTCCGCAGCGCCGCAGTCGTGGCACGCCGCAGTCTCCTCCCTCCCGATCCGGTGCAGGTACGAGCCAAAACAGCCGTGTCCTGACAGCACCTGTACCAGACGGATTCTGGCAATCCGTAACGACTGCCAAGGATCTCCAAATGACAGCCGGGACCAGCGGCTTAACATGCTTTCCGAGGCATGTAGAAGTCTTGTTATGTTAAGATGGTCACCCATCCACAGACCAACCTCGGCAAGCGTTGCTTAACCTTGAAGATCGACCCGAACGGCTGTTATAATTAAGCCACGAGCATAATTGAGGAGATAATACCTATAACTTTAAAAATACAAAAATTACTCTTTGTATTTTTTTTTCTTTTAATTTTGCCTTTTCGCCCAAAAAACCCTTTTGAACATCGCCCATATACATAGTATTAAATTAGTTTTCACATCCGTTTTACGATCATTAACCGTGCATTTCAGTACCAAATTCGAACTAAAACGATCCAATCGATTCGAAGCATATTGGCTATGATAGAAATATGTACAGACAGATAAACACACGGATCCTATATTGCTATTTTCAGAAGTACGGACCCCCAATAAATAGATGTATTGTATCTTTGAAGCAGTCATTGTAAATGTCTGGTTTCTATAGACCTTTTTCTTCAGACTCTTACTGACTAAAACCCAGCCGTGTTCCTCCTAGTGCCCGCCGCGTTCCAGGTCCGCGGCGGCTTCTTCTTCTTTCGAAAAAAATCCGCAACCCTAGCAGTGGTTTCTATAGACCTACCAAAATCGTGTTTATGCCATAAAAGCGTTACGCCTAAGAAATGCCTTCCCATTTGGAAAAAATGGCTTCTCAATGCACGTTCCCAACTTTAAAATAGAAGGTTATCCACTCACCAATACTCTTGTCCCTAGCAATGATCTTGTGTGCTGACTCCATCGGCATCATCCTCCGAACTATCTGCCCCGAGCTGGTCAGACGGTGCATTGTCAATTGAAGGTACTGCATCATTCTGGGGCTGATGCTTGCATTCTTGAGGCTTCCAGGACCTGGAGGCAATAGGAAAAGCCAGAAAAGCTATAGACTACACAAATATATTTTGAAATGCTTAATCTATACTAATATTATAAAGCTGAAGAGTTTGTTTGTTTGTTTGTTTGTTTGTTTGTTTGTTTGTTTGTTTGAACGTGCTAATCTCAGGAACTACTGGTTCGAATTGAAAAATTCTTTTTGGGTTGATTAGACCATTTATCGAGGAAGGCTTTAAGCTATATATCATCACGCTTAAGCCAATAGGAGCGGAGCAGCGATAAATAATGTTTTAAAATCGGGGATTCCACGGGGACGAAGTCGCGGGCAGCAGCTAGTACTAACTAATTTAAATGATAAACTAATGGATAACAAAACCTATTGATAAAAAATTGGGTGTCTATAAAGTCGGTTTATGGTCGATAGTTTATAGTGTGTTCTCTTCCTCATAACTTTTTATTGGGCGTACCGATTTGATGATTCCATTTTTAAAATTGATTGAGTCAGGCGTTACTTTGCGGAAATCCATTTTAAATTTGCACTAATTTTAATTTTGCACTGTTGAATGACCAGACGAATTTGGTTTCTTCCCCTTTACTGCGTATGTTTGTGGGTAGTTGTACACAAATAACCAACGGTGGCAGTGTATAAAAGGGGGGTGCCTTGTACTAATTTCTCAGTCGCAACTCAACGGTCAGCGAGTCACAACACGTCCCCTGAGGATGCCTCGTGGAGAGGCGAAACACGTGTCGGTAATGGTGTTGGGTTTTGCATTGCCTTCCTGCATGTGCTTAAAATCCTTGCATTTGCCCAGTAATCTTGCATGTGCATAATATAGCGGGCGGGAGGGAGGTGCATACCTGCAACCCACTAATATTCGCGGAAATTAAAACTAGATATATTGTTTTCATTTTCAGATTCATTTTTAACCGACTTCTAAAAAAGGAGGAGGTTCTCAATTCGGATGTTTGTATTTTTTTATGTTTGTTTGGGCATAACTCCGTCGCTTGTCAACCGATTTTAAAAAATCTTTTTTTGTTAGAAAGGGTATAAAAAAAGGAAAGGGTATGAAAAAGTTTTTTTTTTGAGTAAGGAATACGTTCCTATCTGTCTTGTTAATTTTTAAAATGGCACGAAAAACTTCTTTTCCTTAAAAAATAAACTTTTTTACAAAAAATACAACTGACTTCTAAGCTGGTGGTTGTCGTGTGGTCCTACTTAAATTTGATTGAGATCTAACGACTAGTATTCGAGTTATCCCAAATAATGCTTGGCTTTGACTATATTGATGATATTCTCATTCCCTCTTGTCGATTTAGAATGAAAAAATAAAATTGTGTACGATGGTTTGCAGTTGAGGGCTGCCCTGGAAATTTCGAAAAAAATGTATAAACTCGCCTAATCACTAATCAAAGGGCCTTATGTGCTAACTTTTGAATAAACCGCACAGTAGACATTGGCAAAATGTAGTATGCACTTGCCATAAAAAAGAACCGAATTATTTGACTACCTATAAAGCACACTACACTACATATACCTAATAATTCATTTAGGTGTATTTGTGTAATGTGTATAACAAAACAACCGTGGACGATCAGACTTAAAGAAATCTGACTTGCTCCCCTCCCCCTCCCCCCAGGCCAGAAGGTGTTTAGGCCCATGCTGGTATCAGATTTATTGGCTTCACACTGTTAAGAATGCCCAAAGGTGGGACCAGCAGCTGGTCACCAATAAGTTAACTAAAAAAATCTAATTAGTCCGTCAGATAGTTTTCCAAAAAATATTGGACACGTATTTTTTCTTTTTTCACATAAACAAAAAACAAAGACGATACAGTTCGTTGAAAACTCGTGTGACGTCACTACGTGCTACAATTTTTACCACGGCGGCGGCGTGACATCACAAGCCCCCACTCCTGATCTTTGATGCTTTATATCTTCGTCAACTTTTATAGATTTGAAAAAGCAAAAAATACGTATCCAGTATTTTTCGATAATCTAACCGACAGACTAAATAGAATCATCTTTTTTTTACTCAGGAAATATCCCTCTCAGCAAGGCGCGCTGTTTAACCTTGTACACCGGCCTCTGTCGGTCAGCATCCAATCTAAATGACCTAATGTCATCTGCCTAACCTAGCCTAATGGCAATTCGTACTGTAACCTAGATTTTGGTTTGATAACTGTGTTTTCCTTAAACTTAGTCCGTGAGGCAGTTTTGCAATAGAACGTCACAAATTCATATTATATATAGGGTAGTTGATAAATATTTTTTTCATGTTAACAAAAGACGATACAGAGCGTGGAAAACTCGTAAGACGTCACTACGTGCTACAATTTTTATGTATGCTTTGCATACTCTTCATTTTGATGCATTTTATATACGTCACTTTTCATAGATTTGATAAACCAAAAAAAAACAATATTTTTTGGTAATCTATCTGACAGTCTAACTAGAATTTTTTAATCAATTAACCTATTGGCAGGTTGTGCTTTGTAGTTTTGGGATATCGGTTTCTTTTTATATCATCTAATTACTTCTTCCATTTGGGTGGAACGGAAATCTGGATTCCTCTAAATGCCGTATGCGTTCTAAGGCCGCGGTGACCTTTACTCACAGTTGCTGGCATCAGTTCGGCGATTGAACTGACAACAATTCTACCAACTGTATCTGTTTAGCGGTGTAATTTGATGGTGGATGCTGATGAAGTGCTGGTACGTTGGTGCCGAGGAAGATCACATAAATTAGTTTCACGTCTGTATTGGACTAGTGTCACAGATGCATGGAAGGAGTGTTGCCACAATTTATATAATGATTTAAAAAAAAATTAATGTTGGTGTTGCAATATTTAAATTAAAATATCCAACTATATCAGACTACTTGAAATGTGTTTTTTTGGATCTTGCGGTCAAGATTTTAAATCCAGTCTAAGGATTGTTTAAAGATTTACAAGAAAAAGAACCTTTGGAAAATTATGTCAGTACAAGAAAGAAAAATAGTTTATTCCACTCATTGAATACAGACACTCAGAGGTTTAGGTATATATAAATAAACAAACAAAGACAAAAAATAAAAAAAAACGGGAAAAAATTACTTCTATGGATACAAACCCATTCGTGAAAGCCCCAACCATGCTCATTCCCGGCAGCAATCGGCTAAATTCAGACTCACTATTCAGAATCCGTCACACATCTATCTGGGACAACTCATAACCCACAAAGAATCTATGCGCGGGGAAGTGAATAGAAGAATTACGAACAGCTGGAGAAGATACTGGAGTTTAAAGGAGGCAATGAAAGACAAACAACTTCACATAAACATTAAGGGTAAACTATTTAACACCTGCATACTACCCGTCCTTATGTATGGCTGCCAATCATGGACTTTAACTCGAGAAATGACATACAGACTAGCAACTTGCCAACACGCTATGGAGAGGAGCATGCTGAATGTCAAAAGATCAGATAGACTGAAAAACTGTGTCATCAGAAATAAAATAAGAACCATAGATGTAGTACAGAAAATTAAAAGACTCAAATGGAGATGGGCAGGGCATACAATAAGAGGCCATGATAAATGGAGTAAGAAGGTGACAAGGTGGTATCCCAGGGAAGGTAAAAGGAAAAGAGGCAGACCGCAGAAAAGGTGGGACGACGATATAAGAGAAGTGGCAGGAGTGATGTGGAACAGAGTGGCTCTGGAAAGAACAGAATGGAAAAGGTTGGAGGAGGCCTTTGCCGATTGGCAAACAGATCTGCAAAAAATAAAAAAGCAGCAAATACTAGAATAAGTTTGAATTATACTTTAAGTTTTATGTTTGCTTTAGAATAATGTTATTAGGTTAAGCTATGTCGATCTGAATAAAGGCTATTATTATTATTATTTCGTTTATTCATATTATATTCCTATAAATTACATTTTTAAATATTTCTTAAAAAGAACATAAAAAAACATTTAAAAATATAAAAAATAGTCGTCCGCCGGTATCGGGAGCAGGGTCCAAGCTACCGGTGGTTAGGGCTGCAGAGAAAGGAACCTCCTCACAATACGAGCCGTATCGAGGAGTACTGCCTTCTGTATCAGACCCTTCACCCAGCTTCGTAACGCCAGCTTCGACAGGTGGTCGTCGAAGCTTTTGGCCATTAGGCCGTTGGCCGTAACGATAATCGGCACAATGACAGCCGAGTCCACATCCCACATGTCGACAACCTCGTGTGCTAAGTCAAGATACTTGATTTGCTTCTCTTTCTCAGCCTTCACGAGGTTCTCGTCATGCGGAATGCTTACATCGATTATCATTGTGCGGCGCGCTAATCGGTCTATCACCACTATGTCAGGCTTATTGGCGACAATAGTCCTATCAGTGATGATAGACCGATCCCAGTACAACGTGACATGGCCATTCTCGAGAACTGGGTCGGGCACATACTTGTAATACGGTACCTCAGAATCCACAAGTTTGTATTTCAAAGCAAGTTGCTGGTGGATAATCCTGGCTACTTGGTTATGTCTGTGCAAGTACTCGCTGTTAGCCAGACGAGAACAACCAGAGATAATATGTCTGATGGACTCACCCGGACGGTGACATGCCCGACACACGTCAACCGTCCCGTCCTTCATAATATGCCTCCGGTAGTTGTTCGTTAGGATAACTTCGTCCATAATTGCACACACAAAACCTTCAGTTTCTCCGAAAAGATCACCGAAACGTAGCCAGGCCACGGACGCTGAGAAATCTACATCGGACCCATAGAGAGCCCGATAGAAGCGCCCGTGGAGCTCCTTGCCTTTCCATACCTCCTTGCGGTCATCTGTAGTATGTATTACAGGTTTGCGCCAGTTCTCTTTTGCCATGGACAACGGAGTGAGTCCCTTGTCCACTGCGACCACATCGCGGTGCATACCCACATCGGTTTCGAGAAAATATTCTCTGAGACTGCACATCTCGCGGTTATGGAGAGTCTTAGCATTTAAGAAGCCTCGACCTCCACATTTCCGCGGGATGTACAGTCTCATCACCGACGATCGTGGGTGATGCATCCGGTTTGCGGTCAGCAGTGTACGGACTCTCCTATCCAGGGCGTCGAGTTCGGTTTGAGTCCATTTGAGTATGCCGAAAGAGTACATTAATACCGGCATGACCCAACCGTTGAAGGCGCGCACCTTATTTCCGCCCGACAAAAGGCTGTTTAAAACCTTTTTCAGGCGGCCAAAGAAGCGCTCCTTCAGCGATTGTTTCATGTCAGCACCGTTAATGCCTAACGCTTCCGACATACCCAAATACTTATAGGTTTCGGTCGAGCTGAGGGATCTAACCTGTATGGAATCCGAGAGTTGAATTCCCTCAGATTCCATAATCTCCCCTTTCTTTACATGCATGACTGCACATTTGTCCACACCAAATTCCATCCTGATGGCACTACTGAAGGTTTCAGTTACCTTCAGTAGCTCCATCAGTCGCAAATTGTTGGGGGCAAAGAGTTTCAGATCATCCATGTAAAGAAGGTGAGATATGGCCTGACCACCTCTTCTCAACCGATAGCCTAGGCCTGAATCCTCCAGCAATGTGCTTAGAGGATTCAGAGCTAAGCAAAACCAAAGTGGACTCAAACTGTCGCCCTGAAATATTCCCCGTTTAATCCATATAGGTTCATCACTCCCTTGAATCGGTCGACATCCTGGATAGCGAAGGACCGTTTTCCATTGCCTCATACATGACTCAAGGAAGGTGCGCAGAGTTGCATCTATTTTGTACAACTCCAACACCTTCATGAGCCATGTATGTGGCACAGAATCGTAGGCCTTCTTGTAATCTATCCAACATGTCGACAGATCCTTGCGGGAGCGACGAACCTGTTGGCTAATGGCCATGTCTATGAGGAGTAGCTCCTTAGTGCCGCGGGACCCCTTCCGACATCCATTCTGAGAGGAGGACATAATCGAGTTGCTCTCAATGTGTTCATTTATTTTCACTCTCAGGATGGATGTAAGAAGTTTATAGACCGTTGACAAACAAGTAATCGGTCTATAATTCTTGGGTTCCGCGGGACTACCTGTCTTATGGAGCAGGTGGGTAATGCCAGTTGTTAGAAACTGTGGTAGCGACCCAGACTCTAAAGATGACTGGAATTGAGATGCCAGGACCGCATGTGAGCTGCTATACCACTTAAGCCAAAAGTTGTGCAGTCCGTCCGGTCCTGGAGATTTCCAGTTTGGTAACGGACGGACTGCTGTGGCTATATCTGTTGGTGTTATGGTGATTTTTTCCATTTGTGGTATAGCTTCACACACGCGCTCGACATCACGCATCCAGTCACCCTCGGTATGACGGACGGGCACCGACCAGATGCTTCGCCAGAATGTAGTCGTGGCGATATCATCCGGGCGGCACACGTCCGTCACACTTTGTTCAGGTCGCTCCCAAGTTCTATACACCCACCTCTCATCGCTCTGGAACATGCGATTCTGTGAGTATCGGTCAACCCGCCGCTTATACCGCCGAATACGGTTTGCCCATGCACAAACTTTCTGCTTCAGGAAGTCGATGCGCTCTGTGATACGGGACGTATATTCATGAGGACTGATTCCAGTCCCCGCAAACGCCCGCCTCACAAAGCGCATCACACGTGGTCGTGTGTTGCCCTCCCTGAAGCAGTATAGTTTGCCAATGAGTGCCCTAGCCTCGTCGATACGCCGCTCGATCCTGCATTGCCAGGCTGGTGCAGCAGGTTTTGGTCGAATAGCCTCGTCACCGCTTGGGAACTTGACGTTTGCTAAACGACATGCCGCAACAGCCCCGCAATACAGTATTGAGTGCGTATCAACAAGGTTCTCACTGCTTACAAAGGTGTTCTGTAGCAGCGAGTCCAAGGCACACACCAGCGCCCTATTCTTTTTGTGCATAGGCAACCGTGGTAATCGGGGCCTAAGTTCGGTTGGGGTCGATCGATATTCGCGAAGCGCATCCTCCAGCGCGCTCCTCAGTCGATTGTTGTACTGGCTACTTACCGTAACAACCCTATCATCTACCTCATCACTATCATTATTGGCCTGCGGTGTGTTTGCGCCTCTTACTGGCGCCTGAACCGCGGTCTGTGTCTGGGTCGAGATGATAAGGTTGTTCAGTACCTCAGAGCGCAGCCTCTCAAGTGCGGCGTCGTCCAACCTGTGACTACGTTGGATGACTCGCACCTGATCCGACAATCGTTGCGCCGAGACGTTCACAGCCGGTTCCAGGTCCTGAAACAGAGACAGCATCCTTACACGGTACGCAGTGAGGTTAGTTCCCCCCTCTGTAGACCCGTAATATGCGCGCATGACGTTCTCGTTCATAGACTGAGTCCATCTCATGCGCTGCACACAACCACCGGCAGCGGGGACCCGGCTCGGGGCCGGTTGGCCCCTAGATCCCAAGCTCCTCGGTGGCCGGCCTCTCCCCTGCCAACGTACAGGTGTTGGCGACGTCGGCGGGGAGAAATACTCGTCGCTCGAGCTCGACGCGACTGCAGCCGTCGGTGACACTTGTGATTCGATGTCCGGCGGCGGCGAGGCGGAGCTGAGCGGCGAGCCCGGGGGTGGATGGCGTGCACGAAGGGTAGCTGCTCGTGTTAACATCATCAAAACATTTTTATTTCGTTCATCATTCCGGGTTTCATGCGTGACAGATGTCAGCTGTCGGTCACGAATATGTTGATTTTTTCTTTTTTCGGCATTTTTCTTGCGATTTTGTTGCTTTTCGAGTTCTTATTGCTTATTATTTGATTGTAGTGGCCTTTAAATGTGGTATTTGTGCATGTATAAAGCTAAAAATGAATTTTCTTCAACGTAAAATTGTAGGAACGAAATAAAACTTCTGTTGACAGTCAGTGTTATTATTATTATTATTATTCAGAATCCGTAATCTGAACCCTGATCATCCAAATCGAGTACCGGCATAATTATTTCATGAATGGGCCTGCTATGTCAGGGACGGACAACAACAAACAACAATCGCACATTGATAATAAATAAAAAAAACTCAACCTTTGCTCACCAAGAAATGCAGAAAAAACATGCAAAGTATTTATTACAAGTACACGACAAGTAACAAATACTCGTTTAAACTATTGGATCGTTTATTTTTCCTCTTTACTATCTTAGTACTCGGAACTATACAAACTATTTATGTTCACTTGATAATAGTACCTACTTGGTTATTACGACTACGATTACTATGTGAGAAATTCAGGCAATACTTTAGGGCCCCAAGTCTGCTATTTTTATAAATTGGTCATTCCAACACGACCTCATTGTCATTTTGCAATGTTTGTTATCTGCTAAATTCATAATGGTCGATCATTGGTCTGTCAATGGTTTCGTAATACATTTTGATAACCGAGCTATTAAAAGAAATGACTGCACAATGACGTTCTAATGGTAGGTACTGTCAAAATTTTAGCAGATTACTGCATACGTTTGTCATTAATTTGTCATTACGTACGTGATTACCATTCTATGGCCATTGCTTTTAATGGAGTGTCAGTGGTTGACCACTGAAAAGTCATAATTACGCTTTCGTATTAGTAGATTACCAAACTTGTAAAAATCAACCATTATGAGATCAATGATAGACCATTCTGAGACTATTGTAATAGCAGACTTGAGGCCCTGGGATGGATAAAAAATATTGTGACTTATATCAAAACTTGCGAACCCCAGTTTTGAAGCTGTTGGTGGCACTTCATTTGATTGAATCACAAAATGGTAATGGACTCAAAATGCTGGCAGCATTGCCACGCTGTATAGCAATAATAATCCTTCATGCGGTCACACGAAGAGTCAACTGAAAGTCTTGAAAAATCTTTATAAGTTACTAGCAGTACCCCGCGATTTCACCCGCTTAGTTCCCGTTCCCGTAGAAATACGGGGATAAAATATAGTCTATGTTACTCAGGGTGAATGTAGCTTTCTAATGATGAAAGAATTTTTGAAATCGGTTTAGTAGTTTTTGAGTTTATTCTTTAGGTATATACAAATCGTTCCTCTTTATAATATTAGTATAGATTAGCACTCGGACCCCACGACCCGAGAGTTTCAACCCCAAACGGCTCGAAAATATAACTGCCAACTATGAGACGCTACTTGTGTCCATACTCTTGCACCATCCCATCTTCTTAGCTCATCGTGCTGGCGCTGCCGCTGCGGCTGCGGAGAACCTCAAGCGGCGGAAATATAATAACCTCGTTGGTAGTTATACTTTTCTTTGCTGCCAGCCTTTTGCTTACATTACCAGTGGCCAACCATCAAACAGTTCACGAAGCGCCTGAACAAGCGTTTCATCGATTCAGCCGATTTGCACCAGAATCATCTAATCGTATCGTCTGCCCGATACGCTCCCTCCAAGATCAACAAAATTCACCGACCTCGGCATTCCCTAATCGAACCCGACGACTCTACGACCCTTATCCAGGAAAGCCGTAGAGAAACCAGTAAAGAAAAAGAAAGAAAAATGTTTATTTAGGACTCGCACAAAACAAATAAAATAAAATAAAAAACATACATAATTAAAAGCTTAATATTAAATTTAAACTGTGCGAGTCCAAAAAAGGTATCTCAGCATATGCTGCGTTATTTAATAAATAGATAAATACCACAGCGCTGGTGTTCTGATAGGGCCTGTGATGCCACGGCCCAGTACAGTTAGAAAGCACAAAAACAGACCACGTCCGTATTGCGGCCTCGCTGACGAGGCCCATCGCGACGCCCTAACATCCCTTCCCCGACTTTTGCCTAACGAGCTAACCTGCGCCGCTGAGCCATTAGCGTTAAATCCCCTAAATAATAATAACCAGACCCAGCCTATCCCTTGCTGCCCTCCGTCAATGACCTCGTTAAGCCGAGGCCTGTATCCCACAGGGGATGCCCTTAGCGAAGCGCTTTTAAGTAGTTTTTAGCTGGCTAGAGGCCTTATGGTCCAATCCAAAATAAAAAACCAGTGGTCAGCGATGCGGAGGAATTAAGTTCGCTACTGGCGGGGTAGATGGCGTTGTCGTACAAATTTCACTTCGTTCGTTTTTCTTATGGCAGCATTGATGCCGCTACAGCCTTGAAACAAATATAATATCGTTCGTTTGGATGAACGGGGTATTAACTCAAAATTAACGTTTTTCAACCTAAAAATACAGTCCTACTAAAAATCATGCGATCTTTCTAACGAAAATGATTGCATAACGTTATGACGTCAAATTGGGGGTGTGGGGTAGTATCTTCTGATTAAAAGAAAAACATTTACAATCGGATTTAAATAAAACAATTTATTATTATTATTAAACTAGTATTTCGCTTGGGGGCGCGAGTTGCAAGCAACCCGCGGTGTCTTTTTAGTATTTTGAGTAACAATTATTATCTCTACAATGTCAGATTTCTGAGTTACGCAAAGGGGTTGAAAGAAGGGGGTTGAAAAGGGTTGATTTTTTTTTGGCCATATATTCATCCAGATGTCCTCCATACAACCCCGAAAACCATTTTTCTCCACAATGTCAGGTTTCTGAGTTACGAAAAGGGGTTGAAAGAAGGGGGTTGAAAAGGGTTGAATTTTTTTTGGTCATATTTTCATCCAGATACCCTCTATATAACCCCAAAAACCATTTTTTTCTACAATTTCAGGTTTCTGAGATATGCCAAGGGGTTGAAAGTAGGGGGTTGAAAAGGGTTGAATAGGGTTGAATTTTTTATTGGCCATATACTCACCCAAATACCCTCTATACAACCCCGAAAACCATTTTTCTCTAAAATGTCAGATTTCTGAGATACGCAAAGGGGTTGTAAAAAGGGGGTTGAAAAGGGGTAATTTTTATTTTTGTTTTATACTCATCCAAACACCCTCTATACAACCCCGAAAACCATTTTTCTCTTCGACGCCAGGTTTCTGAGATAAGCAATGGGGTTGAAAGAAGGGGGTTGAAAAGGGGTAGTTTCAGATTTTTCCCATACTCACCCCGACACCTTCTATACAACCACATAAAAAGTTTTTCCCTCCTAGCACGGGAAGTGGGAGAACAATTATGTCAATCAGTCAGTCAATCAATCAGTCAATTGTATATAATATAATACTGATTTAAAAATTTCAAATCTCTCTCCTGAAAAATAGGCTTTTTGATCATCTAGACCAATGATATGTTCCTAGTCCGTGTAGTTTCGGCTGTGCGTTGATATGTCAGTCAGTCAGTTTTCCTTAAACGTCGCTAAATGTTCTAACATCTTTAATTCTTATACGTAAAAAATCATGAAAAAGCGTTAAATTATCTTGCCACCATCAATTCAAATTAAATCATCAAGCTGGCTCACTTAATTGCTTGCACTTCGTACGTACGCAATTAATGTTAGAGACAGGTTATAAGGTAATTTTCAGCCTGGTTTTATCTCGCTTCAATATGAAGATAAGTTTTCTCTGTGAGTTGGTCATAGAGTCGACTAACGTTTTCCTGCAGCTTCGCTCGCGTTTAGGTATTTATATTTTCGCAGAAAAAATTTCAGCCTTCAGCATCCCATCTATCTCTGTACCAAAATTCATCAAAATCAGTTCAGTAATTTAGGTGTGAAAGCAACAAACTTACGTTCGCATTAATAATAAATAGCTACCCTCAGCACAATTTGAATTACGAGCTATGAAAACATATAAATGAATAAAGTGGATGTATTTTCTTTACCACTACCTCAAATAGTTTTGTTCTACATAAGAAGCGAATCTGCGACCCGTAGCGTTGGCTAATCTCTCACCCAATTAGCCTATCAGGCAGAAAACGAGATAATTAATAAAGGCGACGCCAAGGCGACGTCACCTAATTAAATATTGTCCTTACAAGTCGGTCCGTATTTAATCTAAGGATGTCAATACATTACTAAATATGTACCTACATGTCGACTGGACACACACGTGTTTCATAATAAGGGGTGGCTAAACCCGATCTATTCAACCATTAATTGCGATTTTTTTTATTAAGCAAATATGTTCAAATATTTTTTTATAGGCTTTGGGACTTTATATAAATAACATCTGCTAAATCTCCACCTATTTGCTGTACAAAATAGTGATGCCTTCCGGTCGTATTTTTTCATTAAATGTTCGTCTTTTTTGGTATTGTATAAACAATTAAACATATTAATAAATATTCAGCTTTTATTGATTAAAATACAACACAATAACGTCATCGAAAAAAACAGGATCTGTGGAATCTGTTAAATTTGGAGATAATATAATAATAACTTTATTTTATTTTCTCCCACAAGTAACAAATGGTATACATTTCACAAAGAAAGCAGTTTGCAGAAGGGAGACAGGAGCCCATACTAATTAAAACCTGTGCTATGGGTCACCTGGTCTCCTTATCTCGAATTAATTAAGTATCGATAATAGAGTTAGAATGTAGTAGGGAGCGCTCATAGCTCATCAGATTATTATATTAGGTTAGAATAGACCTTTACAATTACTTAAAATGAATTAAATTAAGGCCTAATAAAATTATTTTTAAGTGAGGTTAGTAAGCTTGTGGTGGGTGTATAATGTTTGTATAGTGTTTTGTATGTGTGATATATGAGTTGTGCTTGTGAGATTTTGATAGTGTATGTGTAGTGCATGTGTGTTCAGATCAGTTGCCCTTTTGATTTTGTCTAGAAAAGGATCGTCCCAACTTTCCACTTGTGTATTATGAATATGCAAGTCTTGAGGCGCCATCTTATTACATATTCAGAAATAGAATTAAAAAAAACAACGGGTTGCCGGTTGTGTGAGCCGGGGTTTTAGTCCGGGAGTGCCGCTAGAAGTGAGAACTTGAACATTATTAGTGCATTTTTGAATATTTTCGATTGGTTAGGGAATAATTTCGCACGAATTGCTTTATTTATCAGTATAAAAACTTTTAAAAAAAATACAACCGTCTTCTATACTTATAAAAAAAAAAAACAAAAAGTACAAAATTACTTTAATTTCGGAACTTGGTGTTTTTGGTTGCTTTTTCGTTTTTTGAAAAACCGACTTCTGAAATTAAAGTTATTTTGTACTATTTGGTGGTTTTTTTATAATATTATAGTAGGATAAGCATCTGGCATTACGGACACAGAACGTCAATCTAACTGGCGAGCCATGACCGACTGGTATGGCTCAGTAGGTAACCTTGCTACATTTATAATATAACCTGAGTATAGCATAATTATTAGATGAAGTATCTTGATCACTCGTTAGTCTATGGTTTCCTGCATAGTAAGAAGCTTACATATTTATTTTTAATCGACTTCAAGGAGGTTCTAAATTCGACAGTATTTTTTTTTGTGTGTTTTTAACTCTTGACTTTGTAGGACCTGGGTGTACCGATTTTGATGATTCTTTTTGTATTCGAAAACTGTTGTTTGTCGTGTGGTCCCAATTAAAGAAATGATTGAGATCTGATGACTAATATGTGAGTTACCACTAATAATGCGTGGCTTCGACTACATTGATGATGTTCTCATTCACTATTGTCGATATAAAATAAAAAATAAATAAATTGTATACGATGGTTTGGAAGAGTATCTTAGTATTTCAAGGTGGTCCCTTTCTAGTTTGGTGAAGATCTGATGCAGAACAGAAAGGATAGGAAACGGAAATCTTCAATAAATGATAGCAAATCTTTCGGGATTACTGAAATTGCATGTTTGTTTATTGTTTACACCAATGAAAAAAAAAGTATAAAATAACTTAAATTTCGGAAGTTGGTGTTCAGAACACGAAGAAACAACAAAAAACAACGAGTTCCGAAATTAAAGTTATTTTATACTTTTGTTGTTTAGAAGTCTGTTGTTTTTTTTTTTGTAAAAAGTTTTAATTATTAGCAGCGCACTCCAAATTCAGAATACGGGGAAAATATAGCCTATGACACTCAAAAATAATGTGGCTTTGTATTGGTAAAAGATTTTTCATAATCGATTTAGTACCTAGATGGGGCCTAGATTGCCCCCTTTTTTCTGAGAGCGGGAGGGGAGAGAGAGTGTCAGACTCTCTCTTACTACTACTAACCTACGGACTAAAACCCACCCGTGATCCTTCACGGGTGGGTTTGGTGAGGCCCTGGAACGCAAAGGGCACAAGAAGGATCTTGTGCCCTTTGCGTTTCAGGGCCTTGGTGACTCTTTCGAACAAATTCCGCAACCCTAAAAACACAGCACAGCAGGCATAAAAAAAAACACCTAGTTGTATAATATAAGGTACTTATTTACCACTATTCCTTTAAGCTTTATTAGCACAGCCAATAAGGAAATATTTTCCATAATCTTATTACGTTCAAACGCAAATAAATTGACGTATATGTTAATATGAAACAACTCAATTGGTTTACTTATTACTTGAGAAATAACCATTTGACATTATTACGTACTTCTTCTATATAATTGGATTTGAGATTATCGTCAAGTTATTTCGTGTATGTATTTCTTTGTTCTATTTTCAGAATAACTTAGGTATAAGCATAAACATAATTAGCCTTTTAATGTTCCCACTGCTGGGACACAGGCCTCCTCTCTGGGAGAGGGAATGGGCCGTAATCCACCACGCGGGCCCAGTGCGGGATGGTGAATGTCACATGTCTTCGAATATTTGGTTCTAGGACATGCCGGTTTCCTCACGAGGTTTTCCTTCACCGTTTTGAGAGCAGTGGTGATGAAAATAATTACCTACACAAAGTAATGCGCGTGGCTGGGTTTGAACCCGCGATCTGCGATTCGTAAGTCGGGGCCGTTAACACTTCTCACTGCTCACTAACTTAGGTGCTCGGTTTTAAAGTCAACCCTGTAAGAAAAATGTCAGATGATCTTACATAATATTATAAAACTAACTCCACTTCATCTGCGTCTAAGAGAGAGAACAAAAAAAGTGTTTTTGCAACATCTTTCATTGATGCTCCGCTCCTATCGGTCATAGCGTGATGTTATATATAGCCTTATATACTGTCATTTCTTATATATAAAACAAGTTTATATTGGTTTTGTATTTTTTACATGATGCTATATAACGTTAAGCCGTTGGTCCCTCCCGGTTGTCATTTGGAGATCAGATTGGCAGTCGTTACGGATTGTCAGAAGCCAGAAAATCGGACACCAGTCTTGCCAAGAAGTGCTCCGTGTTCCCCAGTTAATGGGTTGTGGAGGTCTGGTCGGCAGCCGCTTCACGTAAAATACTGGTATTCAGCTGAATCTGGTTTGACTGGGAGCCGACCCCGATATAGTTGGGAAAAGGCTAGGCCGATGATGATGATGCTTGCAGGACTTTGTCTCTATGAAGACTCACTATGAAGTATTAGAAATTCAATATCTTTTGATTATGTGAGTCGATTGTTATAAAATAAATGTTAGATAAAATTCCGGCTAACATTCAATATGGCTAAGTATCTAGATTTTGAGTCCAATCAGTGGTTCCTGCGTGATGCTCCCACAAACACACAGACAAACCGATAAACAGACAAAAATTCAAACAGGAAGGGAAACTGCACTTTTAATTGGATAAAAAGACAATTCAATTTTTATCTTAATGTCCAATTAAAAATGCAGTTTTATATTTTAAACTAAACACGAAAATTCACGGACAAATGTGGATTTCGTGACTAAGTTTAATTTTATAACAATGGCATTTGTTTGTGAACTCTGTATTTTGTTTGTTCCCACAACAGAACAGTGACTTAAGTTGCAACCAAATTTGTGAAGGAACTGTTTTTTTTTTATACTAAGCGATCTAAGTCGGGTCCATGTAGGGCCCGGAAAAAGCGCCCTACGATCGTTAGTATCAAGCACCGCAGGTTTGCGCCAGTTCTCATTTGCCAAGGAGAGCGGGGTTAGTCCCTTGTCCACCACCACTACATCTCGTCGACAACTAGGATTTATTCCCTGAGACTGCATACCTCGTGATTATGGACAGTCTTAGCATTTAAAAAGCCTTGACCTCCACACTTTCGCGGGATACACAGTCTTATTACCGACAATTCGATATGCAGTAAGTACGAACTGGCCTATCCAGGGTGTCAAGTTCCTTTTGAGTTCATTTGAGTATGCCGAAAGAGTATATCAACACTGGCATAACCCAACCGTTGAAAGCGTGCACCTTGTTAGAAGGCTATTTAGTTTTTTGTTCAGGCGGCCAAAAAACCGCACCTTCAACGACTGTTTCAGCAGCATTGATGCCCAACGCTTCTGACATACCCAAATACTTGTAATTTGCGGTTGAGCAAAAAGGTCTAAGGTGTATAGAATCCGAGAGTTGGGTTCCCACGGATTCCATAATCTCACCTCGCTTTATATGCATGACTGCACATTTGTCCACACCAAATTCCATACTGATGGTGCTACTGAAGGTTTCTGTTACCTTCAGTAGCTTCATCAGCTCAAAACAAATTTGTTGGGGGCTGAGAATTTCAAGTGTTTCGCGTAAAGAACGTGGTTTATGACCTGACCACCTATTCTGAACCGGTAGCCTTGGTCCGAACCCTCCAGCAGTGTACTTAGTGGGTTAAAGGCCAGACGTCCACCAGATAACCACAGTAAACTCAGACTTTCACCCTAAAATATGTCACGCAAATATCCTTAGGTCTCTGTTCGCGTAAATCTGTAGAAGTAATGAAATTGTTATTTTAAGCAGTTTGACAATAAAAACGTAGGTATAATTTTATTTCAGGATGCTGCGGATGGCGAGCTATGGGTGGCTCACCGTCCGATAGCAACCAGGCCCGAGTCGACGGCGCGTCGTGTTCCACGCGCGCCTCAAAGAGCCGTCAGCAAAGAAGACGGTGCCCCATAGGGTCAGCTCCTGCTAGGGTTGCGGAGTTTGTTCGAAAGAGTCCTTGCGGCTCTGGAACGCAAAACGCACTAGAAGGATCACGAGTGGGTTTAGTCAGTAAGAGTCTGACACTCTCTCCCGTTCCGCCCAGAGCGGGAGAAGTCATTTGATGATTTCCCATCCAAAAAAAAGATATTATTTCATATAGTTAATTTAGATTACATAAGACCTATATTTGGCGAAGAGTTGGATAGAAATGTACCTAACTGTTAGTACACCCACATATTATATGGGTCAAGCATGTGCCAATAACAATGTAATTCTATGAACATCTCACAAAATCGCACTGCTGTTGCTTACAATCAAGATAAATTAATGACAATATGAACTGGCGTGGTTCATGCTTATTCCACCTAAGTTCATATAACACAGTCCGGCTGTTCAGTTTGAAATGATTAAGGATAATGAGATACTTACAATCAGGTATCAACCCAGCTGGGTACCCAAAGTCTGCGCGAGGCCCGTATGTGACCGCTCGCACTTGTCCAGTCAGTGTGATGGACAACGCAACCGCCACAACTAGCTTGAAAATCCTCGACATTGTTCTGGAAAGGAAGAAAGAAAACTAATAGGTAAGTATTTCGAGAAAATTGTAGAGGTTTTTTGGCTTAGTAACAAGACTATTGATATTGCAGGGTATTTAAGTAACTGCTACCAATAGAAGGACATGGCGGAGGTCTGCCATACTTGGGCGAAGTAACGCCGTGTCCTCCTCGAGGCGATCGACGGCGCGATCCCCCCCTGATTCAGTCCATGGTCAAGAACGAGGGGGCAATCGCGGCAATTACCTCCTTATGCGAAGCAGTTATGCTAGCAAATGAGGAGGATAATCGCTTGAGGGAGGGTCAAATCTCACGCCCCAGCCGCCGCAACAGAAGAATACTCCCGGGCATCGGGAGTCGCAGGGCAATTCCCGGCCCCCACCGAATGTGTCTCCACGTTGTCGTCGTGGTGGGGCTTGAGCGTCCCAATGATCTTGCGAGCTTTCCCGGTAGAGCCGCTCATGCCGGAAGGTCGCAAGTGAGGGACCAGACCAAGAGAGACACACCCGCTCGCTGCCTTCTGGTACGCGTCTGCTCATCAGACGTGGCTGAGAGGGCAGTGAGCGGGTAGGAGGTGAGGCCCTGTGAGGGAGAAAGGGCGGAGAAGCAAGGGACCATACCCTCTAAAAGGAACAATATGGAAAAAGGCCTTAGTAAAATAAGTCCCCAGGCGGGTCCCGACTGCTCAGCGGTCGGGGAATCCCGCCCCGCTTCGGCGGGCTGCCCTTCGTACTATGGGGTGGGCAACAAAGACCTTCCGCTTGCCAGTGGCAACAAGAGCCGAGGAGGCTCCGAATCGTCGTCATCCGGATCCGCTTCTTTTAAGGAGCTGATGGCGTACGATTCCGTAGTGGAGGGTTCGCCTGAGCGCCGGGGTGGTGCGGAGTCGGATTCCGGCTCCGCGCCAGACCTAGTAACGGTCAGCTCGGCGGGCTCTAGAGACGGAAAAGGGGGGGCTGCTGCGGAGAACGTCAAGATCTTCCGCAAGCGGCCGCGACGGGAGGAAGACGGGGAGTCGACCTCCGAGGGCGAGTTTGCCTCCGCCCGCAAGATCCCCACCGCTAGGCGGGGTAGGGGCTGTGAGGCGGGGAGGGGGCTGGCTCCCTCTACCCGGGAGGTGGAGAGTCGTGCCGGGAGGTTGGTGGAGGAGGGGCGTCGCCCTGGAGGGAGCGGTCGTAGGGCTCCCTCTACTCCTCTGCCTACTCTCGACTCCGACGACTCGGAGCCCCCGGGAGAGGTGCGTCCCACGGTTGAGGAGCAGAGGGCCCAGTTCTCGGAGGTCGTGGAGGCCGCGATCCGCGCTGTGGCCTTTAAAAGGAAACAGTCCTCAAAGCGGGAGGCCATCAGCGCGGCCAAAGCCTCCATCCTGGCGGCAGCGGCGGCCAACGTTGGCGCGTCTCCCTCAAGGGAGACGACAGAGTTGCGGGCGGAGGTCGCCCGCCTCGCGGCCGTTACGGAGCGACTCGTTCGGGAGAATGAGTCGCTCCGGAAGGACCTGGCGGGGATGGCCAGAGCGGCCTCCGAGGAGCCGCAGGGGGTGCTGAGTCCGGCGGCGCTGGAGGGGAGCCTAGTGCTGAGCCAGGTGCGGAACCTGGTGCGGCAGGAGCTGGCTCCCTTCCGGCAGCAGTTCTCCACCCTGGAGGACATGGTCCGGCGGCCCCCAACGGCGGCGACTCAGAGGGCCCCGGGCCAGCAGCAGAAGGCGGCTTCGTACGCGGCCGCCACGGCTGCCAGCCCGGGAACGTCCGGCAAGGCGAAGGCAAAGGCCAAGGGCGGAGCAGCGCCAGCGCCTGTGGCGCCGGCGGCTGCGACGCCGGCGACGACCAAGTCGGCCCCGGCGAAGAGGGGTGGGAGGAAGGCTCGGGGAGGAGCGGCTAAGGCTGCGGCGCCAGTGGTGCCGCAGCCGCCCCCACCCCCACCCTCGGACCCTCCTGCGGCCGGGGCCGAGTGGCAGGTTGCTGGCCAGAAGCGGAGGGCCAAAGAGGCGGCCAGGAAGAAGGCGAGGAAGCAGCGGCGGAAGGCCAACGCCATTGCGGCGAGGCTTCGCGCCCCGAAATCCGCGGCTGTAGTTTTAACACTGCAGCCGGAAGCGGAACAGAGGGGCGTGACTTATCTCGCCGTATTGAAGCGGGCGAAGGAGGCGGTGAGCCTCCAAGAGCTGGGCATCAGCGGGGGCATCGGGGTCAGGAGGACCTTGACCGGTGCCCGGAAGCTCGAGCTCGCCGGAGCGGAGAGTGGCCCGTTCGCGGACGCCCTGGCCGAAAGGCTGAGGGCGGTCTTACCCGCGGACGAGGTCCGGGTGTCCAGGCCGACTAAGCGCATTGACGTGCGCATAGTGGGCCTGGATGACTCCGTGACGGAGGAGGAAGTTGTGGCCGCCGTCGCCAGGACTGGGGGCTGCTCTGCCGAGCTCGTCACGGCGGGCACCCTCCGGCCTGACAACACGGGCATGCAAACCCTTGTGGTGAGCTGCCCCGTGACGGCGGCCAGAACTGTGTTGGAGGGCCGAAGGCTCTTGGTGGGATGGGTGTCTGCGCGGGTAAAACTGCTGGAACCCAGGCCTCTGAGGTGCTACCGCTGCCATGTGGGCAACCACACGGGAGCTATGTGCCCCTCGGAGGTGGACCGCAGCGGACTTTGTTTCCGCTGTGGTCAGCCCGGTCATCGGGCCGGCTCGTGTGAGGCCACGCCGCACTGCAGTGCATGTGCGGCTGCTGGCAAGCCGGCCGAGCACTGGGCTGGGGGAAGGGCCTGCGCGCCATCCGCCCCGACCAGGGGCAAGAGGTCCGCCGCCGCCGCCGCCTCTGCCGCCGCCGCGGCTTCTGTCGCCGCCACTGCTGCTTCTGCTGCGGGTGCTGCGACTCCCAACACTCGGGAGGGTGCTGAGATGGAGTGCCAGTAATGGTCCCATTTCGGCCCCCTCCAGAGACAAGTCGGCCGCTGTGCTATTGCGCAGTGGCTGATGCCTGGGGACGGTGAGCGTGGGTGGCTCGCCGTCCGATACCAGGTTGAGTCGACGACGCGTTGTGTTCCACGCGCGCCGAAGGAGCCGTCAGCACCAACGACGGGACCCCATAGGGTCGGTGCCTGCTAGGGTTGCGGGATTTGTTCGAAAGAGTTACCGCGGCCCTGGAACGCATAGGGCACAAGAAGGATCACGGGTGGGTTTTAGTCAGTAAAAGTCTGACACTCCCTACCGCTCCACCCAGGGCGGGAGGGGTCATTTGATGATTTCCCATCCAGAAAAAAAAAAAAAAAAAAAAAGGCAATTCCCGGCTACGGACGTCGAGCGTTTGGAGGCTTTTAGTCTGATAACAACCAAGCCCGGTTCGTTGGCGTGTTGTTTTCCACGCGCGCCTCAATGTGATATCACATCATTAAAAAAAGATACTTCCGGCAGATTGAGTCATGCACGACCCATATAAAAATATGTATGAAAACATCAAAACATTGTGAAGTTTTCTTGTTACCGCACATGGGGTTTCAGTAAGTACTTGGAATCTGTTCCAACCGGACCACGTGCAGTTTACTTTACATGGACGTTTTTATAACTGAACTTCACCTCACAACCTTGTAAGTGGATAACGCGACTGGATACTCTTTTATAAGCAGCCATCTTAAGTAGAGTTAATTGTCCTAAATTTCGAAGAAGGAAGTAATGTAGAGTGAATAATACCTCCTCTAAAATCCTGGAACAATAGTTATAATGACGTTTCAATCCCGGGATATAAATTCACGAATTATTTATTGGATTTTATTTATAGTTACAAATTAGTGATGTAAAGAATCTATAATTAACTCATAAAGCTGAATTTAATATAGAAACCTGAAGAGATTGTTTGTTTGTTTGCTTGAACGCGCTAATCTCAGGAACTACTCGTCCGATTTTAAAAATTCTTTGTGTGTTAGGTAGCCGATTTATTGAGGAAGGCTAAGACCATCAGGAACAGAGCATAAATGTTACAAAAACGGTTTTTTTTTTCTCTCTCTTATGTGACGCAGAAGAAGTTTCGCGGGTCAGCTAGTAATATATAAACTTTTTTACTACTTAAATAGCAGACTTGGGGCCCTGGTAGATAGCCGCTCCACGTAAAATGCTGGTATTCAGCTGATCTGAGTTGACTGGAAGCTGACCCCAATATAGTTGGGAAAAGGCTAGACAGATGAATAATACAACCACCTTGAATCATACAAATCGTAGTAGCTTCCTACTGTTTTAAGTTATGCTGAGATAATTCTGTTCAGTCCGAATAAATCAAAACGTTAAGGAAAATGAGCATTAATGATTATGGAACACCATTAATTTTCACTTTCGTTTCGTCAGCATCCTGTTTGTATGTATTATTTATTGTTTTTTCAGACATTATGAATAAATCATTCGTCATTACGATGAGATGAAATTACCATAATTTTCAGAAGTAAATGTTGATGTTTTTGATTTTGATACAAGTCTATGAAGCATGCTTCATTTATTTGACTGTTAATATAAGCATAATCAGCCTTTTAACGTTCCCACTGCTGGGACACAGGCCTCCTCTCTAGGAGAGGGAATGGGCCGTAATCCACCACGCGGGCCCAGTGCGGGTTGGTGAATGTCACATGTCTTCGAATTGTTGGTTCTAGGACATGCCGGTTTCCTCACGATGTTTTCCTTCACCGTTTTGAGAGCAGTGGTGAAGAAATTAATTACACAAAGTAATGCGCCTGGCTGGGTTTGAACCCGCGACCATCAATCCGTAAGTCGGGGCCGTTACCACTTATTTATAAAAAAAAAAACAACAATCAGCACGGATGTTTGTTACTCAATTGCGTCAGAACGGCAAATACACAAAAAATACACAACTTATAACAGAATAAATGCAATACCTTTTAAATGGTCATTATTCTCATCATTATGCAGGACTTTAATTTTATTATGGGGACAAAAACAGCTGTTGAATACATTTTGTCGAGTTATCCACACATAAATTTATGGGGAAGGCGATTCCTTTTTGGGGATTTCAGTGTTGGTCTCACAATGAAATGTATTCATAATGATGAGTACAATTATTCAAACGTATTGCATTTATTCTGTTATATGTATATAGAATAGAAAAAAAAATAAAAAAATATTCCGCCCAAATAAAGGCACATGACATTATTATCACAATATACTATAAAAAATGAAGTCGATTTCCGTTGTCTGCCTGTCCCTATGTACGCTTAGATCTTTAAAACTGCTCAACGGATTTTGATGCGATTCTTTTTTTAATAGATAGAGTGATTAAAAAGGAAAGTTTATATGTATGTATGATACCTGACAACACAAATCATTAACTGGGTAACATGGTAGTTCTTAGCAAGACTGGTGTCAGAATGTCTGGGTTCTGATAATCCGTAACAACTGTCAAAGGTCCACAAATGAAAGCCGGGACCAACTGCTTAGCTTGCTTTCCGAGGCACGGAGGAGTCTTGGCATATTAAGATGTTCACCCACCCACAAACCGAGAGGTCGGTTAGGTACCGTGTCCTCGTCGAGGCGATCGGCGGCGGTGACCTCTCGCGTCCGGCCCGAGTTCAACGCATGGTCCGGAACGACGAGGCATGGGAAACGGTCCTTCTGCGAAGCAGTAATGCTAGCGAAGGAAGAGGCGGAACGCATGCAGAAGAAGACGCCCCGGGCGTCGGGACACGCAAGGCGATTTCCGACCACCGCAGGCGCGGGCCCGCGGACTGCGAGCTATGGGTGGCTCGCCATCCGATAGCAACTAGGCCCGGGTCGATGGCACGTCGTGTTCCACGCGCGGCTCAAAGAGCTGTCAGCAACGAAAACGAGGCCCCATAGGGTCAGTGCCTGCCAGGGTTGGGGAATTTGTTCGAAAGAGTCCTTTACGTTCCGCGGCCCTGGAACGTAAAGGGCACAAAAAAGATCACGGGTGGGTTTTATTTATTCACTAAGAGTCTGACACTCCCTTCCGCTCCACCCAGAGCGGGAGAAGTCATTAAGATTCCCCATAAAGAAAAAAAAGGGTGGGTAAACAAGTCCTTGGAGAAAAACAAACGCGGTTGCTATTCTTTAGCCACAAGCTCTTCGATTATTTTATGAAACTACCACATCCTGCGTAGCGAATTCACGTCCACACAAACGATCAGCAAATAGTCTATTTTGTCATTCATAGGATTTGACTAATCAAACGTACATGAATCATCTGGGCCAGGCCAACTATACAGAGAAGTTGCAAAAGTTCCATTACAAACTAAGTGTGATTTTGAGGTCATACACCTCATAACTATATGTCAGACACAAATTGCCACGCAAAAAGACATGCGATTTCAACAATCCCGAAAGATTTGCTATCATTTATTGAAGAGTTCCGTTTCCTATCTCAATTCTTTATCTGATCTTCACCAGACTAGAAAGGGACGACCTTGAAATACTAAGATGCTCTTTCAAATCATCATTTACAAATCGACAAGAGTGAATAAGAACATCATCAATGTAGTCGAAGCCACGCATTATTAGAGAAAACTCAAATACTAGTCGTTCAATCTCAGTCACATTTAAATGGGACCACACGACAAGCACCAGCTTTCGAGTATAAAAAAAATACAGTCGACTTGAGAATCTCTTCATTTTTGGAAGTCGGTTAAAACTAACTTTTATGGCATGCGTACCGCTTCATTCACTATCCCCAATTTACTAAACCAAATACCTGTAGACATTAGAGACTCAATGAATAGTAAAAACATATTTAATACCTAATATGCTGAAATAAGATTACACCAACTTGATTATTAATGAACTGTCGTTAGCGAAATCTTAGGACAGACCCCAGAGTCTAATTGTGTGCTTTGTTTAATTGTAAATAAGACAAATTAAACAAAAAAACAATACATTAGTAAAAAAAAGTAGGCGTGACAACTAATAACGCTCGACGTAAAATACTGGTATTCAGCTGAATCCGGTTTGACTGGGAGTCGACCCCAATATGGTTGGGAAAAGGATAGGCAGATGATGAAATAAGTAGAGGTGATATTATTTACGGGTTGGTCAACTACCAGAGGTGGTTTGCTATTATAGCTATGTAAATTTGTAACTAAAGCAGTTTTTTTCATAAACCCTCTCATAGAATACCGTTCGGACGCAAAATATAATTTAGGATAGTTCAGTTAATACTTATTGAAATAAATTTGTCCATACAAAAGAGTGTCCGTGCAGCCTTTTTCATGTTTTTCTCAATAGAGATCTGCGTTTCTGAACTGAGACAGAGTCGAATTGATACTTTAATAATAAAAAACGTTGCCCCACACTAGAAATCTCTCCTATATCGTGGTTGTGTTTACAAACATATTAACTCACATACACAAACAGCCACACCCGGAACTACTGGACTATCTTTAGGCCATACAGATATTTGTTCCGTGCGGGAATCGAACCCGCAACAGGCAGCGCAGCAGCCAATGGCTCAACCACTGCGCTAACCGTGTCGTCATTAACAAATATATAATAAATAAATATAGTTAAATATCATTGCTATCAATGCCGCATAAAAACAAGGTCTTATAAAATATTCGTGAACCTTTTGTTTAACCGTCTGTTTGTTGGTGGTAGTTATAAATGCAAATTAATATTGTATTATGATAATTTGACACAAATGAGAGCAGCCCAAACGACTATTGTTTGCTGTTTAGAATTAATTATTTTGTTTGTTTTGAGACACGCTCTGTACTAGTTCATTGCCACTCGTATATTTTTACACACAAGAGTATTCGTGGAAAAGGTCCCCACAAGACATGTCAAAATGATAATGATGTTAGTTAAGTTGTGTCTAAAATATAACAATAATATTATTTGGTTCAAGGGGAAAGGAAAATCAGGCCGAATTACATAGAAGTTTTTTTGTTTATTTGAGCAAGACATTAACGGTCATTTCTCCACATAAACTCATGTAAGTATGCTATGTAGGTATAAGTATAGTATGCTACATATGGGAATTCTTAAATACAAAAACGGAAATTAAAAGAGCCGTAAAAACGATACTGTTTATTTAATAAATCCGGTTCTTATAAAGAGTGATTAGTGAAAATTTGATTGCTGAACAGAAAACACTATTGCTATGAGGTGCTAGGTTTGCAACTTATGTCAATTGTTTGCAATATCATCTACATATATATATTAGGTACATACACGCTTCTCGACTACAGTTTACCTTATCAATAGGTGACAGCTTGTACAGCGTGGAAACGTAGTCAGTGTATTCATTGCAGTACTAAAACCATGCGTGGGTTTACCTATTAAAAAGAAAAGCATACCAGCTTCGGGTTTCGCTACTTAAAGACAGCGTTTATATTTTATTTAATGATGGAAAATCATCAAATGACATTTCCGCTCTCGGCAGAGTGGAAAGGAGAGTCAGACTCTTATTGACTAAAACCCACCCGTGTTTCTCTGCTTCCCAAGCCCGCGATGACTCTTTCGAACAAATCCTGTAAAGCCTGGCAACCACGGGCCCTAGCGGGTCCCTTCACTTATGCTGACATCTCTTTGAGCCGCGCCTGGAACACAACGCACCGTCAATCCGGGCCTGGCTCTTACTGGACGGTGAGTCACCCAACGCTCGCGGTAGCAGGACCGCGCTTAAGGTGGCCGGGAATCGCCCTCTGACTCCCGACGCCCTTAGCGTCGTCTACTGTTGGGGCAGCTGGGCCGTAAGGTTCACCTCTCCTTCAAGCGACCCATCTCCTCTTTCGCTAGCATTACTGCTTCGCAGAAGGAGGTGACTGCTTCCAATGCCCTAGTGTCCCATCCGGACCATTTAACAGGTCAGGAAGCGTGCGGTAGCAGCCGCCGATAGCCTCGACGAGGACACGACGTTGCTTCGCCCAAGCAGACAGATCACCACCGCAAGCTCCACCGTGACCTCCGGCTGACACCCGGATGGGTCTTTTTGCCAAGTACAAAACAGGTAGCCCCCGGAACAACAGAGCCCGGTGAGTACCAGCGTTAGGTAGTAGGTGAGGATGCCATGGCGCCTCTCTAGCCACTCCTCAAAGACGGGACTTATCTAAGAAACAGCGAACAGATGGCTGTGTACCGTTAAATTTGAAGCCGATCTCAATATTACTGGGAAGTTGCTTAACCAATAGACAGTAGGATATCAAATTTAGATACTGATGTCCCAAAATTGAATATCGTGGAATATCCCTTGAAGCCTTTTGCAGAAATTCTATCGACACCCTTTCACTGGGTCGGGACAGACGATGGTTGTACGCTTAATGCATTTTTGTGCCACGAATTTTGTTACCATCTGTAGACAAGCTTGTACTGCTTGTAATATAGTTTAATCTTAGGCTATGTGGCGACGACCTTACTTAACTTTTTCGTTTCGAAATACAAACTCATGACAAATTTCAAATGTCAAACCAATCAAGGAAGTTGTAAAAGGTTACATAATACTTCCTAATGTTATTGCCAATTTGATCTTAAAGGTCAAATGGTAAGGTTCTTATCTAATCGTCACTGAATTTGATTAGCTTGCCTATCTTAAATCAAGTTTAATGATACCGTTCAGGGTCACGGTAGGAGATTAAATGTCAATAAATTGGCTAGTGCGTGTCGATTGGAGCATCTTACTGGGAGTTACAGAAATCGTGGTCATATATTATTTATTTACTTATTATTTATTTATTCAGTTCAGTTATATATAAGGGTGGGATGTTCTGTATCTGAAATAAATACAGTTAAAAGTTACTACAATAAAAACAACGTCTTATAAAATAATAATATACAAAAAAAAAACACTTTTCTAACAGTTTATTAACGTTGTTGAATTGTTTATTTTACATCCATCACAGATGATGACGTCACCAACAACATCATGATCACGCACTTCTGAAACACCACCGAATGTTTCAGAAGTGCGTGTTCAGATTGATAATAAGTTGACTTTTAATTGGTTGACTATATTTCAGGAGGTAAAAGGTATTTATAAATGTTTACATCTTTACCTTTGGAATCAACTGTGATATTTATGAAAAACTATCAGGAGCGTTTATTCCTCGCTACATAGTACAGTAGTACAGTACCTACATAGTACTATAATATTATAAAGTTTTGTTAAATTCCTGAATGTTAATTCATAGTATGATGTCAATTAAGTATTTACATAATTTAAACATATAACTACGCACATACCACAAGCCTGTTGAATGTTCATCAAGGTTTAGGGCCTGCCAATAATTATAATTTATTAGTGACTAGCAGCGCCCCGTGGTTTTACCCGCGTAGTCCCCATTCCCGTGGGAATATGGGGATAAAATATAGCCTATGTTACTCAAGGTGAATGTAGATTCTAATGGTGAAAGAATTTTTGAAATCGGTTCAGTAGTTTTTGAGTTTATTCGTTACATACAAAAATACAAATCTTTCCTCTTTATAATGTTAGTATAGATATAGTCAATAATGGCTGGGAGATTACCAATAATAGCTGCACGATACTCAAGGTTAAGCAACAATTGCCGAGGTATTTTCGTGGATGGATGACCGGCCATTATATACCCAGACACCTCATTGTCTCAGCAAGCACGAAGGTAATTTTTAGTTCTTTGACTTTCGTAACGTAGTCGGAAGCCAGAAAATCTGACAGCACTGTCGCCAAGATACCCAGTAACTGCTGGGTTGTGGGGGTCAGATAAGCAGTCTCTTCAAGTAAAAATACTGGTATCTACTCTGATCTATGTAGACTAGGTCGACTTTCAGTCTAATCAGATGCATCATAGCCACAACTTTTTTTTGTCTTTTTTCGGGAATCGAATCCGCGACACACAGCAAACTAACGATGAAACTATGCAGATTTGGTTTTTGTATACCTAAGCTTATTTCATTTTCTTTTTTTTTTCAGTTTCTCAAACGGGAGTTCCGTTTACGGGAAAACGGAACTCCCGTTTGAGAAACTGAAAAAAGCAATGAATAGCTTTCCTCCCAGCTGAAGTATTACGGTAGCAGTGACGAATGCCTAGAGCAATTAATATTACAACCAATTATTAAGTAATGCTGCCAGCCTTTTGGGTACATTACCAGTGACCAGCGATGCGGAGGAATTTTTCGCCGCCATCTTTTGACTATTTTTAGTTTTTATTAGTTTAGTGTTTTTTTTTTAATTTATATCTATATTATAGTAGTGATTATTCTTATTAAATAAAATTATAGCCCCGTTTAAAAAAAAAATATTATGTTAAATTAAATAACTAGGTATACTGCTGATCGAACGTTAGACCTTGTTCTTAGACCATCGCCTTACACTTCTAGGAGTAATCAATGGTAAGGTCAAACAGCCGACAAGGTACTTGCCAAATGTTAGTTAATCTTGTAATATCACGCCTGTGTGGTCCTAAGGGTTAAGCAGAGACGTACAGTGCTCCCACATAAATTTATAACTATACTAATTTTCTAAAGAGGAAAGATTTGATTGTTTGTTTGTGTTAATTAGGCTCCGAAACTATTGAACTGATTTGAAAAAGTCTTTCAGTGTTGGGTTACTACACTATTCCCGGGTGACATATATTTATCCCCATATTTCCACGGGAACGGGAACTACGCAGGTGAAACCGCAGGGCGCTGCTAGTCTATATTAATATTATAAAGAGGAAAGATTTTATTTTTTGTTTGTATAGAATGGGCTCCAAAACTACTGGACCGATTTTAACCGTTTTTTCACCAATGAAAAGCTACATTATCAGCGAGTAACATAGGCTATATTTTATCCCCATATTCCTATGGGAATGGGAATTACGCGGGTGAACCGCTGAGCGCTGCTAGTATTATATGTAGGTATGTTTATGTATATATGATAAAATATGTGTTATTCTAAAATTTGTGCACTGCATGCTATCCTCTATTGTGATCTCTCTCTCTCTCTCTCTCTTTTTATCAACCAAAGGTTTCCTGGGAGAAATCTCAATTTTGAGTGAAGCTCACCTTTATAAATCACTGTTAATTCATTTGCTATGCTGTACAAAAAAGAATCGCACATGTTCGGTTCGTATCACACTCCAACCAGAGGCAGTGAGTCAGCTGCATACTAAATATTCATCATCATAATATCAGCTGCTGGAGGAGCTCGTGGCTAAATTATAACAGCCGCACGGGTCGCTCTTCTAGGTTAAGCAACGCTTACCGAGGTTGGTCTGTGGATGGGTGACCATCTTAACATAACGAGACTTTTCCGTGCCTCGGAAAGCACGTTAAGCCGTTGGTCCCGGCTGTCATTTCGAGATCTTTGGCAGTCGTTACGCCTTACGGATTGTCAGAAGCCAGAAAATCTGACACCAGTCTTGCCAAGAAGTACCGTGTTCCCCAGTCAATGGGTTGTGGAGGTCTGGTAGGCAGCCGCTTCACGTAAAATAGTGTTATTCAGCTGAATCCGGCTTGACTGGGAGCCGACCCCAATGTAGTTGGGAAAAGGCTAAACAGATGATGATAATATCAGCTGAAAGACCTCAACTGCTGGACATAGGCCTCCCCCAAGTAGCAAGGCTCCCCCAAGTTTCGCCACAACAACCGGTCCTGTTCGCCTCGCAAAAACATTAAAATTAAATATTCAACAATAAATTAAATAAATCATTACAATGACCTAACCATTGTCATATATTAAATATAAGTGATAATATTGTATAAACGCTCCTTAAAAATACGAGAATTGCTCATATTCTTATAATGTAACACCTTATTTATATGTATAGATACGTAAGGTGAATCACATTGCATTCTAATGCAAATTCGATGATAATGACCATGATGTAATAACCTTTATTTATTCTTTACTAGCTTCTGTCCGCGACTTTGTCCGCGTGGAATAGTTACTTTAACCCCGATTTTGAAACACTCAGCCCGATCGGTTTAAAATTGACAAAGTTTAACACAAACTTTCATCCCTTTCGACCAAATTTGATTACCCATAAAAACGGTTCTAGTGAGTTAATCTTAAAAGATAGACATATACTGTCGCGGACATTTTTTTAGATCATTTTAAGAGGAATAATTCTTTCCTACATATTTTTTTGGTATCTTGAACCGTTTTCGCAGCGCACGCAACGGAGGTCCTCAAAGATTAATAATTTTCCCCGTTTTTTCCACATTTTCCATTTTTTCTTCGCTCCTATTACTCGCAGCGTGATGTTATATAGCCTAAAGCCTTCCTCGATAAATGGTATTCAACTCAAAAAGAATTTTTCAATTCGAAAAACCTGAGATCAGCGCGTTCAAACAAACAAACAAACAAAATCTTCAGCTTTATAATATTAGTATAGATTATGCACGATGTATGACTACGCATTTGATACCGTTCTACGGTATCAAATGCGTAGTCATCGAAGGACAAAATAAATATGTAAGTACAAATATGCCTTGAATGTTATGGTTTATCATATTGTTACGAGCTTCGGGTTCATTACAATAAAACAGCCGATTTTATTTGAAACAGATCTCATAGTTGTGTATGTATATTTTATTAATGTTTAAGCTACGTATGTACTTCTATAACTGACAAATTCACCATGATACTCGATGTACAAGTTGTTAATGTAATATGCTATAGTGAAGTCGTTGGACTACTATACATTTACAATAAAATAAATATTTAAATTAAATAACCAAAAATGACACTTTAATTACACAACACTAATTACACTATAAACTTACTAATTATAAAACACAATCGCACTACTTTAGTTCGCAGTCGAAGATCGCTCTCGAAGTAATCGCTTGTATCGCAAATCCAATACTGACTCGATCGGTTTATTTTTGGAATGGACCACTCGCAGTTCATCACACTAAGGCTGGTTACTGCTAAACCGGACAATCCTGTGGTGGCCTCAAATGAATTTAAAGCCCCCAGCCGGGGCTTAAAACTACTTAAAAACTAAATAACCGCTCGCTAAGGGCATCCCCTGTGGAACACGGGCCTCGGCTTAGCGGGGTCATTGAGGGAGGGCAGCAAGGGACAGGCTGGGTCAGGTTGATATTGTTTTGGGGATTTAACGCTAATGGCTCAGCGGCGCGGGCTGGCTCGTTAGGCAAAAGTCGGGGAGGGTTAACTCGCTTGCCATGTGCCAGCCTTATATAGGGCGCCGGTTAATTCCAGAACCTTCCATCGTAGAAAGATCTAGAAATATCGCGTACATATCGGTCGCGACTGACTAGGGTTCGAGAATTGTATAATGTTCTAGAACATTATACAATTCTCGAACCCTAGTCATAGCCATAGTATGCTAGCATAGAAAAGTCTCGAAGGAACTTGACTTTACTAGTTCTGCTATTCGATACTAGATGGCGCTAGTGGTACAATATAATATCTTTTTTTATTAATTAACTAAACTTCGCATTTGACCACTATGAAAGCGATGATTTGGGCGACGATGGAGTACACTTGTTTTTTTTTAAGGATCGGAAATCATGAAATGGCTTCTTCCACTCTGGGCGGTGCGGAAGGGAGTGACAGACTCCTACTGACTAAAACCCATCCGTGTTCCATCTAATGCGCTTTGCATTTCAGGGCCGCGGTGACTCTTAGGAACACATTCCAAAACCCTGGCAGACACTAGTCCTGGGCACCAAGTCTGCTATTTTTATAAATTTGTCATTCCAACACGATCCCATTGTCATTTTGTTAAAAGTTCGTAATCTGCTAAATTCATAATGGTCGATCATTGGTCGTTCATTGGTCTCGTAATACTTTTTGATAACCAAGCATTAAAGCAATGACTGCACAATGACGTTCTAATGTTTGGGCACGGATCAAAGGAACTGTCAAAATTTTAGCAGGTTTCCGCATACGTCTATCATTCATTTGTCATTATGTACAAGATTACCATTCTATGCCATTTCTTTCGATGAGTGTCAGTGGTTGATCCTTGGAAAGTCATAGTGACGCTTTTAATTAGTAGATTACCAAACTTGTAAAAATCAACCATTATGAAATCAATGGTAGACCATTGTGACACTATTGTAATAGCAGACTTGAGGCCCTGGCTAATATGTTAACATCTTTGAGCAGCGCGTGGCACACGATGCGCCGTCGACCCGGGCCTGGTTGTTTTCGGTCGGCCAGCCACCCAACGCTCGCCATCCGCAGCCCAACACCTGCGGTAACCAGGAATTGCCTTGCGATTTCCGTAGCCTGAGGCATCTGCTTCTGTTGCAGTTGCTGGGGCGTAAAGTTCAAGCTTTTGAACGCCATATCATAAACGCATCTTCGTACTCCCCACGCCAAGGCATATGTTGACTGTATTGTTTGTCACATAATTGTGGCGTATCTACAGGGTAAGCTTTGGATTATCACATAATAATTATATGTGACACTAGCGTTTAAAATGTTATCTAAGTACATATCAGTGTCGAAGCGTGGTCATAAGCCCATTCCCGCCGGCTTCCCTTCGAAGAAGTTTGGAACACAACTACTCTATCGTAATTGAAAAATCGCACAATCAGTACTGTTAAAAGTAGAGTAACATCACAAAACGCATACACAGATGGATATTCAATTCCGACAAAATTTGCTGTTCACCAACATTATTTAACTCGCAGGCGCTATCGGCTTATTGACAGTTCAATTCATAAGGCAAAATAGTCGTCATGACGTCACAATGACCAGCCCGCGAACAGATTTTTGGTGAGGACTGAGAACCGCGTGCTCTCGCCCGGCCGGAGGTAAGCATATAATAATGTTTTTTTAAGCTATTGCATAGCGTCTATCGCGGGCCTTGAGCGTGGCAACCGAATCCAGAAATTCCGTAACGAAAATAACCTAACACCGCTACGTCATATGATTAGGCCCCGCCTTTTTAAAATGGTCGCTTCGTTACTGAGCTATTATGTCGCCGTCACCGAGCCGACCCGAACGTCTGCGTTCAGAAACAATCGGTGGGACAAAGTTAAGTGAAACGTATGTGATTTACATTACTACAGTAACCCAGGTGAACGAATCGAGACCATATCACAATGACGCAGAGTACTTAATATATAATTGTATAAGTTGATAAAAAATGCTATGCTATAGCTTTACCGCGGCAGTCCCCGAGTGCCACATGTATTTTTTTTTGCTGCGGCTTACCTCTCTCAACATATCACCCTTCGCCACTGGAATATGTCAATATTTTTGTGAATATTAGCATGTGGCAAAGAGAAAACAGCTCTGCTTTTCGTACGACATCAGTCACAAATCCGGGTTCACTAAAATGCACATAATAGACAATGAAAAAATATGCATAAGGAGGCAGGTACGTGTCTTGCTTTTTTTGCAGAAGCGGTAAAACAAGCAATTATTCTTATCTCAATGATGTCGGAAACAATCTAAATAATGTTCTCACAAATCTTTTAACTTGTTGATATCTTGAGGTCAATGTTATAATGTTAATCATAGTAATATTTATGTTTACAGACAGATGAACTGAAGTGTTACAAAATAGGTACACTAGTTTACAAAAAAAAGTGTCGTTGTGGTAAATTTTGTTTTTTTTTATTAATAAAGAAATGATTAAAGGAGCAGTGGTGGCCGAGTGGTAACGGCCCCGACTTCCGAATTGTAGGCCGCGGGTTTAAAGCTACCCAGGCGCATTACATTGTATATTTTATTCCATCACCACTGCTCTCAAAATGGTGAAGGAAAACATCGTGAGGAAACCGGCATGTCCTAGAACCAAAATTCGAAGACATGTGACATTCACCAACCCGCACTGGGCCGGCGTTGTGGATTACGGCCCATTCCCTCTCCTAGAGAGCAGGCCTGAGTCCTAGCAGTGGGAACGTTAAAAGGCTGATTATGCTTATAGAAAATAAGGAACTAATAAGGAAATAACATTAAAATTGATTGAAAAAATGAAGTTTACAAAAAGTGTATGGTTCAATATTATTACAAATGTACCTTAACACTGTTACACGCTATCTGTCACGTCTAGTTTTCGAGGTAAATGCCGATCAGTTTTCAACTGCTGTCATTTTACGCATATTAGAAACAGTTGAAGGTTTGTATATTTTTTTTTATTGTTTCGTATTGTTTTTATTTCGTTACCAAAACGACACGACAAGTAAGTAAGCAGTGAAGAAAATTAATTTCGGTTTCACCCGCGTTGTTCCCGTTCCCGTGGCAATACGGGGATAAAATATAGCCTATGACACTTTACAATAACGTAGCTTTCTATCGGTGAAATAATTTTGAAAATTGGTTCAGCCGATCCAGAGATTAGCCCTTACAACTTCACAAACTCACAACCTCACAAACGTTACCTTTTTATAATATTATACATATAGTAGTGTAGATTTTAACCGGTATAACTCAACGCTTCTAACGATACCACATACATTCATATCGGTTGAGCCGTTAAGAAGTTGTGGTGGAATAAAGAAACATACATGAACCCTAAAAACATAACACTCCTTTTTTGGGCAGTCGTGTAAAAATAGCACCAGTGCATGCACGATTCCTGAGTTAAAAAAAATCCTATTTAGTTCGTCTGCTAGATTATCGAAAAATATTGGACACGTTTATTTTGCTTTATCAAAACAATAAAAAATGACGAAGATCAAGCGCAACCAAGTTCAAGGGCGACGTTGCATTTAAGTAATGTACTCAAATATAATGTCACACGAGTTTTCAACGCACTGTATCTGGAAGGTATTCCATACAAAGAGTTTTTTATTCATAATATAACGAGAAAATATAATCTAAAAAAGATTTATTACAATCTTGAGAGTGCTATTTTCCGGTGACGTAGGTATACTTTTTTTTGTGACCTACGGTAACGCCAATAACTATCTATAATAGCGTGATCAATAAAATTATGAATGCCTACTATTGGTGTCTAACATGACATTTGGTGATTTAAAAAATTGAAAATATTTTGGCCTCTGATATTCGTTGTGATTCAAATGTTCTACTAAAAAAATTATAAACAATGTAACGATTACTTAGTAAAACTTAGACTTAGTAAAATCTTAAAAGAAATAATTGTTTGCCGGCCGGCTGCTTGCGAATGTATATAATTTAATTGTAATAATACGTTATTAGTTTTAAATGTACCCAAAAAGCATTTTTAATTGTTCAATGCACTCTGATAATATCAGTAGTTGATAAGGTTTTTGTCCTGGAAAGAAAAAATATTTATCGTTAAAGTATGGTCTAATATTATAAAGCTGAAGAGTTTGTTTGTTTGAACGCGCTAATCTCAGGAACTACTGGTTCGAATTGAAAAATTCTTTTTGGGTTGAATAGACCATTTATCGAGGAAGGCTTTAGGATATATCATCACGCTTAAGTCAATAGGAGAGGAGCAGCGATAAAGAATGTTTTAAAATCGGGGATTCCACGGGGACGAAGTCGCGGGCAGCAGCTAGTGGTTAATATGAGGTGCTGTGAGTTTAGAAAAAATATGAAAAAAAATAATCTAGCAAGTCACATTTACATGTTTGCATTGAGTTATTTAATATTATAATTGTGTAACTCAACCTTGTGAATGTATTCATATACATATTTACGATGATAAATATAACGCGACGCCTGTTCCGTCACGACGGCCCTGGAACGCAAAGAGCATTTGAAGGAACACGGATAATCAGTAAGAGCCCGACAAGACAAAAAAAACATGTGACGATTTAAAATAAAAATAAAAATACATGTGGCACTCGGGGACTGCCGCGGTAAAGCTATTGCATAGCATTTTTTATCAACTTATGCAATTATATATTTAGTACTCTGCCGTCTGCGTCATTGCGATATGGTCTCGATTCGTTCACCTGGGTTACTGTACTAATGTAAATCACATACGTTTTTCCGAACGCAGACGTTCGGGTCGGCTCGGTGACGGCGACATAATAGCTCAGTAACGAAGCGACCATTTTAAAAAGGCGGGGCCTAATCGAATGACGTAGCGGTGTTAGGTTATTTTCGTTACGGAATTTCTGGATTCGGTTGCCACGCTCAAGGCCCGCGATAGAAGCTATGCAATAGCTTAAAAAATAATCGCGACGCTTACCAACCAAAACATTCACGCGCACAATAGGTTAGATGACAAAACACATCTAATTAGTCCGTCAAAGAGATTAAAAAAATACATATATTGGACACTTTTTTTTTCTGTTGACTAGAGTGGGGAAAGTCATTTGATGTTTTCCCATCCAGGCAAAAAAGTCTTGCCGTGTTACACAGTTACTGGGCCCCAAGTCTGCTATTTTATTAAATTGGTCATTCCAACACGATCCATCTGTAATTTTGCTAAAAGTTCGAAATCTGCTAAATTCATAATGGTCGACCATTATGAATTTAGCAGATTTCGAACTTTTCATTGGTCTGTCAGTGGTCTCGTAATAATTTTTGATAACCGAGCTGTTAAACAGAATGACTGCTCAATGAGGTTCTAATGGTAGGTCACTGATCAAAGGAACTGTCATTTTAGCAGATTACTGCATGATACGTCTGTAAATGGTCTGTAAGTCATTTGTGATTACGAGTATGTACGAGATTACCATTCTATACCATTTCTTTCCAAGGGAGTGTCAGTGGTTGACCATTGGAAAGTCATAATGCCGCTTTTATATTAGTAGATTACGAAACTTGTCAAAATCGACCATTATGAGATCAATGATAGACCATTCTGACACTATGGTAATAGCAGACTTGAGGCCCTGGTTGCTTTGGTCACTTTGGCTTCTGTCATCCAGTTTATCCCTGCAACTCGCGTGATGTCGTCTGTCCATCTAGTTACAGGTCTACCTCTTTTCCGGGTGCCTGTCGGGCCTGGCCATGACGTCATGCGAATTGTCCATCGTTCGTCGCTCATTCTTCACCCATTATCTATACTAATATTATAAAGCTGAAGAGTTTGTTTGTTTGTTTGTTTGAACGCGCTAATCTCAGGAGCTACTGGTTCGAATTGAAAAATTATATTTTGGTTGAATAGACCATTTATCGAGGAAGGCTTTAGGCTATATATCATCAGGCTTAAGCCAATAGGAGCGGAGCAGCGATAAAGAATGTTTTAAAATCGGGGATTCCACGGGGACGAAGTCGCGGGCAGCAGCACATAAATTGGAAGTTGCTTGGGTCGCTTTGTGACCTAAACTTATGAAATAAGAGCAGTCGTAGTTCCCTACGAGTAGGGTTGCCATCCGTCCGGGTTTCCCCGGATTTGTCCTAGTTTAGAGGGCGTCCGGGGAGCGTCCGGGCGGGGTTTTCAAAGGTGTCCTGGTATTACTCGGACATTTTTTGTGTCAAGGAATCCTCCATTGATTGAAAATTTGGAAGATAAGCAACAAATTAAAACAATACTTAGTTATGTAATAATTCATTCGTAATTGTAAGTGGGATACGATCTAGTCGTAAATCAGCGAAATAAGTAGTTGCTGGCGCTATAGTTTATATTGCAAACACGCTGTAATAGATTATTAAAAAAATAAACTTTATCCTTTTTTTTTGTTTATAAGGCTTTTTTTTCGGGTCTGTTCGGGGAAAAAAACAATTTCAGTCAAATGTCGGGGGTTTTAAAGATTTTGTCCGGCGTCAGCAATTTATGATGGCAACCCTACCTACGAGAAATTTCCTCGGTTTGCGTAACCTTTACTGATTAAAGTGCAGTCATTAAATTATTGAGACGGCCACCTCACGCTCTATTTATATAGTTATTCCAGAAGTTTCCGTAACAACCTAGAAGTTGGTCGGAATAATTATTATTTATTATTTATTTAATTCGAACACAATGATTCATATTGTGGTTAGTAACACTTATAAAACTATGTTAGTAACGTTTTTTCTTAATCACTACATAGTATAAAACAAAGTCGCTATCCTGCGTCTGTCCCTATGTATGCTTAGATCTTTAAAAATACGCAACGGATTTGGACGCGGTTTTTTTTAATAGATAGACTGATTCTTAAGGAAGGTTTATATGTATAATACATGCATATTATAGTAGAGAAAACATTAGTATCTACATTGCATCCGTGCGAAGCCGGGGCGGGTCGGTAGTATAAAATAAATTAAAGGCTAATTCATAAATCTCCCCTCTGCACCAGACCTGCAACAGTGCATACTGGTCCAGTGCCTGAGGGATGGGTTATCAGGCTTATTTACGATCACTCTTAGAATGCTGTTGGCTGAATTGGAATGCTCTTAGAATAATGTGGCGGGTTTATACATAAGTTGCCAACCTAATAACAGCCGTACGGGTCAATTTCTAAGGTTAAGCAACTTTTGCCACGGTCGGGCTGTGGTTGGTGACCATCTCAACATACCAACACTCCTCCGTGCTTCGGAAAGTACGTAAAAACGTTATGTACGTAAAACGAAAGTACGTAAATCCGGCTGTCATTTGCAGATCTTTAGCAGTCGTTACGGATTTTCAGAAGCCAGTAAATCTGACACCAGTCTTGCCAAGAAGTACCTTGTTACCCAGTTAATGGGTTGTGGAGGTCTGGTAGGCAGCCGCTCCACGTAAAATACTGGTATTCGGTTGAAACTGGTTTGATTCAGCTAACATTTTAGTTTTTTTCATTTTTTTTTCATTTTTTCATTCAAGTCTTATTAGTAGTTTTTGTCCGAACCGTTTAGCGTATATCTACTATTGTAAAAGGACAAAATTATGTAAATGTGTTGTGAATAATAATTTTGAGGAAGATATTGTATGGTTTCATTGTTTCTTGTCTACATGAGATTATTCTTACGGCTTAAGGCGTTTCCCTGACCAAATAACCTTGAGCATTCGTTCCCTTTGCCGCCCGCACCCTGCGCACGCACCTTTATCATAGAATTCACACAATATTTGGAATTAAAAAAAAATAAGCGATCTTTTGAAATGAAATAAAACGTGTATAACATAGATTTTTAAATTATCTATCCATTAGTGTAATCCTCAAATGATTAGAGCGTTGCATTTAGCAACAGATGCATAAAATCAACAACCTTAGTTTTTTTTTTTTTTAAAGTAGATTTTAAATTTATTTATAACACATAAAAACAAATTAGAACGTGGAATGTGATGATAAGACATCAATGTGCTTTTACATGTACATTATTTCTCATAACTAATGAGTTAATAGTCTCTGAATAGCGAAGAAAAACGCACTATCGTAAAGGTTTAGGTCAGGGTATCGCCTTAAAGGCCGAAAATACCGGCCAGACGTCAGCCGGATGTACAAAACTCGTACACAACGAATTAAAAAAAAAAATATCATGTGTTGATAAACCGGTAAAAGAAATACAGACTCTGTAAACTACTTTAACTGTCTACCTATTACAGTCCATCAAGTACAGCCCGCTGACAGACAGATGGACAGCGGAGGCTTATTTGTGGGGTTCCGCTGGCTACCCGTTTGGTACGGAACTGAAAAAAACTTTTTACAAAAAAATACAAATTTTTCACTTTTTAGTGGTACCTACACCCCCTCCCCTCCCCCACCTAAACGAACCAATCACATTGGTGTAAAAAAAACGTACAGCTCTTTTGCAGAGTAAACTAAGAGGTCATCAAAGTAGACAAAGTACATATTTTTTTTTAGATTTTTCGAAAACCGCTTGGTTGATTTCGATAAAATTCATGGGACCATTTGGGAAGTATACCCTTTCCAACAAAAAAAGAATTTTTCAAATCGGTTGACAAGCGACGGTGCTATGCGCGAAAAACATTAAAAAAAAAAAAACATACAAACATCCGAATTGAGAACCTCCTCCTTTTTTAGAAGTCGGTTAAAAAATAATATTCATATATGTGCTAGATTACCCAGTTATTTAGGAGGATGGCTCATAGTCTAGAATTTGACACAGATATACCTACACCCATCAGAGGTTGATTACTTCAAAATACTCTACTACTACGAGAGTAGTGGTGGCCGAGTGGTAACGGCCCCGACTTGTATGTAGGTCGCGGGTTCAAACCCAGACAGGCGCATAACTTTGTCCAATTAATTTCATCACCACTGCTCTCAAAATGGTGAAGGAAAGCATCGTGAGGAAACCGGCATGTCCTAGAACCAAAAATTCGACGACATGTGACATTCACCAACCCGCATTGGGCCCGCGTGGTGGATTACGACCCATTCCCTCTCAGCAGTGGGAACATTAAAAGGCTGATTATACTCTACTAGTACCTACTGCAAATGTGCTTCTCTCTCTCAAACCGTACCCACTGTAGAACTGTCTCCTCTAATTAACGCCATTTTACTGTCCTAGGCGTCCCGTAAGCAATCCTTGCCTCTTACATTGACCAAAGGCTCTAGAACAAGTGTCATTCTATCCGTGAATGAGATTGTCACAGAGTACTTTTAGCGATTGTCGAACTGACAAAAAATCACATGACATTTCGTAAACCTATATATTTCAATCCTATATATTTTTGACACTAGCTTCTGGCCGCGACATCGTCCGCGTGGAATAGTTACTTTACCCCCGATTTTGAAACTCTCAACCCGATCGGTTTAAAATTGACAAAGTTTCATACAAACTTTCATCCCCTATTTTATCCCCTTGGGGGTAGAATTAATCAAAATCCTTTCTTAGCGGATGCCTACGTCATAACATCTACCTGCATACCAAATTTCAGCCCGATCCGTTCGGTGTCCATTCAGTGGTTTGGGCTGTGCGTTGATAGATCACTATGTCAGTCAGTCAGTCACTTTTGAGTTATATATATATTTTTGACATTTCGAAATTCGCCTTCGCTAGGCTACGATTTTCAGAATGTAACTTGTCTAGGGCAGCAGCGGGCGTACCATGACGTCTTAAAACGTGAGTCTTCCGAGCGAGAAAAAGGGATGGAGCTATATAGGGTATATATTTCTATCCCTTTTTCTCGCACGAAAGACTCACGTTTTAAGACGTCATGGTACGCCCGCTGCTGCCCTAGACAAGTTACATGGTACGCCCGCAGGTCGTTGTTCGATCAGGTTCGTTGTCAGCTTACACTTCTATGACAAACTCTAGGCCTTCGCTTATTGCGGCAATGGCGGTTTGAAATAATTTCTATACAAAAACTGTCAAACCGCCATTTTTAACTGACTTCAAAAAAAGGTTGAGGTTCTCAATAGGGTAGTTGACTAAAAAAATCTGATTAGTCCGTCAGATAGATTTCCAAAAAATATTGGACACGTATTTTTTCTTTTTTCACATAAACAAAAAATGAAGACGATCCAGTGCGTAAAAAGCTCGTGTGACGTCACTACTCGCTACAATTTTTACCGGGCCGTGACGTCACACGCTCCCACTCCTGATCTTTGATGCTTTTTATCTTCCTTTTTATAGATTTGATAAAGGAAAAAATACGTGTCCAATATTTTTCTATAATCTAACTGACGGACTAAACATACTTAATCATATATTTTTTACTCAGGCAACATCTCTATTCAACTGATTTTTTTCATTCCTCGAAGTAATGCGACGATTGAAAAATCGACCCCTTACTACTACTACTGAATAGATTCTAAAAACACAACTGATGTAGTTTAAAGCAAAAAATTAAGTAAGGATATTACGTTATTATTATATCATAACCGCATACCTTAATGTATCAATCATCAAGGTTGCGCGGAGCCGCGGCCGGTCAAGTAACTTTGGATTGGATAGGTCAAGGACGAAACTACGGGCGATTCTCCGTAGTCGGTACTCACGCGAGGCGAAAATTACCTACTTACATAGTACTTCATCTACAACAACAACCATTATAATTATACTTTATCCATCATACTAGCTGATTCCATTGCTCGGAAAACACGTTAAGCCGTTGATCCCGGCTGTCTTTGACGGTCATTGCGAATTGCCACAAGTCTGAAAATCTGCCACCAATCGTCAAGTTATCGGCGCACGATCACGCACCATTGAAAGCCGTCATTTGAAAATCTGTTTTATTTTTTGTTAACAACAGTGATAGTTTTTTTTTTTAATTACTTAGGTACAAGCTTCGACAGTCACTTCACGTAAAATACTGGTATTCAGCTGAATCCGCCTTGACTGGAAAGCCGACCCCAATGTAGTTGGGAAAAAGCTAGGCAGACGATGAAGCTTCAAATCGCACAATATTTTTATAAAGAATCAAATCACTTACCTGTGAAATAAAGAAACTTTGCTGACGTGAAATCAATACAGAAAACAAAATAAACACTTCAAAGACACAATAGCCAAGTACGACCTAATTCGAAATTACTATAAGGTTCCGTACTCGAAGGTTAAACAACTGAACCCTATTACTAAGCTGCCTCTGTCCGTCTGTCCGTCTGTCTGTTAACGGGTATGTGTATATCATGAATATTAATAGGACTACAATTCGTATTATCATCAATGAAACTGTATAAATGTGTACCCAAACAAAAACAGTATTAAATTCTTCTCGGTTAGATAACTCTTCCTGGTTAGAATAGAATAGAATAGAATAGAATACTCTTTATTATGTACACCATAATAAGTTACAGAAAATATAGATGAAGAAAACATTACATAGGGTGACACAATGGGCGGCCTTATCGCTAAAAGCGCTGGTTATAATCAGATCTAAACTTAAATTCGAATCTATAGAGTTACCGCGGTCCTGGAACATAAAGGGCACAAGAAGGAACACGAGTGGGTTTTAGTCAATAAGAGTCTGACACTCCCTACCGCTCCGCCCAGAGCAGGAGAAGTCATTTGATGATTTCCCATCCAAGAAAAAAGGTCGAATCTATTGACAAAGGCATAATTTGGCTAAAGTTAAGGTCATAAGTTCGCAATTACTTATTCATCTAAGGCCTTAGCATTGAACGCGATTACTAAATATTGTAACATATTATGTCTTCTGCTAAATGATTTCACATTCATTTCCACAAATAACTAATAAAAAGTTTTGTAAAATGTTTACTTCAAAAAAAACCATTGCTGATTTTCAAGGAACTTTAAAAGTTTTTTTTTTTTTTAATTAATATCGTTAAAAATATTTTTTTTACTTTATAATAAGTTTTATTTATACTAGAATGATCAAATAAAGTAAATAATCTATCCACGTAAGCATGCACCAATCCAAACAAGTCATGTCACCTTTGACAGCTTCCTAAATTGTTGGGGCCTGAACATAAATGTAACAGCGGATGTTGGTCTTCAAAGCAATCACGCGGTCATACTAATATTATAAAGAGGAAAGATTTGATGTTTATTTTTTTGTTTGTTTGCATTGAATTGGCGCCGAAACTACTAAACCAATTAGAAAAATTCTCTCACTGTTGGGAAGCTACACTATCCCATTACAGTACATAGGCTATATTTTATCCCCAATAATCCCCATAGTACCACGGGAACGCGAACTACGCGGGTGAAACCACGGGGCGCTGCTAGTATAATTCCCTGATAAAGTACAATGTAAATACATATTGTAATTATTAAGATCGACTGTATTTCTAGAATGTTATTTATGTTTTGATTTGTAATGTTGCAGTTACTTGTAACGCTTCAATAGCCTGAAATTAATGTTTATTTTTATATTATACGACTACCCCAGAAGGAGTAACTATATTATGTCTATATACATGGGTGGCGCAGTGGTTGAGCTTTCGGCTGCTGCGCAACATGTCGCGTGTTCGATCCCCGCACGGAACAAATGTTTGTATGACCTATAAATAATTGTTCCGTGTCTGGGTGTCTTGTGTATGCCTAAAGAAATGATGATTTTAACATATGAGATATCATTAGATACGTCTGAATTGCCGAAGTGACACAAGCTTTGAAAAAAAAAAAACTTTCTAGAAGTCAGTTGTATTTTTTTTTTGTAAAAATCACTTTGGTGGAAACAATAAACAAATATAGACAGATAAATTTGGTATCGTTTATTAAAGAGTTCCGTTTGCTATCATCTCTGTTCTTCATCAGATCTTCACCAAACTAGAAAGGGATCACGTTGAAATACTAAGAAACTCTTCCAAACCATCGTACACAATTTTATTTTTTCAGTTTACATCGACAAGTTGGAATGAAAACGTCGTCAATATAAACTAAATCACACATTATTAGGGATAACTCAAATACTAGTCGTCAGATCTCAATCAAATTTAAATGAGACCACACGAGCACCAGCTTTCGAATATAAAAAGAATCATCAAAATCGGTATACCCAATACAAAGTTATGAGGTAAAAAACATTTTTTTTTAAATATTCGAATTGAGAACCTCCTCCTTTTTTGGAAGTCGGTTGAAAAAACATGGCGTTTGTCGTTAGGAAATTAAATCATATTTATTCGCGTCAAAATCATGTGGAGTATCAAAATAAAGGGCTCGAGAAGACTATTTCATAAATATAGCTCACTAAAATATTACTTGGTTTATTTATGAGCATTAGCATCTTCTGTCGCTGCTTTCGCAATAACCACAGAATACCTTTGAATCATCATCTGCCTAGCCTTTTTCCAACTATATTGCGGTCGGCTCCCAGTCAAACCGGATTCAGCTGAATACCAGTATTTTACGTGGAGCGACTGCCTACCAGACCTTCACAACCCAGTAACTGGGTAACACGGCACTTCCTGACAAGACTGGAGTCAGATTTTCTGGCTTCTGACAATAACGACTGCCAAATATCTGCAAATGACAGCCGGAACCAACGAACGGCTTAACGTACTTTCAGAGGCACGGAAGAGTCTCTTTATGTTAAGATAGTCACCCATCCACAGACCAACCTCGGCAAGCGTCGCTTAACCTTAAAGATTGACCCATGCGGTTGTTACTATTTAGCCACGAGCTCCCAGAATACCTTTGAATATCCTTCTTAAATAAATGTCATTTTCGATGATCTTCCTCAATAAGAAAATTAGCATAAAAACATACTACAATAGTATTATGTTAGTAGGTAGGTACTTATAATTTGACCTGTCAACTTATACTCCTCGTTTTATTGTTGGCGCCAATTGTTATAGCTGTTGTATATGGTTATTTTATTACTTAATATAGCATGTTCCACCGTCTGTATAATTATTTGAAGGTCTAGGCCACAATATTTAAATATTTTTGTAATACTTTTTTAGGATTCCGTACCCAAAGAGTAAAACCGCTGTCCGTCCGTCTGTCTGTCTGTCCGTGTGTCACCTGGCTGTTTCTCATGTTCCGCGATAGTTAGACAGTAGAAATTTTCACAGACGTATTTCTGTTGCCGTTATAACAACAAATACTATATACAATAAATATAAAATAAATATGCATGTATTATTATTTATTAATTTTCCTATACAACAGTGGTGATTTTTTGCAGTTTTTACCGATAATGGTACGGAACCCTTCGTGAACGAGCCCGACTCGCACTTGGCCGCTTTTTTTTAGATACTTAACTGTGATCACGTTTTTCTTTATGACACTTTTAACTATGACAATTTCGATTGGACTTGAAATTTTTTATGTGTAGTTTTACAGTTTTAATTTGTACCTTTCAAACTCTGTTAGATAAGCATAGCAAGCTAATATAATTTGTTATCAATGTCAGGTTATGTATTCATCTTATTGAATTCATTTACAAAAAAAAAGTTTTAGGATTCTTTATGACACGAAACCGTTTCCGAACTGAAATCGAAAGTTAAGAACTTGACCAGCTCTCTTTAAACGCTAATATTTTTTGTATCTTTTAATGATATTATCTCAATAATTCTCAACTTCGAAAAACTGATCAAGCAACTCTTAACTAAAATATAAAATAATACGTACCTTATAAAATTCAAAATATCATCATCCAATATCACCAAATACTTCGAACTAACGTTCGTAAAAAAAAAACGAAATCTATGATTTTTTTTCTCACAATCACACACGTAAAACTTACTTCAAAAAATAAAGTTCTATTTAAAAAAAAAACTTCTCAATTTGAATTTTGAACAAATAAAACAATTTAATATTTAAAAAAAAGAAAACGTTCTAAATTGACAAACTCTAGGTACTCTATTTAAAAAAAAATATATTCGTTACAATTATTTTATTTACGATCAAACAAAGTCAATGTTTATTATTTTTAAAAACCGCGCGCCGTCGATTTTAATTTCGCTCGCGTTTCGAAACAAGAACAATGTACGGACGTGTGGTACGCGACACGCATGCGCTCGACTAGCGACCAAGTTTAAGGACAACGGTCAAAGCAGCGTCTACACTTGATCAAGGAAATCACGCGAGATGCGAGCAGTATTTAAATACTATAAGATTTTTTCATGTCTATACATACATACCTACAGGGTATTATAGAAACACCTGGTCGTATTTTAAGGTGTTGTTCTGTAAAGAAACAATAGCTCAAAAATATGATTACAAAGTCACAAACAAATCACTTTTCAAGCATTTGAAGGCATATTTTAGTTCAATCACATATTTCAAGCTTTTTATTTTCAATTGTTTCTTAACTGTATTTCAGATACCTACAGAACTGAACATAACCTGGTCGCGGAATTTGTTCGAAAGAGTCACCGCGACCCTGGAACGCAAAGGGCTTTAGGAGGAACACGGATGGGTATTAGTCAGTAAGAGTCTTACACTCCCTTCCGCTCTGCCCAGAGCGGGAGAAGTAATTTGATGATTTCCCAAAAAAAAGGCAATACCCTGTTTACCTCATGCAGTGGTAATCTTATTAAACGTTCAGCACAGTCTTAGCTGAGATTGACAGTCCAAGGTTTTTCTGGGTTTTGTATATAAAACTAGCTTTTTACCACAACTTCGTATGCGCATATTTTCGTATTTCGTATGCCCGTATTTTCCTGTCCCGTAGGAATTTCGAGAAACTCCCTCTTAATGCTTCCCTATATTTACTACATGCAAAAGTTCAACTTTCTGCGATACTAGGGTAGTTGACTAAAAAATCTAATTAGTCCGTCACATAGATTTCCAAAAAATATTGAGTACGTATTTTTTCTTTTTTCACATAAACAAAAAATGAAGCAATACAGTGCGGTGTGCGTAGAAAACTCGTGTGACGTCACTTCGTGCTACGATTTTTACCACGCCGTGACGTCACAAACCCCCACGCACGATCTTTGAAGCTTTTTACCTTCGTCAATTTTTATAGATTTGATAAAGCAATAAATACGTGTCCAATACTTTTCGTTAATCTAACTGACGAACTAATTATATCATATTTTTATTCCTCAATAAACATCCCTATTTTCTGCTGTGTGTTGTCAGTAGCGGAAGAGTTTTACATTTAAATATAGAAAAAAAAATATCTCTTCCTAATGTAATTACTTATTTGTTATTCTCGGGTCGTGGAGTCCGAGTACTCACAACTTATTTAAAGATCGGTCAAGACGTTTGGTTGACACTTCGCGTGACCCAAGGGCTGGCTTTTACCTTGAATATAGTACAAGCATTGCCATACAACGTGGCAATGCTGCCAGCCTTTTGGGTAATCTACCTACTTTACCAGAGGCCAGAGATGCGGAGTAATTTTTCAACGCCATATTTTAGACGATTTTTACTTAGTGAAGAGTTTTTTATTAAAGTTTATTTTATATATAGTACCTATATTTAGTTAGGTATACATAATATTGATTGTCTTTATTACTCAAAGGTTTACAAATTTTAGGATCATACATCAAAATATGCCTGTAATATTTTGATGTATTTTAATTAACAGGAACTTACTTTAGTTGACTTTTAAATCATGATATTATCAATATTCTACTTATGACGTTTAAAAGTAATAAATTCTAAATATCTAAACATTGCAATTAAAGTTATTGTTTAATAATTTTAATTGGTCATTCAATGCATTAAAAGAAGGTACATAATTATTGACATTAAATAAAAGAAAAAAAATGGCCAAGTGCGAGTTAGCTTTCCAGTGTAATGTCAAATGTCAAAAGTACTTCATTTTCTTTGATTACCTACCTTCCTACATAAATAATATGACTCTCCGCAAAATTACTAGTATCAGTTTACTGTTTATTCATATCCTCGGTTCATGGCACTGAGAAATTAGTCAGGAAAATCCTAGCTTCCTCACTGACTGATGTTGATGTGCCGTGCTTCACTGAGGCCATGGATGCTAAGAAACTCGTATTAGTGATGGATCGTTGACGGTTTTTCCGTTAACGATCCGTTAACGTTCATTTACGTTTGTCAACTGGTTAATCAGCTAGTTAAATTCGTCAACGAGTTACCTTACTACAAATGTCAACTTGTAACGTAAACCGTTCAATCGTTGAACGGTCCTCAGAACTATCCTTATCTATACTATAATAATATTATAAAGCTGAAGAGTTTGTTTGTTTGGTTGTTTGTTTGTTTGTTTGTTTGTTTGTTTGTTTTTTAACGCGCTAATCTCAGGAACTACTGGTTCGAATTGAAAAATTCTTTTTGGGTTGAATAGACCATTTATCGAGGAAGGCTTTAGGCTATATATCATCACGCTTAAGCCAATAGGAGCGGAGCAGCGATAAAGAATGTTTTAAAATCGGGGATTCCACGGGGACGAAGTCGCGGGCAGCAGCTAGTAATAAATATTTCGAAAATCAACTCTGCAACACGTTATTTATAGTTCTAATTGTATGAATGTCGCTCGCAATCTATAACGTTGTTTTCAACTTTAGTTTTTTAATTTGCGCAGTTAGTTGCGTTTGCGTTAACGATATTGAACGAGCAGCATTAAGTAGTTAAACGTCGTTGACGAATTCAAATAGTTGATTCATAAACGGTTAACGTTTAATATTTTGACGGAGAACGGTTGATTCAACTAGTTCGTTGATTCAACGCTCATCCCTAATCGTATGCCCGAATCTAAATCCACCCGATTATCCATTATCTAGAGACGGTGGAACGAGCTACTGTGTAGAGTGGTTCAGAATAACCCAAAGACAATATAACCATAATCTTTTGGCTACATCTGTCGCTGCTGCAGAATTATATTTTCGAGCCGTTTGTTTTAATTTTTTTTATATAGAAATATTTAAAAATGAAATCATTAAGTTACAAAATAAATAAATGGGAATTAAATATAAAAGTCGGATCAAAGGGGTGGGAAAGAACGCATTGGGAAACGTGCCCAAAACATTGGCAGCATAATGCATTAAATGATATTTATTTTGTAAGTAGATTAAACATAACACTTATACACGTCAAATATTTCTGGTCCTTTTAAGCTAGATGAAGCCGTTTGAATGGCAATGGGACTTCTTATCATTATTCTAAAAAATGGTTAACAATTAATTTGCCTGACTGTACTAAAATATTGGAATTTACTAGTATTGTGTGTGACGATTGCCAATTGATTTCGTAGTCGATTAGTGTAATATTGTGACTAAATAATACAAAATAAATCTATTTCTGCACGGATAATGATTTGAATGCAAATCAGAATATTTATGTTTGTTATAAACTAGAATTTACCTACGGCACCGCTTACGCCTGCGAGAATTTCGAAAATTATCCCACGTTAACGCCTTAATAACTATATTAAGGCGTTAACGTAGGATAATTTTCGAAGAAACTGGAAGACTGAACGAATTTTGATGAAACTTGGCACTAGCCAAGTTTCATCAAAATTCGTTCAGTCTTTATGGCGTGAGATAGGCCATGGAGAAGATCACTTTTTAACTGACTTCCAAAAAAAAGTTGTCGGTTCTCTCAATTTGGTGCATGTTTTTCTCTTATAACTACAAATTTAAATTCAATTTGAATATAATTAGCTTTAAAACATAATAATCCGGAAGTGCAAAAAATAAATCACCACAGTGCATACAAAAAATAAAATAATTATCATAAATAAATATTAATGTTTCGACATACGATCGATATAAACAAGAAATGAAGAATATTAATATTTCATTTCACGTCTGCCTTGGGATCAAATTCCAAAGCGCAGTTTTTTTTTTTTTAATCAAATTATTAGTTTCTATTTTAAGTCTCCGTCTGACACATAAATGTTATATTTTTAGTCTGAAGGCCGAATAGGTCTCAGTGATAGAAAAAAAATGTTTTTTTTTTTAGTTCCATTTTAAGGAAGTAGGCAAGTATCCGGAAATATTATATCATTTTATTTCTAACCACGGTCAGCGGGAACTGAAAATGCTGTGTATCAAATGAATTATATTTGCATATTAACATGGTCGTGTTAATCATGCCAGTGTCATGGTCAAAGCATATAAATCATATTAGAACATTTGGATACATGGAATAGGATTTCCGTTCAGTTAGACCAACAATCCTTACCTCTATAAGTACTAATATTATAAAGAGGGGGGGGAGGGGTTTTTTATGTTTTATTTTATTTTTTATGTTTTGTTTGTTTTGTGAGAGACCCAAATAAACATTTTTCTTTCTTTCTTTTTATTTTTGTATGTAACGAATAAACTCAAAAACTACTGGACCGATTTCAAAAATTCTTTCTCCATTAGAAAGCTACATTCACCCTGAGTAAGTAACATAGGCTATATTTTATCTCTATATTTGGGGATCCTAGGGATAATTTTTGGCATTCACGCGAGTGCCGGCAGCTTATAGTAAATAGATATTTTTTCACCCGTTCTTCTCCATTCAAATGTGCGGAGAAGAACGAACCAAACAACGTAATACAAGTCATATGGGTACGTTTACGTTAGAAAAGTGTTATTATAATTAACATACCTACTGTATATTTTAAATAATTCTATTAAAAATACTTTTTACAAAAAAATACAACCGACTTGTACACAAAAAAAAAGTACAAAATAACTTTAATTTCGGAACTCGGTGTTGTGGCTGCTTTTTCGTTTTTTTGAACACCAACAAATTTAAATGGGACCACACGACAATCACCAGCTTTCGAATATAAAATAAAAATATCAAAATCGGTCCACCCAATACAAAGTTATGAGGTAACAAACATAAAAAAAGAATACAGTCGAATTGAGAACCTCCTCCTTTTTTGGAAGTCGGTTGAAAACTAACTAAAACTAAAAATAGTCAAAAGATGATCTCGAAAAATTCCTCCGCATCGCTGGCCACTGGTAATTTACCCAAAAGGCTGGCAGTATTACCTCGCTGTATGGCAATGCTTATCCTTTGTCCAAGGAAAAAACCAGCCCCTGGGTGACGCGAAGTATCAACTAAATGTCTTGACAGATCTTTAAACAAGTTACTCATATGAGCACTCCCCACGACCCAGAGTTTATAGTTTAATAGTATTGTATAAACAGTCTACTTTCATTTGTTTGTTATTATGTTTTCACTGCTGTCAATGTCGGTGCCGGATGTCGCGCCATAGACAGAAGTTTAAATGTGTTCTGTTTTGTCTGTGGTGTCACCACAGGCTCGTAGTAGTCGCGCCCGGTCCTGACATTGTTTTTAGTTTGAATTGAAACGTTATTTTCTGTTTATTTTTAAGTTTGTTTTTTTTAGTGCGTCATCTATGACAGAATAAACGAGTTTTCTTTTCTTTCTTTTTCTTTCTATATTAGTATATAGTATATCTAATTTTTATTATTATAATGATAATAAACTAAGAGATATACAATCTTCAGAGCAGTTTTTTTTTTTTTTGTGGCCAACTGTTTGGTAGTAGCGACCCCGTGAACCTGATCTCCGGCTTTCCTATACTGACTGGTCGGAGTGGACACTGATGAGGACCAGAGCTTCCACCTCTTTATTGCCTTAATTGGCTGGTTGGAGTAGAAATTCGTTAGAGTTTTTGGGGGCAGGATTTACAGGATGTTCTAGAAGTACGTGGTCTTATTGAAGGTTCTGTATCTGTTATACACTAAAGAAAAAATATAAAAATTAGTAGTCTGCATTTATCCGTAAAATTATAACACTAATTTCTTTGACTGTACAATAATGACTAAACTCTGTCTCACATTAAACTATAATTATTTTATTATTCATTAATTACTTGTCACGTTTTGCATAAACCTGTTCGTAATTATAACGATCAAGATATCAGTTTTGATAGATATTAACAGATGTTAGTATTGGTACCTTAATGATAATACATGCTCGTAGTATAAGTTCGTCATCATCATTTAAGCCAAAAGAACTCCTGGACTTGCTGGCTGCGTGCCCTCAAGTATCGCATCCAGCGAATTTCTGCGGCCTTCATCACCCTTGACTCCGAAACGCACTTCTGAAACAATGTACATCATTCATTATCCCACTTCTGCTGTGCAATTTTAAGTAATGCGCATTTAAATTGGCTCGAAAAGAAGTGTGCGTTATGAGCCCAGAGATGTTCGAAATCTGATGGAATCATTTAATTGATTGTCAAGATGCCATTAGGTTAATGTCTTTTTAAGTAACAGTTAGAAGGTCAACGGCCAGCTGATAAACTCTTCTACTGAGATATGCGTGATGGAAAAAAACCCAAAAACACTTTGCCCGACCTGTAATTCGAATAATACGTCACGTAAAGCTTTAGTGCTAACAACTACTACATAAAGGAGCTAGTACCGTTGATTTTGCAGTTGCAAGCAGGAATGCTGAGCGTGGGGTCCAGAGGTTGATTCCCACGTCGAGCAAGAAGTGTTGCATTAGGGTTTGCGTATTTCTCTATGACAGTCCGTGCCTCGAAACACTTTAGGCCGTTAGTCCTGTCCCTGTCGGATTGCCGCCCCATCACTCCATAACCCCATGGAAGTGATGCACTCATTTCATTTGCCTAGCCTTTTCCCAACTACCTATATTGGGGTCGGCTTCCAGTCAAACCGGATTCAGCTGAGTACCAGTATTTTAGAATAGAATAGAATAGAAAAACTTTTATTCAGGACAGACACAGCACAACGGTTATAAACACAAATTAAAGGAGAAGAAAAGTACAGAATGCGCCGAGCGTGTCCGAACCGAAAGGGTTACCATCTCAGCATTTGCTGGGCGTCAGACACCCAGCGCGAAGTGGCGGTTTTACGTGAAGCGGCTGCTTACCAGACCTCTACAACCCTGGGTAATACGGTACTTTTTGGCAAGACTGAAGTCAGCTTTTCTGCCTTCTGACAAGCCGTAACGAATGTCAAAGATCTACAAATGACAGCCGAGACCAACGGCTTAAAGTGCTTTCCGAGGCATGGAGGAAACTCGGTATGTTAAGATGATCACCCACCCACAAACCAACCTTGGCAAGCGTTGCTTAACCTTGAAGATCAAACCTTGCGGCTGTTATTCTTTAACCACGAGCTCCTCCACGATGCACTATAATTTTTATTTAATCTTTATGTACAATAGTAGTACATGGACTTAATTCAAAAAGGCGTACTCTACCCCATTTTCTCCCGTTTCCAAGGCATATCTTCGCTGAAATTGGTTGCCGTGGACGAAATCTATTAGGAGAACTATTAAAGTAGGTAGCTTATTAATAAACAGCCAGTACGTAATTAATTATACAAATTGAACTTTGTTTGTCTGTCAATATTAATCATGAGACAAGTTAATATGCATATACTTAACTGTATGAAGATTAGGTAACTACCTTCTGGTCAAGTTGACTGTTCGAAGTTCGCAAACGTTGAACTCGTTTTATTCAATGAGTAAGGCTTTCTTATACCGAGACTCAACGCGGACTTGAACTTGAGTTTTATTTACAAGTATGCAGCACCCCACAGTTAAGCTAAGTTCCGCGTTGTTCCCGTTCCTATGAGAATACGAGGATAAAATATGACACTTGACACTTTGCGTGACCCAAGGGCTGGCTTTTACTTTGGACAAAGGATAGGTAAGCATTGCCATACAGCGTGGTAATGCTGCCAGCCTTTTGGGTACATTACCAGTGGCCAGCGATGCGGAGGAATTTTTCGACGCCATCTTTTGACTATTTTTAGTTTTAGTTAGTTTAGTTTCTTTTTTAATTTAAATGTATATATAGTAGTGATTATTCTTATTAAACTTATAACTAAACGCATATACTACTCGCAAATAATTTGGCTTTATATTGGTAAAAAAAAATAATTAAAAATCCGTTCAAAAGATCCAGAGATTACCTACTTACAAGTACTGCTTGGGAAGAATTTTTCGAAAGAGTTACGATGGATTTGGAACGCAAGGGTGAGATTTAGTCAGTAAGAATCCGATTTCCATCCAAACTTCCCAACATGGCACTCCGGTGTGATTCGCGACGATTCACTTGCTCGTCGAGGTGGCGCCAGTGACAGCTAAAGTAAATAGCAGTGATCCTCAATGATACCGATTACCGTTAGTGACAGCCAGTAGCGTAGCTTGCTTTAGACGGGCCCTGCATCTAGGGTTCCCAACCATACTGTTAAAAACAGTATTAACTTTTATTCCCTCATTGATTTTTACTGTTCTGTAAAAAAAGTATACCTACTAAAGACTGTTTTTATAACCGCTGGTATTTGCCAGCCATAATTAAAGCTTTAAGTATTACTATTGTTTCTATTGATTTCATTAATATTAATTTACAAATTGTAGAGACATAAATATCTAAAATAATATAGTAAATTGTTCAAGATGCTCCAAAATTAGTTTTAAAATCGTAAAAAAAAACTGTTTTCTGTACTAAAATACTGTTCATTATATTTTTCCGACCAGCAATGCTATTCTGTAAGAACTAACTCCAGTTCTCACTTCTGATTCTGCGGTGAAAACTACACTGGCGCCACTAAGTGAGAACATAGGTGAAGCGAACTTAACTTGACAATCAGAATATCAAATACTTTCCACTTCAGGTGAGTTATGAAGTGTAATCGAAAATGAGATATGAATCGAATTCACTTTTTTAACATAAATAGGGTTCCCAACACCGTACTAGTACATGTTTCAAATGTGTTTCAAAGGAAGGGTAGTTTTTTTTTTCCAACAGAAACAAGACCTGCTCCAATTGAATGCTAATATTGATTTGAAAATAAAAATGGTTAAAAATTTAAAAGTAACTTTAGTTTTTTATAACCAATATGAATGATATATTGATTCGGTATATTGTAAAATTCAAATTAAATGTTTGGCACAGCAGTTATTCTCAAAAATATTATTATTCTATCAAATATTGTGGATAATATTGTAGGAATTTTTGCATATACATTTCCGGGGCCCCTGCTGCCTGGGGGCCCCGTATCATCAATACTACGGTCCATGGTGACAGCCACTATTGACTGTTTAGCGGCATAACTTACGCTTAAACAAATTTCTGGTATGCGGTTTTAAATACGTAGCTACATATATTCATTACTGTATGCTGGTTGTTGTTGAATGGGACTTTTTGATCTATTCCCGTCCAATACCAAGAACTAATACCATTTGGTATTAGTTTATTTCCGAATAAACCAATACCAAAATAAGTTTGAAGAAATTAGGTACAGTCAGGTTCAGTAAAATTAAAATGCTTTGAGTGATTTTAAGTAATGTTTAATCAAGATTATATTGAATTTTTCTTTTATTTTGTAATTTTTAGAGATTTAGAGATATAAGATACTTTTATTTTACTATTCCAAGTCCAACAATTATAATACAAACAGTCAAATATAGAAGAAGGATAGAATACAACTGGACAAATGGCACAGGGCAAAATTTAAACGTCTCATCACATTCGTAAACTTTAATTTTTGCCATTTGCGTTAGTTGATTTGGATGGGCCAAAATAATTATTCGGGTATTAGACTCATCTTTATAATCATACAGTAGGTACAAAATCTGGGATGGGATGGGATATTTTTCACCAAATTCTGTTTAGTTTCAGAGAATTGGGATTTAAATGTGTTATATCCTTGTATTGGGGTGAAATCAGACTGTAATAGCGTTTCTCGTAAATTATTCAGTTCCTTCGCCTTCAAGTTCTTTACTATAACGGGCTCGCAGCTATGATTTTTCTCATTGGAAATATTGTCATCCTGCCGAGACAGCAATATATCAATAAGCAAAACCAAGCCACCTTTTATTTTTATAAACGTCAGTCCTTCTGGGTTTCCCGAAGATGTTGAAGGCATTATCAGCTTCATCAGCCATTTCTGTGATAAACATATATGTACATGTGATGAAAAATATACATATAAAACATAAATAGGTATTACTCACACATGAAACTCTATCTTTGCTTCTTTTTAATTAGTTCCCTACCTACTATATATATTTTAATTTATATATATTTAAAAAATAAGAACACACAAGATATGTAAATAGCAATTACTCTACCCGTTGCAGGCAGGGAAATGTACTGAACTGAGTTGTCTGTCTGAGAACAAGACTTATTTTGCTCTCAACTCTGATTGGTTGCTTCGAATTACAAAACAATAGACAAAAATTGACCCTTTTTCGCAGGTAAAGTGAAATGATTCATTTGAACTCCTTAATTGTTAGTTTAGAGTTTTAGAATTTGTAGCATTCAATTACGATAGTATAGTATGTATGTAAATGTTAGAAAATAAAATAAAACTTTGTGTAGCTGAGTGTACAAAAAGTCACGTTTTGGTATTCGTTAGTAATAGATTTGTTATTACAAAAAATGTGGTACTCGTTGGGAATAGAAAATGTATTCGGAAATAAACTAATACCAAATGGTATTAGCTCTTGGTATTGGATGGGAATAGATCGACTTTTTGTTATACGTACAATGTATGTATCTACAGGACAATTAAAACTTGACATACTGACTTACACTTGAAAATAAAAGTAAGTTCTATTATTAGTTGCTAGTACGCATAATAGTCCAATACTAAGACTAAGTGCGGAAACCAAACCCAAATACATAGATTAGTTGCTAGTTGTAGTGTGTGTTGTGGTTGCTGTGTTGTAGTCGTTTATTGTTGTTGTTTTTTGTATTTGTTGCTCTTTTCTGTTATTATATCTATACTAATATTATAAAGCTGAAGAGTTTGTTTGAACGCGCTAATCTCAGGAACTACTGGTTCGAATTGAAAAATTCTTTTTGGGTTGAATAGACCATTTATCGAGGAAGGCTTTAGGCTATATATCATCACGCTTAAGCCAATAGGAGCGGAGCAGCGATAAAGAATGTTTTAAAATCGGGGATTCCACGGGGACGAAGTCGCGGGCAGCAGCTAGTATGTTATAACTCCGGAACATGACTGTACGATTGATGCGAGCAAAAAATGTATACGACGGACTCTAGAGCGAGGAAGGTGCGCGTACCGCTAAAAAGACACCGCTACGCAATTTCGTATCAATCAGCTACACATCGTTTTACAATGTTGCTAGGTGTTCTCGCATTCATCCAATTGAAAATGTGTTTTTGCCCGACAAAGCAAACATTTTTGACAGAAACAATCACACATTATCTCAGAGCTGCTATACAAATTCGAGGTGTTTAGTCACCTCACACATGTCTGGTGGAAAAGCCTAAAACTTAAAAGACTAACATGAAAACGGAATGGACGATTGAATTTGGATGAATGTCAAATTCATTTAGCATAGTAGTATAATCAGCCTTTTAATGTTCCCACTGCTGGGACACAGGCCTCCTCTCTAGGAGAGGGAATGGGCCGTAATCCACCACGCGGGCCCAGTGCGGGTTGGTGAATGTCACATGTCTTCGAATTTTTGGTTCTAGGACAAGCCGGTTTCCTCACGATGTTTTCCTTCACCGTTTTGAGAGCAGTGGTGATGAAGTTAGTTACAAAAAGTAATGCGCCTGGCTGGGTTTGAACTTTGAACCCGCCACCTACAATTCGTAAGTCGGGGTCGTTACCACTCGGCCACCACTGCTCCCAAATTCATTTAAATAGTCAAAATTAAGTAGCTTCTTTATCTCGTTCTCGGTCGATCGGCCGCTTGCATTTTGGGGAGTGTGCGACGAAACTGCGTAATTTAATTCCGCCAAGCCCGTTCCATCATCGGACCACAAAACGTACGGCCACGCGCCACCGTTACATGGTGGACATCCCACACACACACACACAAAGTTTTGGGAACACATTCATAGTGCGTACAGTGCGTTTTTTTTTTTTAGTTTTAAGCTGTACCTATTTTAAATTCTTTGGTGTGCGTCATGCTTGGCGCAAATAAACAGTTTTTCTTTCTTCTTCTTTCTTTCTTTACAGCTAAGGAGTGGAATTACCTGCTAGAATCTGAGTTTCCTACAACCTGGGAGACTTAAAGTCAAGAGGGAATAGGGTACTTCTAGGCAAGCGTGATCCATCGTCGCTTACCATCAGGTGAGATAGAGGTCAAACGCGTGCCTATCAACAGTAAAAAAAAACTATAAAGTAATTTTCTTCTTTCCAACAGTAAGACACCATGTGCTTTACTTCCAAGAAAAATATTTCAGAGAACAATCTTCACGATTCACCAGCTAAGTGTTTCAAGAAACGTTCCATTTCGTCAATTTTGGCACGAAATACTGAAACCAACGAATATATTGGTACCGCAAGCTTTGTTTGAACCGAAACAAGTAAAATTTTGAATAAAGAATTTATCAGTTTACTGCATTTTTATGTCTTCATTTGTTTACTCAACGTATATGAGGAATTTTATGATCACAGGCGAAAACTTTACATGCGATTTATTAAGTTTTCTGATTGAAAAACTATAAAAAAATTAAATAAAGCCGTAAGCCGCAAACTATAAAAAATAAATAAGCTGGATTTGGCTTCTACAAGCGAAGGAGATGTGACAATCAGAGTTCAATTCAACGTATTTTTTGACAAGTATATGTTGTTTGACATTCTCGTATCGGTCGGTCGCAAACTGTCAAATCATCCTCATTTTCCCTACATTTTTGTCAGATTTCGACTGAGATACGAATACAAACATTACTTGAAAATTAATAAAATAGAGTATTTGACTAAAATAAAAGAAAGATTTTTTTTTATTTTTTGACATAAGCAAAAAACGAAGACGATACAGTGCGTTGAAAACTCGAGTGACGTTACTGCGTGCATAGATTTTTACCACGCCGTGACGTCACCGCCCTTTTTTCTCTGGATGGGAAATCATCAAATTTTAATGACTTATTCCGCTCTGAGCGGAGCGGAAAGTAGTGTCAGATTCTTACTCTAGCAGGCACTGACCCTATGGGGCCCCGTCTTCTTTGCTGACAGCTCCTTGAGGTGCGCGCGGAACACGACGCGCCGTCGACCCGGGCCTAGTTGCTATCGGACGGCGAGCCACCCATAGCTCGCCATCCGCAGGCCCGCGCCTACGGTGGCCGGGAATCGCCCTGCGTTTCCCGGCGCCCGGGGCGTCTTCTGATTCCCTCTCCTGCACGCGGTCTGCCTCCTCACGTCAAAAGCCCTCAATCCTGATCTTTGATGATTTTTATCTTCGTCATTTTTTATGGATTTAATAAAGCATAAAATACGTGTCCAATACAAATATATAGGTACTAAATATAACATCCGACGGATTAAATTGAATCACATTTTTTTACTCAGAAAGCCTCGGGCTCGGACCTTTTTTAATACATAATAAAAAAGTTTAACCTTGTGATTGCTTTAAACATTAGCCGAAACTAAATTGAAATTCTCTAAAAATTCAATTAACATCAGCTTAGGTTTCAATTTCAGGTACCTAAAAAAAAATGGAAACTTTTCGTAGTCTGTCGGTCGGTCACGACGCTTTTTTACACGACTGCCCAAAAAAGGAGTGTTATGTTTTCAGGGTTCATCTACGTATGAATGTGAGTTTCTTTCGACTTTGACTTTGTCATCGTCTAACACTTGATTGCATAGCAAAAAAGCTATGGAATAAAAAACGAATATGTATTACAAAAATTAAAAATCAATATTTTCAACGAATTCGGGCATGGTTCTTTTGCATAGTTCTTTACAAGTTCCCCGATTTCGATTAAAATATTGATATTCACAATAGCGTTCAATTAGTAAAATCACTATCTTGTTTCTAATTTTTTAGTTGACTTTTTGACATAGCAGGCGTGATTTTTAATTTTTGTAATCTTTAAATAAGTTATGAGCACTCGGACCCCCCGACCTGAGAGTTTCAACCCCAATTTACAGTAGTTTTTATTTTCCTAAATAGAAAATCAAGCGTACCTACAGCGAAAGACGCATCTAAAGTTCAAGAGAATTTCCTAGCACTCTCTATCAAATTTTAAAATACTGTAACTTTATTACAAAGCTGACGGGTGCAAGAATTTAATGAAAAATTTAATAATTTACGTTCCCACGATCTTGATATAAGACGAAAAGATAAAATACCGACAGGATGATGCATTTTAAAGCAGATTCCAAGATTTATTAAAATTAAATGAATGAGACGCTAGTCTTGTATGAAATATTAATGCGAAAATCATGGGCTTGTTTGTCTCAAACCGTTTTTGTAACCATTTTATGTATTAATGTTTTCTTTTTTATGCACTTTCCATAGTATCTCTTTACCACAGTTATGGTCAGTTTTAAGAACAAACTTATCGGACGGTACGGACCCGCGACTTCGTCCCCGTGGAATCCCCGATTATAAAACATTCTTTATCGCTGCTCCGCTCCTATTGGCTTAAGCGTGATGATATATAGCCTAAAGCCTTCCTCGATAAATGGTCTATTTAACCCAAAAAGAATTTTTCAATTCGAACCAGTAGTTCCAGAGATTAGCGCGTTCAAACAAACAAACAAACAAACAAACTCTTCAGCTTTATAATATTAGTATAGATAAGTATGTATATCGATAAATTATAATCTAATAAAGATTTATTACAATCTTTTGAGGTCTGCAATTTTCCAGTGAAATAATTCATTCAAAGCGCCCGAATATAAAAACCAGTAGTGTCGCCCGTGGCTTCACTCACAAAATTTGTTTTCTCAAATTTCCCAAGCGTACCATATGTTTGTCTAGGATAAAAGGATTTGCCCGTCCTTAGATTCAACATACATAATTTAGACAATAATTCTCCAAATCCGTTGTATGAAAGGGTGTCGAAACCAACATACTTATGTATTTCAGCCGATTTGTGTTTGAATCTTCTTACTGTTCAATTCTGAGTCCAAATAGTATGTACAATTGTACATACACTACCGCTCAAAACTATTTGCCCACCTGCGATGTCAGCCTTTGTGACGTCATCATTAGTTATCACAACAACCACATCGGCGAGCAATTAGTCGACTCTTCTCGGGAAAAAGTCAGCATTGCTATCTTTTTTTTTTCTAGATGGGAAATCATCAAATGACTTCTCCCGCTCTGGGCGGAGCGGAAGGGAGTGTCAGACTCTTGCTGACTAAAACCCACTCGTGATCCTTTTTGTACCCTTTACGTTCCAGGGCCGCGGTGACTCTTTCGAACAAATTCCGCAACAGCATTGCTATCTTAAGTGGCAAAAGACTTGTGAACACATAGAAGAGTCTCAAATTATAAAGCAGCATTGTGCCTCTACAGTACTTACAGTATAAATAACTAAAAATACTTTTAAGTCGCTTCATCAGTTTAAACATTTATAAAATACCGTTTGTCTAGTCTTTGTAGGCAGTTGATATTACTACAAACCTTTTTTTATGGATTGGAAATCATCAATTTTCGTTTTCGGACATAAAAGATCCTAGAGCCACTAGAGCCTTGAAGTGTCTCGGAACCACAGACTACAGTATGGAGTTCTTAAGTGGTACTAAACGCGCGTGACTTTCGAAAAAAGTGGCAAATATGTACAATATGTGCAAATATGTACACGTGACTCTTTCGAAAAAAGTGGCAAATATGTACAAAAACCTATTACTTATCGTAATAGGTTTTTGTACATATTTGCCACTTTTTTCGAAAGAGTCACCGCGGCCCTGGAACAAAAAGGGCACTAGGAGGATCACGGGTGAGTTTTAATCAATAAGAGTCTGACACTCCTTCCGCTCAGCCCAGAGTGGAAGAAGTCATTTGATATTTACCAACCAGAAAAAAAAACCTGAGAAAAGGAATATCTTAAGTTGAACTCAATACCCCGGAAATAAACTACAAATTACACCTGAAAATTAAATCAATAACTCTCACAATAAAATCATAATGTTTGTCTTCATAAATTGACACACCATTCTTGGAAACTCGATACGCACTGGATCGTTGAATTGAGTATATAATAATAACAAAAGATATTCTTAAATAACACTTAAAAGGTAAGCTCAACAGAGCTCGGAATTGACGCACCAACAGCTACTTGAGACAAATGAAAGAAAGAATGAATAATACTTTTATTTTTATTTTGACACAAACATTAGTGCACACATTGAGTTTCCAGGACAAACAATTACAACAACATAAAATAACTAGCGGCCCGTCCCAGCGTCGCACCGGTGGACATTTTTTTGTTTAAATATAGCCTATGTTATTCAGGGGTAATGTAGCTTTCCATTGGTGAAAGAATTTTTAAAACCGGTCCAATAGTTTTTGAATTGTTTCGTTAAACCAAATAAATCTTGCCTCTCCAATTATTTTTTACTAGCTGCTGCCCGCGACTTCGTCCCCGTGGAATCCCCGATTTTAAAACATTTTTTATCGCTGCTCCGCTCCTATTGGCTTTAGCGTGATGATATATAGCCTAAAGCCTTCCTCGATAAATGGTGTATTCAACCCAAAAAGAATTTTTCAATTCGAACCAGTAGTTCCTGAGATTAGCGCGTTCAAGCAAACAAACAAACAAACTCTTCAGCTTTATAATATTAGTATAGATTAATAATTATTCCGTGGGAATATGGGGATAAAATATAGCTTTTGTTACTTGCTGATAATATAGCTCTCCATTGGTGAAAGAATTTTTCAGAATTTGGTTTTGTGGTTTAGGTTGGAAAGTGTCACAAACAAACACACATTCGCATTTACAATATTAAAAAGGTAGACGAAGGTATTTTATTTTGACACAAAACTTTTGTTTTGTGTCAAAATAAAATAATGAAAAAGAACGTTCTACAGTATGTTTTGTTGCATTAAATCTGCCTATTCACCAATACTGTATTATGTAAGTACAGCTTAAAGAAGTTAATAAAATGTGCCAAAATAGGTACAGTCCACCATAAATACCAGACAGCAGGGGCGTGCGCTCCATATAGGCAATTAGGCTAAGCCTACCCTACCATAGCAACGGATAAATAAAACAAATGTATTTATTGTAACTATGCAATAAAATAAAACAAAAATATTTAATAACTCATAACGCCTAGTATAATGCTTATAGCAACTTCTCGCCCGTGCGTGTGACGTATTTCAAACTACGCTGTTCCTACGAAACGGTTCACATAGGCCACAATACGGAGAGCCTTATTTCAATTGATAAATTTATGCATGTGTGCAAATGTTCTTGTGTATGTACGCCCATAATTTACACACACATGTATAAATTATGGGCGTTTCTAGGCACGCTGGAGCCCACTACACGGGTCCTGATTGGTTCACCACACAATTCAAGGACAAGTAGTAAAATTTTATGAATGGAAATCGCTTAACAGGGTTGCCAATTTGAGAATAATAATTTCCTTAATAACTTATAGATATAGTTTAAAAAAACTGGTTAGTATTATCAAAAGTATAAAATGTACAAAATAAATGTTAAATTGTAATTAATAACCCTCTAAATATAATTAAAAACCGCAAGAATTTAACTTTTCTCCCCAAATTTTCTCAAACTTAATTTGAGAATTTGGTTTAAAGGGAATTAGAAAAATAAAATTGGCAACTCTGTTGACATAGAATTGTCAATTTTGGCGGGTTATGATGTATAACCCGGCAAAATGTCATTACATGTCATTCTTAAAGATTACGATAGGACCATGTAGCAATTTTTTTTAGAAGTGTATTGATTGTCTTTTTAAATGATATTTTTGCAAGAAAAAGAGAAGCCATATTGTTGATATTGTTTCATGTGACAAGCAATAGTCGTTCGAATATTTTGTTATTGAGTGTTATAAATCATAGTGCATTGATTTATAAGTAATTCGTTTTGAGTCATAAAGTAGTGTAAATATTAAAGTTTAGTTATTTGTTTACATACTTAAAAATGGTCCTAAATTGTGAAGTTTGTGCTGACAATGTGTTTGTTAGAGATTAAAAACAGTAAGTTTTCACAGCTATCGTATAATGATAAGATTCAAGTTTGTTTCCTAAAGGTAGATGTATACCCGAGTTACGAGAATTAACTCAAAAATAATTCATCTCGTACTCGTCATTTCAATCCTCAGAGTTATGAAACATATAACTGGCTATGTGTGTACACACAAATTATTTTGTTTTCTGTGCATTTTGTTCAATACTTCTAGAAAGAGTAGTTTGTATCGTCAGAATATCGTGATTTGAATTTGGTGAGTTTTTAAAATTATATGTTTCTCATCGTTCCGTATCGTGATTTCAACCCAGTAGAATGTGGTGAGCTTTTTTTTTGGACATTATGTCTGGCCTACCCTTACTCTAGAACCACTGCACGCCCCTGCCAGACAGACTTGTGTACTCGCACTATTCTCTATGGTATTTATAACTGTGTGTGTGTGTGTGTGTTGTGGTATTTGTAACTGTGTGTGTGTATGGTGTTTATAACTGTGGTGTGTTAGTCTGGAATCAACAAACATGGTTTGCAAGGAAAGTTAAGACCACAGAACAGATAAACTGTTATGTGGTTAAGACAGTGCCGGCTCTAGTAATAGCAATTCTCTAGTCTGTGGCGAGATCGAAGTTTATTAGCACATTGTTAAGTTAACTCCTTTCTGATATAATGCATCCCAATCAGTTTTTCACGGCTTTTTGCAAAGACAATCGACGCGTTAAGAAATATTGATAAATGATAATGATAAATGATTTTTATTTTGTAAGTAGGTTGTAAAAAAACTTTTGGTTGCTTTTTTGTTGTTGAACACACCGACTTCCGAAATTAAAGTTATTTTATACTTTTTGGTTTTTTTTGTTTAGAAGTCGGTTTAATTTTTTGTAAAAAGTTTTTTTTATTTTTCACTTTTTAGTGGTACCTACACCCCCTCCCCTCCCCCACCTAAACGAACCAATCACATTGGTGTAAAAAAAACGTACTGCTCCTTCGCAGAGTAAACTAAGAGGTCATCAATGTAGAAAATGTACATATTTTTTTTAGATTTTTATTGATTTTTCGAAAACCGCTTGGTTGATTTCGATAAAATTTTCATGGGACCATTTGGAAAGTATACCCTTTCCAACAAAAAAAGAATTTTTCAAATCGGTTGACAAGCGACGGAGTTATGCGCGAACAAACAATAAAAAAAAAAAAAAAAAAACGTACAAACATCCGAATTGAGAACCTCCTCCTTTTTTAGAAGTCGGTTAAAAACACTTTTACACGTCAATCTTTTTTTGGCCGTTATAAAACTAGATGAGGCGGGTGTTTCCTAGCTGACTACCCTGAGAAGAAACACCGAAACAAACTCAGAGGTCAAGGTCTCTTTTGAAGTCCATACAATTGTAGTGGTCAAATCATATGAGAAACATGTAGGTTGGTGTCTGAAGTATTGATTGTATCATTATGGTTGTTGATTTGAATTGGCTGCATCTCCCATATTATTATATATTTTACTCATTCGGCTGCATCGTTGGCATGGTGATTGAAACAGGAGCTGGAGTACGCTAGGTTCTTAATTTGATACCAGAGTTGTGTTACAGGTTGCGGAATTTGTTCGAAAGAGTCACCGCGGCCCTGGAACGCAAAGGGCATTTGGATGAACACGGATGGGCTTCAGCCAGTAACAGACTGACGCTCCGCCCAAAGAGGATGAAGTAATTTGATCATTTCCCGTCTTTAAAAAAAAAGGTTGGATTGCTGTTGTATGCAGATCAGGGTGTAAATTACCGCAACCTCCATCAAAAAGGATGGATCTTTGGACCGGTCGAGAGTTGTATCTGGTGGTACTCATAGTTATCAGGCGGTTATTGATATTCAAACGCGCCGTGTCATATTTTTTTTTTGTAGATCTCATTTGACTTTATAGACAGCAGAGTAAAGGCATGCTGATTACTGAAATTCTCTTGTAGCTGAAGATCAATTGTGGTTAAAACGGGTAATAGCTTACGGCCAAAACCAATAACCGATCTATCACCTACTGGAGATAGAAAAACAAATGAAACAACAGAAAAATTATATAGGTTTTCTGTTGTTTCATTTGTTTTTATATCTCCAGTATGTGATAGATCGGTTATTGGGTTCGGCCGTTAGTAAGCAAACAGAAACGTTATGTGATATACTGTAGTGTTTTAATCTATGTATCTCTACCTTTACTATAATAGTATAAAGAGGAAAGACTTTTTTCTTTGTTTGTTTGTACCGAATAAGCTTCGAAACTACTACTGGCGTTGCCTAGGAAAGGGCAATGTAGAGCAATCAACGACCTTTAGCTGAATAACGTTGATCCGTTTTCTACTTGATCATCTGTATTAAACTGAGTTTGTTTCAAAGGCTATAAAATAATTAGGATAATAAAAAGGATATAAAATAAACGAAACGATCACATTTTTAATCACTATACTTACATCTAAACTAATATTATAAAAATATTTTGTTTGTTTTTTGTACCCAATAAGCTTCGAAACCACTGGACTGAGTTTAACAATTTATTATACCCAATGAAAGCTACACTATCAGCGAGTAACATAGGCTATATTTTATCTCAGTATTCCCACGGGAACGGGAACTAGCGGGTGAAACCGCGGGGTGCTGCTAGGAAGCCATGTGCTGACAATCTGGACGACCTTGTAGTGTGAGTACAGTTCAATAAACGTTCAGATATTTCTCGTTGGGACCGATACAAGAACTTAACCCGTACAGGATCCTCAACGCTAACAAGTGCCCTTTGGAATACTTGCACGACATCATTTATACTTGTTGTTCTTTGTATAGTGTAGAAACTGGCTTCTGCCCGCGACTGCGTCTGCGTGGACTTCAAATCGGAATACAAATGTGCCGTATGTATCCAGGTATCGCATCAGAAATGAGGTGATCCGTCAGAGAAGCAAGGTCATCGATATAGCCCACCGGATTAGTAAGCTGAAGTGGCAGTGGGCTGGCCATATTAGTCGTAGAACCGACAACCGTTGGGGTAAACGAGTTCTAGAGTGGAGACCGCGTCTCGGCAAACGTAGTGTAGGACGTCCTCAGGCACGATGGAGTGACGATTTGCGCAGGACGGCTGGCAGAAACTGGATGCGAGAAGCCGAAAATAGATCTAAGTGGCGTGCAATTGGAGAGGCCTATGTCCAGCAGTGGACTGCAACAGGCTGTTGATGATGATCCAGGTAATAAAGCATAATCAGCCTTTTAATGTTCCCACTGCTGAGACTCAGGCCTCCTCTCTAAGAGAAGAGAAAGAAAAAAAAAGGAACTTGTATACGATGGTTTGGAAGAAAGAAAGAAAAACAACAGTGGAAGAATTTTTCAAATCGGCTCAGTAGTTTCAGAGCCTATTCAATGCGAACAAACAAAGAGAGGAGCACATGACAGCACCGGCATTCGAAGATAAAAAGAATTTAAAAAATCGGCACACCCAGTAAAAAGTATTAAATTACAACAAAAAAGATACAGACGACTTGAGAACGTCCTCCGTTTTTTGAAGTTGGTACTAACACATTTATGAAAGCATCGTGAATAAGCTGCTAAAACAAATAAAACATGGAAGCATTCCTAACTCAAAAAAAATTACCCAAAGCACATTGCGCCGCGGTAGGCGGGGCTTACCGATTGCGCCGCTCACGTGTTTAGTTATACGGCCTATTCGTTACATGGTAATTTAAACCCAAATACTTGGGAAATAAGATCAATTTTTAACTGTGCATCGTATTAGCAATAATGGTGGTTCGGCGAATCAGCGACGAGGTTTCGATGTGTGAGTTTGGAATTTAGGTCACGATTCGCGCTTAGATCCCCTGAAGTAATGCTTCCATGTTTTATTTGCTTTCACTGTATAAACTAGAGACCAAGCCAAGCGGAACGTCAGCATAGCTTAATAAAATGTTCTGCTCATTTTCAAAAGAAAGAAAAATACTAAAAATTTACTTACCTCCGCTGTGTTTTCACATTAGATTAGCTTTGTGGTGTTTTAATATGAACATTCTTTGAAATCCTTATTTAGTTAAGATTAAATAATAGAACATTAACCTACTTTACAAATTGGTTAGGGGAAAAAAAGCTTTTACAAAAAATTTCGAGTTCAGAACGATTTTTTTTTTCGAATCTTATTTTGACACTAAGTATAGGTAAGTCTATGGTGTTTATAAGCCTCGCATATCTCCGAAACAACTGATCCTGAACGGTCAACAAATCAGGTAGACAGTTATTTTTTTGTAATTTTCATGTTTGTCTACCAAAAGTAATCCCCATACTCCAAATATAATTATTTATGTAACGCCTCCGTGTTTGGAATACAGAATTTCATATGTGTACCAAATTTTAACAGAATCGGCACAGTAGATTCGCATGTAATTGGTTATGACAAACGGACAGACAAACAGATAGACAGACACCCGAGTGATCCTATAAAGGTTCCGTTTCTTAAGAAAACAAAAGGAGATTGTCCGGTTAAGCAGTAGGTACCTAACTAGCCTTAGTGTGCTGAACTGCGAGTGGTCCAATAAAAAAGTAGGTAGATAAGGTCTATGACCTGCACTGTAATGGTTCTGTACCAGAATGGTTTTAATGAGGTCCACTTTAAAGAATATTTTATTTATTTATTTAATACTTTACGCATACAGATGTACAGAGGTGGACTTAAATGCCTTAGGCATTTTCAACCAGTCAACCTTTGGGTGATGGAGAGATTAATAGGTGCAATAAAAAAAACAGAAACGTTATTTATATTAAATGAATACAACGATATATATACTATACATACAATACAATACCATAATATATACTCAAATGAATTAATTAATTTAATAATAATTAAATTAATTAATCTATTAATTTTTTTTTCATGTTTCCATTCCAATTCTGTCACAAAAATAAAGCAATTCTTTTTTACTATTTTAGAATAATAAAAAAAGAATAGCACAGGGACAAGTGAAATTCCTTTTTATTTCATACTACGTAGATCTACCTAAATTCTGCTGTAATTATTTCAGAGTGAAACCCTGCCTTTCAAGTTTGTCAAACTGAATTGTAAGAAATAATTGGACATGCCAACTGCAGAAAAGAATTTTAAATGTCCACGTCCTGGGCCCAATGAAATATTTTAGTAAAAGAGTAATTATTTTACACTCAATAAAACAGAGGTTTTTTGGTCTATTACTTATCAAAGACAATTTAAAAATGTATCTTAAATAAAAATTCTAGCATTTTTAATAAAAGGTTTGCTAAATTGTTTGAAAAGTGAGCGACATTGATTAATGTATTTATTTTTCTTTTTAATCATAAACCTTAAAACATAAAGTGCTTAATTTTTTTTAAGTATTTTCTTGACCAAATCTAAAAACGAATTCAAAAAATTGTCTCTGGTTATATGAATAAACCGCGCTTTTTATTTTTTCAGGACAATGGCAAAGGAATTTCGTCGCCTACAGCCTGGTCTATCATCTTTTATTTATACAGATTACATTGAGATGCTGATGTAACACGCTCAAACGTCTTGAGGGAGCATTTCGGGCGAATCACTCACATTTTCCTTGAATAAACTTACTTTTCATCAGATTGTTCCCGTGGATTTACTTTTTTTTATTACGAAGTAGTTTTTGGTTGGTCTTTGAATCAGCTGTCAAAGTTCCCACGAAAGTGTTCAGTTTTTTTTTATCTATCAAATGTTTTTTTGTTTGTCCCTGATTTTTATACGCCAGCCATTAGTTTGGTAGTAATACCTAGCTGAAGCTTTAACTGATTTATTTCATGTAAAAAACAATTTACATCGATAATTATTATTAGAAATGTGCCGATTATGACTTTGGCCAAGCTGATCACGATTTCGGGCATTTCCGTGACGCTTCGCCTATTAGGTGATTCGTGCGTAAGTCACAACTCACAACCGTGTAAATTTCGCTTTGTCTACTGATGTAATACTTCACCTGAAAATATGTATAGATGTATATAGGTATGTATATACATATGTATTGTATGTAAGTGTTCCACGTAAGTGGTATATGTAATAGAATATGATAGGTAATATGATTTATTTATTCCACACAGTTTAAAATTACAAATACAAATTAAAAATTGCATGCAGTAGGTACTACAGTCTCGCTATCATTCAAAATAAATAAATGAATAAGGTTAAAAATAGCCGGCATAAGTGGTATATAGGTATTTATATAGGTATATTTAAGGATGGGAACATTATATCTATAACAAGCTGCTGCCCGCGACTTCGTCCCCGTGGAATCCCCGATTTTAAAACATTCTTTATCGCTGCTTCGCTCCTATTGGCTTAAGCGTGATGATATATAGCCTAAAGCCTTCCTCGACAAATGGTCTATTCAACCCAAAAAGAATTTTTCAATTCGAACCAGTAGTTCCTGAGATTAGCGCGTTCAAACAAACAAACAAACAAACAAACTCTTCAGCTTTATAATATTAGTATAGATAGGAAACCGTAAAATTACACTCCATTCCGCTCTCATAGATCTCACTCCATTCAGCTACCGCTAGATCAGTTTAACAAAAACGAAATAACCGATTTAAAAAAAGCACTCCATTGAAAGAAATAATGGCATAGAAGGTAATCCCGTAGATAAAGACAAATGAATGACGGGCGTATGCAGTAATCTGCTAAAATTTTGATAGTTCCTTTGATCATTGACCTACCGTTAGAACATCATTGTGCAGTCATTGCTTTTAATAGCTCGGTTATCAAAAAGTATTGTGATACCATTGACCGACCAATGATCGACCTTTATAAATTTAGCAGATTACGAACTTTTGCCAAATGACAATGGGATCGTGTTGGAATGACAAATTTATAAAAATAGCAGACTTGGGGCCCTGGTAGAGTTCCGGAATCAGTCGAAAGAGTCACCGAGGCCCTTTTTTTTTTTTTTTTTTTTTTTTGGATGGGAAATCATCAAATGACTTCTCCCGCTCTGGGCGGAGCGGAAGGGAGTGTCAGACTCTTACTGACTAAAACCCACCCGTGTTCCTGCTTGTGCCCTTTGCGTTCCAGGGCCGCGGTGACTCTTTCGAACAAATTCCGCAACCCTAGCAGGCACTGACCCTATGGGGCCCCGTCTTCTTTGCTGACGGCTCTTTGAGGCGCGCGTGGAACACGACGCGCCGTCGACTCGGGCCTGGTTGCTATCGGACGGCGAGCCACCCATAGCTCGCCATCCGCAGGCCCGCGCCTACGGTGGCCGGGAATCGCCCTGCGTTTCCCGACGCCCGGGGCGTCTTCTCCTGTTGCGGCGGCTGGACAGAGGGGCTTCCCTCTCTCGCACGCGCTCCGCCTCCTCCTTCGCTAGCATTACTGCTTCGCAAAAGGAGGCGGCCGCCTCCCATGCCTCCTCGCTCCCGACCATGGCTTGAACCAGGGCCGGACGCGAGAGGTCGCCGCCGCCGATCGCCTCGATGAGGACACGGCGGTGCTCCGCCCAGGCAGGGCAGACCTCCACCGTGTGCTCCACCGTGTCCTCCGGGCGATCCACACAGTGATGACACCCGGACGTGTCCTCCCGCTGGATCCGACACAGGTACTTCCCGAAACAGCCGTGTCCGGTGAGCACCTGCGTCAGGCGGAAGGTGAGGACGCCGTGGCGTCTCTCTAACCACTCCTCAAAGAGGGGACTTATCGCCGCAATGGCGGCGTGCCCAAGTCACCGAGGCCCTGGAACGCAAAGTACATTAGCAGGAATACGGACGGGTTTCAGTCAGTAAGAGTCTGATACTCCCTTCCGCTACGCCCAGAGCGAAGAAATCATTCTATGATTTCCCATACATAAAAAAAGGATTTTTACAACAGATATATATTCTATTAATGACTATTTAGACGATAAGAATAGTTGGTCGTTGTGTTGAACGCAAGACAACGTCTTATTTAATTTTATCATGTTCTTTCTCTATAAGTTAGCTTATGACGAGTTATATGAGTTCATATAATATTGTATTTTTATTTTTGATGACTATATAGGTCAATCTGTTTTTACTTTATTGACTCAATCTATTCTTTACAATGTTTTATGGTTTATTGATTTATGATTTCCATGTTGGATATTCTTTTTTCTAACTTTGTCATGTATAAATGACTTTGCATACTATTGTATAAATTCAAGTTCTAAAACGCAATAGACAGATGTGTTGCTGGGGAGTTTGTTGCGCCACTTCTTCTTTCCAGCTAAAACACTAGGAAGTGGTGACGGGTGGGCGTTTTGGGGGACTGTCTTTATGTAAAATTTGGCGTTCAAAAAGTGCTGTCTATCAGCCTAGTTTGAATAAATGACTATTGATTTTGATTTTGAGAACTGTGCAAATATGCATGAATAACCACTGAATATCTCTGAAAATGAAAATAATATATCTAGTTTTAATTTCCGCGAATATTAGTGGGTTGCAGGTATGCACCTCCCTCCCGCCCGCTTTATTATGCACATGCAAGATTACAACTGCGACTGCAACTCAACGGTCAGCGAGTCAACACGTCCCCTGAGGATGCCTCGTGGAGAGGCGAAACACGTGTCGGTAATGGTGTTGGGTTTTGCTTTGCCTTCCTGCATGTGCTTAAAATCCTTGCATTTGCCATGTAATCTTGCATGTGCATAATAAAGCGGGCGGGAGGGAGGTGCATACCTGCAACCCACTAATATTCGCGGAAATTAAAACTAGATATATTATTTTCATTTTCAAATTTAAAATGGATTTCCGCAAAGTAACGCCTGACTCAATCAATTTCACTGAATATCTCAATGAAGTCATCAAATGTTATTCTTTCTAGTTTATGTAATTGTTACAATGACGGAAACTTACCACTAATTTACATCTTATTAAAGTTCTATATTTCTTAAACACACAATTAACATTAAACAACATGAGTAAACATTTAACCGCAAATCGTGTCCTGCGTTCATATTACTTAATTAGCTACCTACTGTTATAGTTAGGAACGCAGAGAGATACATAAGTACATATGTACAAGTATTATATACAGACAGTTGCATTAATTCAATAGAATAGAGTACTCTTTTTTATATACACCACTAGAAGGGGCTTCATCCCACGGTTTCAGCCGCGTAGTTCCCTTTCCCGTGGGAATACGGGGATAAAGTATAGCCTATGTCACCGGGGGATAGTTTAGCTTCCCAACAGTAAAACAATTTTTAAAATCGGTTCTATAGTTTCGGAGCCTATACAATACAAATAAACAATCAAATCTTTCCTCTTTATAATATTAGTGTAAGTTACAGAAAATATAGATGAAGAAAACATTACATAGGGTGACATATTAGACAAGATCTTTTCAGGACAACCAAAGAATCCATCCAAAGGATTTTAAAGAGAAATGGAAATACAGTACTGTCACAGATAATATAATACTACAGTGTACTGTAGTCTTAGGTAGGTGTACTAATTATACAGGGTTATTTGTAAAACATCAACCTCTTATGTGGTCATTGTACTCATCATTATGAACATCTTTTACTATTGGACCAAACTTAAAATCGCGAAAAAAAATCAGCTGTTCCTTACATCCTGCTGCAGTTCCTTATATTTGTATAACTAATCAAAATGTTGGGAACAGCTTTTTCTTTTTCGCGATTTAAATAAATAAATAAACTTTGTATTTATGTACACACAAGATACCTACTTACTTAATAAAAAGAAAATTTTGTACAAAATCAAGAGCACAAAGGAGTACCTTTGTGCTCTTCATTTTGTACGAAATTTCTATTGAAATAAGCTACTGCTTATTTCAATAGAAATTTCTTCCAGCAGACCTGCGACAGAAGTGGGATAAGAAACGTAGACACAGAGACAGAGAAGGAAACTTAAAATAGACTATACTAACTTAACTGAAACATATTATCAACTATTTCATACAAATCAAATTAAAATAAACATACTAACAAATATACACAAATAAATATACCTAAATACTTAGTACTTCTATATAAAATAATACATACCTAATAATTATAATACATACATAAAAGTTCTGTGTAACAAGTATTTTGACTGCAGTCCGTAGTGAATAGTTAAAGTATGTAAAGCAGGTTACCGTTACCGTCTTTAAACACCAAGAAAACATATTTTCTTGTTGCGCGCACGGAAAACTCGTAACACATATCCCTTGACCAAGTTAATTCCGCATTCAGAAACCCGCGACCCGTTCTAATATAATTACCTGGTGATTCAATAAAACGTGGCCACTAGCTGTCCAAATTTGTGTTTGTATTTCGCCACAGAGCACGACAACTGCTAACTTTTTTTATTTTTTGTTTTTTTATTGTAAGGTGGATATGCTCTTGACTCTAGTCTAGGTCGCAGGTGACAGAGACAAAGTCGACGATGGAATGAGCTTACCCAGAAGAAGCCTGTTCACTCTAACTTTGAAGAGATCAGGGTAACATTGAAAAACCTAACTATCTATACAAACCAAGCGTGACAGTGAGTTATTCTGTCAGCCTAGACTTTTCTTAATCCCAACCATATCGGCGTCGAAACCTAATCTAACGAGATGCCCCTGAGTACCAGTATTTAATTTTTCACTAACTTCTGCCCGCGACTTCGTACGCGCATATCCTGTTCATAATATATGTATATGGCGAACCTTTTATAGGAGATCGTGCCATTTTTTGTAAAAATGTATAATTATTAATTTGGCTATGGCGCATGGCGGGCCAATAACAAATCTTGCCTTAAATAATATAGAACAAAACCTATAATAATTTGGATAGAAAGAAAAAATGTGGATAAATTTAAATACATAGTTGAGCTATGTGGAAAAACGTGAGATAGCATTTACCCCATTTTTCTCTCATTCTTCTTTGTAATTTAAGCATAATAAAAGGTGATCTTGAGACAGTAAATCATCAATTTGGCGTGCCCGAATTATTTTGTAGCGTGCCATCCCTAGCATGTGTATCGTTGGTTCGCCATCCCTGCACTAGGTACATAATTTATTGAGCGATAAGATGCACCTTCGCTAGACTGTTATCGATTTTCTTCTGTTCAAATTTTGTTCTGGCTTCTGATTAGGATATTCATATGGCAGCGGGCTTAACGTTTCGAGGTTCCGTGGCATTGAGGTAACTCAGTGAATAAAGGGTGGTCACCCATCCACAGACTAATCTTGAAAAGCGTAGCTTATCAATGAAGTTCGATCAGCGCGGCTATTTTTATTGAGTCACAAGCCCCTTTTTAGCCACGAGCTCTTCAACTATCAGGAGACCTAATAAGACGTCTTAAATCCATCATGATTTCTGTGTCAAAGAGAGACGGAGTTACACAAGACGAATAGCATTATCTCTTTCCCTCACACGAATCATGATAGCATTGGCACTTCGTAATACGGCGACAGGTTCGAATAGTTCGGCTTTATTACACAAGTCTCTAAGTAATGGCCTATTTTGCCGCTGGCTATTCCATGCTCTATGGTCCTCCTAACAGAATTAACATTTAGGTAGTTCTTTGTTAAGAACACAATTAATCGCTTCCGTAATAAAAGGGCTGGTGTTTTTCGGTTCTTTTTCCCTGTTAGTAGTTTTACAAAGTAGGAAAAGGGCTGTGACACACAGTTCAGTTAGATACCTACGTGACATGGAAAAAATTGTTATTCCTTTTTGTTTTTTTTTATGTTGCTCCTGTTAGTGGTGTAACCGAACGCTTGGTTGCTAGTCGGTGGTTCCTCGATTGAATATTCTGTAATAATAAAGGTATTTGTTGGGTATGTGTTTTTTTTTTAATTCTATTTAATTAACACGGGTTTTTTTCCCACATGGATACGCCGACCCCATATCGGGAAAGTGCTTGGAATTGAAACATTTATGGTAATCGTAGTTCTGGCCTGAGGTAGAAAGGTGTAAAAATGTAACATAATGAAAAAATATAAAATATCATAACCAGAATAGAAACTATATCACTATAGGTAGGTACAAATAGGTAAAATAAAAGTAGAAAGAAAACTCGTTTATTCCGCCAGAAATGACGCACAAAAAATAACAGCAGCATGAATGAATGTAATTTATGCATCTATTCTATAGTGAATAAATAGGTAGGTAGGTACTTTAATAGTTAGGTATAGATACCTACCTTACATCAAGGCAAGCATGCACTGTCGCCGCGTACCATTCCATATATGATACCTAGGTAATTTGTTCGATAGAGTCACAGTAGCCCTGGAACGCAAAGGCCACTATGAGAAACACGGATACGTTTTACTCAGTAAGAGTCTGACACTCCCTTCGGCTGCACCCAGAGCGGGAAATGTCACTTGATAATTTCCCATCAAGAAAAAACACAAACGACACGATATCATCATCTGCCTAGCTTTTTCCTAACAATAGTAATAATAATAATAATAATAAATTTATTTTTCACAAAAATACAGATTTTACATGTTTATACAAAGACAATTTAAATGAGCTTTGGTAGTAACACAATGCTATACAAATGTAAGAACAGGAACCTGTACACAATATGGAAAACCCTGCCTCTCAAACTAGGTAACCTGTATCTTGAGAGACAGTGAGACAGTGATTCAGCTTTAAATGTGATGCCATAGGTATAATAGTAGACTGTGTCGATCTACCTGAGCAATTGAAGGTAAGAAATCTAATTTAAGTTTATATTTTATAAGTGATGTGTTTGTTTGTATGCTTGTGCGCGCGCATGTGTGTGTGTGTGTGTGTGTGTGTGTGTGTGTGTGTGAGGTGTGGTGTATGATTGGAATTGGAGATATGTACATCGGGAGTTTGGTGACGTAGTTAAGTAACGATTCTGTTTGTAGATAGTCCTGTTCCCGTAACCATTCTATTAATTTTGATTTTATTTCATATTTATTTAGATCGACAATGTTTAAGTTTTTGTGAATTTGTTTGTAGATGTGTGTACTTAACGTGTAGTATTGGTGTTGAGCGAAGGTGGTGTTGTGAGGGGTACTTATGGGTAATATCTTCCTTTTTTTTAGGGTCCGTTGGGGGAACGCTAGCGTGTTTTCTAACTGTAGACTGCAGTACAAAAAGCTGTCGCACAGAAAGTACTTTGGAATCAGCGTATAGTTGCGTAGTAGGATAGCGATAAGGTTTACGCAGCATCACCTTCAGTACGGCTCTCTGCGCTCTTTCAATCCTAAGAAGACAGGTTTTATTCGCACCACCCCAGACTGTAATGCAATATCCGATGACAGATTGACATAATGCATAGTACACCATCTTAAGGGTTTCAGGCGCAGCCGAGTCTCTAAGGGATTTGAAAATATGCAAAAGTTTCAGACATCTAGTGCTAACGGCGTCAACCTGTTTGTCCCATCGTAATCCTCCGTCTATTTGCACACCGAGATATTTCACATGATCAGTTCTTGTAAGTGTCGGACATGGACATTGTGGGGATTGTTTAGAGCAGGTGTGCGCTGTAATGGAGAATGATTTGTCGGGTAAGTTGTTACGCCGGATAGCGAATGGAATGTACGATGTTTTATCGCAGTTTAGGGTAAGTAAGTTAAGGTTGAGCCATTTAATTATACTTGTCATTGCCGCTTCTGCGTGGCGCTTAACGCTATCCCAAGTTGGTCCGCTAACTATGACTGCGGTGTCGTCTGCATACGCAATGATCTTGGAATTAGGGATGGTCATTTTGCACAACTCATTGACGTATATTAGGAAGAGCGTGGGGCCTAAAATGCTTCCCTGGGGTACACCGTAAGTGGTTGTTACTTCTTCACTTATGTGTTCTCCAATTTTTACTCGTAGCTCCGGTTGTTAAGATAGTCTGTGAAGATTTTGAGGGTGTTCCCTCGTACCCCTAGGAGTTCCAATTTAGTGATAAGTTTAGGAACAGACACTGTGTCAAATGCTTTAGAAAGATCAAGAAAGATCCCTAGACTTTTAACTCTACTGTCCAGATTCCTAGCAACCAATTGTGTCAAGTCAAGAACTGCATCTTCAGTTGAGATTCCTGTGCGAAAACCATACTGATTATCAGCTATGACTTGATGTTTGTTAAGGAATTTTTTTAAACCATTATTCAGGATCCTTTCTAATATCTTGGAGAGTGCTGGTAGGACCGATATGGGTCTATAATTGTTGACACAGTTTCTGTTCCCTCCCTTATGAATTGGATGGACGATCGCTTTTTTTAGCGCATCAGGAAAGATGCCTTTTTGGAGGCAATTATTAAAGATAAACGTCAAAGGTGGCGTCAATGTCTGACGGCAACTCTTTAGCACTAAGGGGGATATGCCATCCCAACCTATTGCACAATCATTACGCAGTTGTAGAATAAGGGACTCCACTTCTGATTCTTCAACCTCAAGTAACACAAGAGAGTTGACGGGGCTGGAAGAATTATTTTGACATGATCTCTTAGGTGGGCTTGTTGGTTGGTGAGATTGTGACAAGATTTTTTCTGCCAAGTTAGTGCCTATATTACTGAAAAATCTACACACTTCGTTTACGGATGATATAGCGTTATCACAGATATCCAACAGTTCAACCGGGCAAGTTTTCTTTTTGGTGGTATTGGTTATTTGTTTTATCGTTTTCCAAAGGGCTTTAGGGTTGTTACGAGATTTTTCAAGATCGCTTTTTTCATGGGCTATTTTTAGATTTCGGAGCAGGTCGTTACAAAAATTCCGGTACCGCGTATAAGTACTTTTCAGGATAAGATTTTTGGGATCTTTTCTTGATCTGCTGTGCAACTGGTCACGGTTTTGTATACACTTTAATAAGCCGGTGGTTATCCATGGTTTTATTATTCTTTTTTTTCTTGGGATTTTAATTTGTTTAGTATGTTGGTCAATTATTGAGGAGATAATAGTTATAAACATATTCATGGATATATTGGGGTCAATAATTTTATATAATGGGGTAAAATCATAATTTTCTAAATCTAACTTAACTGCATCGTAGTCTATGCTATGCTATAGTTATCGTTGGGTCCCAGTCAATCTGGATTCAGCTGAATACCATTATTTTACATTTTACGTGGAGCGGCTCTACCTACCAGACCTCCACAACCCATTACCTAATTGGGTAACACGGTACTTCTTGGTAAGACTGGAATTAGATTTGCTGGCTTCTGATAATCCGTAGCGACTGCCAAAGATCTATAAATGACAGCCGGGACCAAATGCTTAACGTGCTTTACGAAGCACGGTTGCAATCTCGATAGTAGGTAATTAAGTTTTTGTCGTTGCTTAACCTTGACGGCGGCTAGGGTTGCCAGGTCTTAAAACCGAAAAGCCGGACAAACCACCCAGTTCGGCCGGATATTTGGGCAAAAAGGCCGGACACTTAATTTTATAGCATAGGTAACCCAACAAAGGTATTTTTTATCATTCACCATAAAAAATGTTCTTTTTAAAAAGCCTATCAAATATCCGAACAGGCCGGACGCCGTCTAATTTGGCCGGACACTCGACCAAAAAGCCTGACTATGTCCGGCTTTATCCGGCCGCCTAGCAACGCTAACGGCGGCTTGAACGGCTGTCATTATTAAGCCCCGAGACGAAATCCAACACAAATAATATAGGTAGGTACCACAATCTACACACATAATACCTATCCATCAAAAGTCATTTACGGGCAATCCCAAAATAAAAATTGGCCTTTTATTCCACACATAGAATTTAAATGGCCTATTATGTACTGCTCTTGAACGTTATTACGAGGTCAATAAAACGATAAACAGATTATTCCATTGTTATTCTTGTAGCAGTTATAAATAAATAGCTTTTAGATGATTGTGGAGAATTCGATCATTCAGAAATGTTTACCTAAGTCATAAAAGTATTTATTTTGACTCTAGAAAGGTTTTATCGTTTGATAGATAATTCAGGGTGGCCAATCGCATAAATGCAAACATTTTTCATCCAGAAAACTAAATCTCATCATATGTTTACGTGATAAGGTTGAATTTGCATTGTCGATGGTGAAGCGTGTATACTGTTTGATTTTCATGGAAAAATAAACCCAATATTGCAAAAAATAAGTTTTGTTTTAATATAAACTGTAATGTGTGATAGATAACTAATAAATCGAGTGTTTATAAACAATAACTACAGTGAATCAACTTTCAATTTGAATTCCAACCTCAGTCAGTGCGCATGTCAATTTGTAACAAAATGGCTGAAAAAATTGCAGTCGTTACGGGAGCAAGTAAAGGACTGGGACTGGCCATTGTGAAAGGATTATGTCAGAAATTCGATGGAATCGTGTACTTAACCGCCCGATCTGAGAAGAATATGCAAGAAGCCGTAAAAAAGCTAAACGAACTCGGACTAAAACCTTTATTCCACCAACTCGATGTCAGTGACGAGATAAGTGTCAAAACATTCGCGGATTATATCAAAACAACACACGGCGGACTGGATGTATTGGTAAATAATGCAGCAATCTTAGAATGGGACCAAGTTTATCCAACCTACGAAGCCGCAAAACGGAACATTGACATTAATTACAGAAGCTTACTCACTATTGAGAAATACCTGTTTCCGCTGCTAAGAGATGGCGCTAGAGTCGTCAATATTTCAAGTGCTTGTGGTCATCTATCGAATTTGAAGAAGCAGTCTTGGATTAAAACTTTGCAAGACCCGGATTTGACCACAGAACAGATAAACGTCTTTGTTGATGAATATTTGGAGAGTGTAAAAAATGGGACGTTTGATAAGAATGATTTTGCAGATGAAGGCAAGCATGCGGAGCATAGAGTCTCCAAGATTGCGTTAACAGCTCTGACAAGAGTGCAACAAAGAAAATATGCTGACAGGAATATCTCCATAAATGCCGTTCATCCAGGACATATAAAAACTGAAATGGCTCAAGGTGGAGGTGAAGTGGAACCTGATCAGGCAGCTAAACTGGTCTTGTATCTAATTATGGACGCCTCCCCGAAGTTGAAAGGGACTTTCATGTGGCATAATAGAACTATAATCGATTGGTGCGATGCTGAAGCTGATTTTGCTTGCAAGGATCTATGGTAATACAATAAAGTCTTGTTTATTTTTTCAATAAAACATTTAAATTTTTGTGTACATTTCGTTTTATTTGGAATAAAAAGGACCATATCTGCAGTTAACTTATTTTTTACATACGTTTTCTATTCAGAAGGACTACTTTCTGAAACAACATGAATTGTATGTATGTACCACATATCGAAAATCGCTCTGCAAGTATGTTAGGAAAGGTGGAAGATACAGTCATGCCAACTGCGTCCTAACAAAACTAGATGTCGCTTTTTAAAGTATTATCATTAAGTAAATCGAAGACTGACCAACTTACCCACTTTCAGTTAAATATTTCTATTAAATAATTATATCATATATATATCATTACAATAATTTAAAAAACTCTTAAAATAAAATTAAAAAGGAAAACTGTATTTCCAGAATTGCTTGATACGGAATGCATTATTTATTTGCTTTGACAGGACAGCTGAGCCGATCGAATTTGACACACGTCAATCTGACAATCCACAATTCGACCGCGGAATTCCGTTTGTGGGTGTGATTATTGAATTAACATTACAAAATAAATCGTAAATTATTATTAAAGAACATACAATTTTAAAACTTTGTGACTTAAAAAGTATTTTGCATCACAAAAGACGGTGACTCCCATTTACGGATAGAACACTCTGTTGGGTAAGTAATTTTTCCGCATTTTCTTTTAGAAAATTATTATAGTCACATGCAATATATGTCCAAAGAGGAAAGGAATACACACTATGACATAATTTATGTCAAATCAAAAATAAACTTGCTGCAACGGTACAAATGTAGCGTTTAATGTTTTATTATAATGTGACATTACAAAAAAGGCCGACGTTAGTGAACTAAAATAGATATTTTTGACGCCTTGACCTAGCTGGTGCCATTATTATTCCTAATGCAGTACTGAATCCAGTTCGCAACTTAAAAAAGTGAACAGACCTTATTTTGTTTTAAAAACGAGTGTTCTTTTTTTTTAAATGTGCAGAGGTTTTAGTGATACTTATAAAACTCTTTTATTTAAATTTAAAAATGGAATGCGGAAATGGACCTTGGCTGCTTGTGTTGTGGTGTTTTAGTGTATCAAGGTTAATCATATAAGGATTTATTATTTTTATTTATTGAAACAATATTATGCTGATCTACTAAGATTTTATGTAATTTAATATATTGGAGTAACCTTGAGTATAATGATAATGAATTCTAATTTAAGGATAGGTACAAGGTAAACAAGTCTCCCTTGTTGCGGATCATTCAAGCAAGTTCAAACATAGATGTGACTATCAGTAATTAATTATTCTGAATTGACAGTCTTTACTTTGCCCCACACTTTGCAAATAAACTATTTTTATAATAAAGGAAGTCAGAATTACAGAGTTTCATATATTTGAAGTGTTTTCTTAAAAATCAGTTTCTTATAGATTAGGTATTTTAGTATTCTTATAAAATCTGGGTCACGGAAACTGGCAAAAGAAATTAGTCTGTAAAATGTTTTGTTTCAATTAAGTAGTAATATGAAATTGAATTTTAACTGCCAAGGTTTAAGGTTGAAAATTGTATTGCTAACTGCTAATTAAGAAATAATTACTGTCTGAAATTCTTAAAAATCTAGTTAGAATAAATATTGCTATGCAGACAAAAAAGAAAAAAGACAGTTTTAGTATCAACATTTTGTAGAAATCATCCAGGCATAAGGCTGTATGACCTGAATTACCTTTGTCGTTAGAGAAACATTTGGATTCTACAGTTTTTTTTTTTTCACACTGAAGGCCTGTCCTGGCTTCGCACTGGTGGACATTTATTTATTATAACAAAGCTAATGTTACTTAGGGACTATGTAGTGTTCTAATGGTGAAAGATTTTTTGAAAAATTAAATACTGCTACATATCCAGTAGTTTTTGAGTTGATTTGTTGCAAATATACAAATATTTCCTCTTTATAATATTATTGTAGATAGATTGAGACTTTTACTTTGATTGAGATTTTTTGTGATAACACTGAAGTCTAATAATAATCAATGCTCTAAAATAATTTAATATTAACTCTTTTAAAAATAATTTCAAATAATTATGACAGAGTTTCCCCTGCTGGTAAACTCAGTTAAAATTAAATTAATTTTACAGATCTTTTATTAAAATAATATTTTAGAAACATGAAATAATTATATTTCTAACTAATATTTATCTCTATAATTTTGTCCTGATGCTAATAAATCAGTTCTCTGTAGACTTATGTTATGCAGAATTAATTTTGTGAATACCCTTGAATGTCAGATTTGCCAACAATTGCTTACAGTATTTACCTACCACCGTGGTGTCTTTTTAACCCAAAGGTTGACTGGTAGAGAATGCCTTGTTGTATTAATTCCACCCATGTATTAGTGGTTTTATTAGTGGTTCAAGGCATTTTCTATCAGTCAACATTTGGGTTAAAAAGACAACACTGTGGTAGCTAAATACTGTACATAGTTTAAATAAATAACATTTTCTAATTAGATTTTACTAATATTATTAAACATTTTTTTTTCAATTTAAATATTGTGAAAAACGGCTTACCATAAAAAACCAGCTTTATCATAAAAAAATACTATTAGTTATTTCAACATGACCAAATGAGTCATCTGCCAATTGGGAATGTTTATTTTTTATTACAAAAGTGATTTATGTTTGTGACTTATTTAAATTAGGTGTCAAATATTATCTTATCTGAGTTTTTTTCTTTTTATTGTCACTAAGCAAGGATGAGGTCATATATTATAAATTATACATGTATTATGATTATAGCAGCTGGTCAATGAATTGCCAATTAACAGATAAAAAATATCTATGTCAGATTTTATAAATAGGTGGTACTTTTTGTTGTACCTAACTAACACTTACTATTCAACTTTCAGGCCTGTTTTCACAACGCAGAGTTATCTTGTAAATCCTAGATTTTTGCTAACCTTTTTTTCTCTATGTGAAATCATCAAATGACTTCTCCCGCTCTGGGCGGAGCGGAAGGGAGTGTCATACTCTTACTGACTAAAAATCCGTGTTTCTCCATTCCAGGGCTGCGGTGACTCTTTCGAACAAATCCTGCAACCCCTTATAGGCACTGACCCTATGTGGCCCCGTCTTCTTTGCTGACATCTCTTTGAAGCGCACGTGGAAGACGACGCGCCGTCGACCCGAGCCTGGCTGTTATCGGATGGTGGGCCATCCATAGCTCGTCATCCGCAGGCCCGCGCGTACGTTTTCCGGGTATCGCCTTGGGTTTCCCGATGCCCGGGGCGTCTTCTTCGGTTGCGGTGACTGGGGCATGAAGTTACGATCTCCCTCGCGCAGTCTGCCTCCTCCTTCGCTAGCATTACTGCTTCGCAGAAGGAGGTGACTGCTTCCCGTGCTTCCTCGCTTCAGACCATGGATAGAACCAGGGCGGGAAGCGAGAGGTCACCGCCGTAGTTGCTTGCTAACCTGGAATATAATGTATGACATATTTCTTATAGCTAACTAGCTTCTGCCCGCGACTTCGTCCGCGTGGAATAGTTACTTTACCCCCGATTTTGAAACTCTCAGCCCGATCGGTTTAAAATTGACAAAGTTTCATACAAACTTTCATCCCCTATTTTATCCCCTTGGGGGTAGAATTAATCAAAATCCTTTCTTAGCGGATGCCTACGTTATAACATCTACCTGCATGCCAACCCGATCCGTTCAGTGGTTTGGGCTGTGCGTTGATAGATCACTATGTGAGTCAGTCACTTTTGAGTTATATATATTTAGACTTGGAGTAAAAATATACCTCTGGGTAGTGCTAGTCTTATAGCTAACTTGGAGTAAAAATATATCTCTGTGTTGTGCTAGCCAGCCTTAAACTCTGATCTTAAACAATGTGGAATATTTCGATGTGAATTTAATTTAGTCTGAACATGGATAGTTTGAAATATATTTTTGAAAATAGGTGTTATTTTAAATTTTATTGTATTAACACTAGTTTCTGTACCTTAACATTATCCTTGTTATTCTATTAAAAAAAAAACACCACAAGCAACACAAGCGGCCAAAATTATAGTGGAAATATAACTAGTCACTAATTTAAGTTCCATTGTAAATAATGTGACACTTAACTACTGAAATCAGTGAGAGACACTCACACTTGAAATAGAATACAAGTGACACCATGTCTTCAGTTCTTATAAATATCAATAGAACTATGAACAAATGGACTTTAAAAATGTGTTAACGAACTCTAAACCTAGTTAAACTAGGGAAAATAACGAGTTAAAGTTAAAAACCATACTTAAACAAGAAAAAAAACGAGTAATATTAAACCCAGTTACAATAAAAAGAAAACCGGGTTAAAGTAAAAAACCCTAGTTAAACAAAAAAAAGCCTAGTTAAACTAGAAAAAAAAACCTAGTTAAACTAGAAAAAAAACCTGGTGAAACTTAAAAAACCTAGTGAAATTAGAAAAACCTCGTTATAAACTAGAATAACTATGTATCGAAGTTAGTTTTTAACACCAAAATGCTTATAATAGTGCGTTCAGTGCGCGCGATGGCGTCTTTCGCGGCGCAAGCGGCGCTTCGGTCTCGGTGGAGCTCTCTCATAGAGTCGACGAGTGTGGACGTGCCCGGGGAAGTGACAGATGGAGTCCGGTCCGTCGTCGGATGGCTGAAACAGGCACGGAGTTTTATTTTTGTTGAACATCCATTGCTGGTTTTAAGGTTGTGTTTGTGCAGTGCGATGACTGATATCCTTAGACTACTTCGGGCTGATAATTTGCGTAGCATGGGCGTAGAGGGTACTTTCCTGAAAAAATCTCTTTGGTCCGTCAGGTAGACCAAAAAATATTGGATACGTATTTGTTCGCGGGTTACGTAGATAAAAAATTTAAGACGATACAAAGCTTTGAAATTTCGTGTGACATCTCATCCACGTAAAATGTGTACCACGTTTTATGTAGGACTCAGTGACGTAATAAGCCCGCACTTCCGTTCCGAACTCTGATGCGTTTTTCATTGATTGGATTTAATAGAAAGCACGTGTCCAATCTTTTTTTGATAAATTTAACTCAGGGACTAAATAGAATTATCTGGACTATTATTTTCAGGAAAATACCCTATTCTCCCTAAACAGTCTCTATTAATCCAACGACCGCAAGGCCGCTATAAAAAAAAAAACTTGCTGCTGCTTGTGCATTTAGAAGCTCTAGACAGAACAATGGTCAAAACATCAAAATCTATGAGATGGATCACGTGACATTTTGACAGCGTTTGTCAATCTACCGCTACCGCTGTCAAAATGTCACTTGTCTAAAGCCTTTAGACTGCTCTGCGTTTCCATAATCTTTTCACACTCCTTATATTTCGCTTCTGCACAAACATACCTTATAATCTGGGCACTAACGATGTTCAACGCAGATTTGATACAAGTTGGCGTGGTTATAGTTTGTCTGAGCTCTTGAAATGTTACATATACTCATATTTCAGATTCTAATTTTATATTTCCCAGTGTTATCGATGATTCTGTATTAGTAGAATTAAACAAAATAATGTGTATGTTTGACTACCGTCTAATTCACACTTTTATTCGTTCTAAATAATAATTATAATCGTTTACTGCAGATGACAGTGAAATATGTTTGAAATTCCTGATTGATAACTCGATGATCTACTGGTATTGACACAAAATGACTATGTTATTTGTACCGTGTAAAAATACTGACGCTACCACGCTTAGCTTTTTTTTTTTGGTATCGTTATCATACACGTGTGTATTTAAAGTCATGCCTATTTGCGAAGTATACGCAAAATTAAGAGATGCCTAATAGAAGCTTTGACGCAGTATTTGTATAACGTGATGTAGAAAATAAAACACACAGTCTTTCAGGCTATAAATTAGTCTGTTGTTACCAAACGTATGTTAATTGGCAGACACACGCTTGTATTTTATTTTTTTGTCATATGTCAGACTTATGTGATTGATTTGGCTATAAAACTAATATGTCACAAAAAATCTGGTCATCGCCTACCTACGTACTAGACGGCTTGTTTCGCAAATATTGAAATTGGTTTAAAAAATACTCAATCAATAAACGACTTTCATTATGATTTGTGAATCACATAGCCAGTAGGTAATGCCTCTAGATGGCTCTCAAGTTACACCTAAAACTCATTTTAATTTGGAACAATTGGTTACAAAAGTCCTCTTTTTTTGTCTTGACAAAAAGAACCATTTTACACGTTTACTGGGTTAAAGATGTCAGATATGTAGTTGCTCCTAAAATTGGTGCTAGTATTCAGCTGAAACCAGGTTGACTGGAAGCCGACCCCGAAGATAGTTGGGAAAAGGCTAGGCAGATGATAAAGAACTTTGACAAGCTTTAGTCGCAGAGATGATATTGCGAGTATTGCGACTAAAATTTAAACGCTGTTTAAGTCTACAACTGGCCTTCTGAACTTAATCCAAAATTACTGAAAACTGTCCTCAAAACAAAATTGTTCGTAATATAGTTGGCACGCAATCCATGAAATGTTAAATACTTTAACGGAGCCTCGTCGAGCACGCGGACATGAAAACGACCCGCTCCTCTTAATCAACTGCCATAAGACATAGCACGTGATATACTGCTGAAATGTGCTCTCATTTCCACTTTATTTAAACCTTCTTTTGCCATTTCATTTGCGTGGTAAGTGTATTTGCCAGCATTTTGTTTTGAATGTCATTGCTGGATCCGCTTGCGTGATCGACTAATGAGAGTTCATGACAGATTGGTCGGAGAAGGCATAACACCAGGAAGAGTGGAAGGCTATGGGGATATATTTTCCCTATTTAGTGAAAGTAGTTTGAAAATACAAGCCATGGCTATCCCTCTGTTGGGCAAAGTCCTTCCAGAGTTTTTCGTCCTGCGCCGTCTGAAGCGCGTCCTGTTTATAAAGATGCATTTACTTTTATAAACATGTGTGACATAATCAGCCTTTTAATGTTCCCACTGCTGGGACACAGGCCTCCTCTCTAGGAGAGGGAATGGGCCGTAATCCACCACGCAGGCCCAGTGCGGGTTGGTGAATGTCACATGTCTTCGAATTTTTGACATGATACATAGATATGCATGCACATATGGATGGAAACGAGTTCCTGAGCCATACCAGCATAGCATAAGTAAGTACCTCCTTGTTTTGGCTGGTTAGGGCATTGACCGATTGACTAACGGAATCGCAAAAAAATACAGCGTAAGCGGAAGTTATGTCACTGGAACTAACACTAATCACAATGGTTGCTGCTATATACGATATATACTATCTATATAATACTGCAGCGCCTTTTTTTTTTCTGGGTGGGAAATCATCAAATGACTTCTCCCGCTCTGGGCGGAGCGGAAGGGAGTGTCAGACTCTTACTAAAACCCACCCGTGATCCTTCTTGTGCCCTTTGCGTTCCAGGGCCGCGGTGACTCTTTCGAACAAATTCCGCAACCCTAGCAGGCACTGACCCTATGGGGCCCCGTCTTCTTTGCTGACGGCTCTTTGAGGCGCGCGTGGAACACGGCGCGCCGTCGACTCGGGCCTGGTTGCTATCCGACGGCGAGCCACCCATAGCTTGCCATATACTGCAGCGCCCTGCGGTTTCACCCGCATAGTTCCCGTTCCCGTGGGAATATGGGGATAAAATATAGCCTATGCCAACCGGGGATAGTGTAGCTTCCCAACTTTGAAAGATTTTTTTCAAATCGGTTCTGTAGTTTCGGAGCCTATTAAATACAAACAAACAGTCAAATCTTTCCTCTTTATAATATTAGTATAGACATGTATATACGTACGTACAAGCCGAGTTTCAGCCAAAATACTTTTGTCGTGGACGATTTTGGCTGAATATTTTCTGGGTGCTTTCAGACACAATATTGATTGTGAGATCAAGTGCAATTTTTGCAAAATGTATCATGTGTGTGGAGGACCTCGTAGCTAAAGAATAACAACCGCACGGTCCGATCTTCAAGATTAAGCAACGCTTGCCATGGTTGGTCTGTGGATGGATAACCATCTTATCTATCATACCAAGTTATCTCCGTGCCTCGGAAAGCACGTTAAGCCGTTGGTCCCGACTGTCATTTGTAGATCTTTGGCAGTCGTTACGGATTGTCAGAAGCCAGTAAATCTGAATCCAGTCATGCCAAGCAGTACCATGTAACCCAGTTATTTGCGTTGTGGAAGTCTGGTAGGCAGCCACTCCATGTTAAATACTGGTATTCAGCTGAATCCGGTATGACTGGATGCCGACCCCAATATAGTGGGGAAAAGGCTAGGCAGATGAGATGATGATCATGTGTGTGATACATTTTGCAAAAACTCGCAATATCTGATACAATCCCCTCCTTGTAACTTTTACAGTAAATAGTTCCAATTGTGTGGGTTGTTCGGTCTATTCTTAGCTGTACACCGACCAGAGTATGTATAGGTTTCAAATAATATTTTTAGTGTCTTCTTGACAATGTTGTATTTTACGTTACTTTCATATTTTAGCGACACCTTTAACTCCGCCAGGCAATTCTATTGTACTGATTGACCCACGCAACTTCGTTTGCGTCACATTTTTCATGACTGCTCCGCTCCTATTGGTCTTAGCGTGATGATATAATTATAGCCTATAGCCTTCCTCGATAATGGATAAGAATGGGAGAGTCTAAGACTGAAATATTTTTGCAAATCGGACAAGAAATTCCCGAGATTGCCGTATTCAAGAAAACTCTTCAGGCTTTATGTATTATGATATTGATGATATATTATTTATTAGGTCTGGCGAGTCATATTAGGGCATTCGAGAGAATTCAAGTTATGGGGTTGCCGTTGTCGAAATCGACTAGGTGTTACTAACTTCGAAATCACGAAAAAATATCAGCTGTTCAGTACATTTTCTCGAGTTATGGCCCCGTCTTACGAGTTGTAGGTCGCGGGTTCAAACCCAGCGTTTATTTTAATTCCATCACCACTGATCTCAAAACGGTGAAGGAAAACATCGTGAGGAAACCGGCATGTCCGGCAACCAAAAATTCAAAGACATGTGACATTCACCAACCCGCACTGGGCCCGCGTGGTGGATTACGGCCCATTCCCTCTCCTAGAGAGGAGGCCTGTGTCCCAGCAGTGGGAATGTTAAAAGGCTGATTATGATGTGCACTGTGTATGGGGCAGTCGTTTATTTTCGCGATTTCATTGTTTGTCTCATCATAAAAGTTGTTCATAATGATGAGTAGGTACAATGACCCGTTTTCAGGTATTGCTTTTATAGCGTAGTTGACTAAAAAATCTAACAAGTCCGTCAGATAAATTTCCAAAATTATTGGAAACGAAGAAGATACAGTGCGTTGAATACTCGTGTGACGTCACTACTTGCTACAATTTTTACCACAACGTGACGTCACAATCCCCCACACCTGATCTTTGATGCTTTTTATCTTCAGTTTTTAAAGAATTGTTAAAGCAAAAAATACGTGTCCTATATTTCGATAATCTAAAATATAATTCTATTTAGTCCACCAGTTAGATTTTAGGAAACATCCATATTCACTATTTATTTTAGCGAGTATTTTGAGCAGAAACATAACAAAATCCATGTTAATAACAATTATTTATACTACTAATGTTTTACTTAAAAATTAATGAAGCGGAATAATCTCCGTCATTTTATCTGTACCAAAAATAGTATTCCATAAAAATGTAATTCCATACAAGAGATAGACAAACTAAACCACGCCAACTTATTTAGTAGAAAATAATGTAGTACATGTTTTTTTATGTTCTCGCTCAGTTGTCGTATTTAGCTCATAATCTCGCACTTCCGTTGGCGTTGTTTTAATTGCATACCAGCTACACTGTTGGTCGCATTTATTTTTATGCGGTATTATTGCCTTTCAGCTTTTTCTATTCTATAAACATTTTACTGTGAAAACTAAGGTGGAGTGTGCTGTAATTTTATATCGATTGTATTGATTGATAGCTCACTTCACCTATACCCCATTCACGATAAGATTAGACATTGAAATACATCTTTTTTACAGTCCGTTCAACCGATTTTGACTTCTATTGCGTTGGCGGCATGGCACACGGTCGCTGCAGTAAACAGTTGGTATTATAATCAGGTTTTTGCTTTTAATGCCATCCTTATGCCTACGGAATATAAGTAAAAATCGGTTGAACGGACTGTAAACAATTTTGTTCCAATGTCTTATCTTATTGTGAATGGAGTATAAGTTAAAGCGAGTTTTACAGAATAGCACTGCAGCTTTGCAGTTCAATTTTTCCTAGTGAAGTTGGTCGAGCAACTTTGGCCGCGAGTGTAAAGCATAGATTGAGCAATTTGGTTCCAATTATGTACCAAGGTCAATTGGTGCCTCGACGCTAGTTACTGGATTTGTTCAAAGAATAATTTTTGTACTATAAAAACGGTTAACATGTCAATTGATCATTGAGATCGGTCATTAGATCTTTTTTGTTAGAACTTACCCGACTAGGTCAACGGGAAGTATCTTTTAAGTTTTTATATATTTTGCGAGTACATAAGTATTACATGTCGCAAAAGGCCTCGATTTTAAAAGCTTTTATTTAACTTGCAATGTATGTATGTATGTTTGTTCGGGTGGAGACTTGCTACTCAGTTTTGAAGCAGATATCTTCAACCGATTGAGCTGAAATTTTGTATACACGTTTTTTCTTTAATGCGTTGAATTAGAAGCTTGATTTTTTTAGAGCTCCAAGGAACCGTAGAATCACGTAAGAGTGTTGCAAAGTGGTACCTACACGCGTTACTAAGAAAACGGTGTTCGACAGACTGACAGGCCAACTAACCTATAAAGGCGGAATTCTTATAGATCAGTTTTTTCCATTTGCGATACAGAACCCATACGGTGTTTTGAAAAGTCTGGCTGTCAGAGGTAATTCAGAAAAGTTATTAGTGTAAAACCTCGCAGCCTGTTGACACCGCATAAATTGATTACATAAGAGACCTGCAGGCGTACCATGAGGTGTTAAAACGTGAGTCTTCCGAGCGAGAAAGAGGGATAGAGTTATACATCCTATATAGCTCCACCCCTTTTTCTCGCTCGGAAGACTCACATTTTAAGACTCTGATAACTCTGGCGACTGTCAAAAATGTATAGCAAAATCCTACTATAAATATTATAAACGCGAAAGTTTGTAAGTATGGATGGATGGATGTTTGTTACTCTCACGCAAAATCTACTGAATGGATCTTGATGAAATTTGACACTGAGGTAGATTATAGTCTGGAATAACACTTAGGATACTTTTTCTCCAGGGAGTATGTTCCCTTGGGATTTTTTCGACATTCGCGGGCGGCAACTATTTAATAATACTGCACTATATTCGTCGTAAATTCACATGAAAATACAAGACATATGTATACTCATTAAATACTTTCAAAATGAATGTAGCATTTCCTCGACCTGATATTGTCAAAGTATGTACCCAAGAAAGTATATGTCACCGTAAAATTGCTGACTCCGTAAGATTGTAATAAATCTTTATCAGATCATAAGTTATCGTTATATGATGAAAAAAATCGTTTTGTATACAATAAATCCCATCATATTTAGAACAACACTGTTTACAGTTTCACGCGATATTTTACAATATTACGGCGTTTGCAATTTTACAGTGATAGATACTCGACTTGTAGATAATATCTGTCATTGTTGTCGCACCATGCATGATGAAAATCTTGTCTTGTTAATGTTGTCTTGCATGTTAGAAATTAATTTGGTTACCTACTTATAATTAGTAGATTAATTTATATATTATGTACCTATAGACAATTTTATAATGCTAGAAAATGTCACTGAAAGATTTTGCTAATTTTATTATTCTAATAATAATAACAAAAGACTGTTATGAAGTATGTACAGTCAGCATCAAAAGTTTCTAGTAGGTAATATTTTTATTAAGAATAAAAATACTTTCGGTTGGTTTGTGAAGTCCAGCGGTATATCGTTTTTCTAAACATTCATTATAGAACAAGAGCCCGTGAAGCCCAGACCTTCGTTATTTTATAACAAGCTGAAAGTTTGTCAGCGCATGCACCCAACACAGGAACGATGGCCCATTATGAAGTTTGGGTTGCAGTGGCTTTGGCAGGTAAACGGTACTAAAGGTGTGTAAAATACAGATCTAACTTCCTCAAATAATAAAAGGCGATTTTTAACCGACTTCTAAAAAAGGAGGAGGTTCTCAATTCGGATGTTTGTATGTTTTTTTTTTTTTTTTTTTTTTTTTTTATTGTTTGTTCGCGCATAACTCCGTCGCTTGTCAACCGATTTGAAAAATTCTTTTTTTGTTGGAAAGGGTATACTTCCCAAATGGTCCCATGAAAATTTTATCGAAATCAACCAAGCGGTTTTCGAAAAATCTAAAAAAAATATGTACTTTGTCTACTTTGACGACCTCTTAGTTTACTCTGCAAAGGAGCAGTACGTTTTTTTTTTTACACCAATGTGATTGGTTCGTTTAGGTGGGGGAGGGGAGGGGGTGTAGGTACCACTAAAAAGTGAAAAATAAAAAAAAGTTTTTACAAAAAATAAAACCGACTTCTAAACAAAAAAAAACCAAAAAGTATAAAATAACTTTAATTTCGGAAGTCGGTGTGTTCAACAACAAAAAAGCAACCAAAAACACCGAGTTCCGAAATTAAAGTTATTTTATACTTTTTGTTTTTTTTTTGTTTAGAAGTCGGTTTTATTTTTTGTAAAAACTTTTTTTTTGGTATTACATTCAGAATATTATTAAAAATCACATTATTGACAAAATTTTAGCTTTTACAAAATAACGAAGGTCTGACGTTCACGGGCTCTTGCTCTATTAGGCTATTTAAATTACCAAGAAGACCGAAGTTGTAAACAAATCAAGCAATGGTAGGTATATGACTTTCCTACCTAATCCGTAGGGTTGTGATAGAAATTCTGTTACGCAAGTAACAGGTTCAGTACCTATACAAAACGTTTACTGTAGCCCTACCATGACGTCTTAAATCCATCATGCTTCCTGTGTCAGAGAGAGACGGAGTTATGCAAGACGAATAGCACTATCCCTTTTTCACACAGATATCATGTTAGCATTGGCACTTCGTGGTACGGCCCCTGGTTTCTGATGCTGACTGTACGACTCATTTACCTAAGTACGGGATTAGAATTGGCTTGTCCCGTAATAAATTGTCACCTGCCGTATGCTCGTACATTTTCTGTGTAAATAGCAAATGAAACGGAACGGTTCATCTTTCTTTAAATGCTGTAGCCGCCATAATAAGGCAACGAGTTTTCTTGGAAACTAGTCTATAAATATACGGTTTATTAAATAATATGGCTGATGGACACGCAAATCATATGAAAACATAAAAGTCCCTTATTATAATGTTGATAAGAGACCCATAATATTAAAAAAAACACCTTTTGTTGCGTAAATAATAATTCTAATACATATCCGCAGTTGTAATTTCTAATGTCAAAACACAGACACACAGACAGTGCACTTTTGGATTTTCAGCGCTCCGTTCAGTGCCGACAGTTGAAAATTTAACACTGCATTATATGTCACTTACGATGTTGTTAGTAACTACTAAGAATTTTCCCCTTTTCAATCCTTAAAAGATGATCAGACTAGCCTTTTCCCAACTATATTACGGTCGGCTCCCATTCAAAGCGGATTCAGCTCAATACCAGTATTTTACATGGATCGGCTGCCTACCAGACCTCCACAACCCATTAACTGGGTAACAGGTAGGTACGGCAAGATTGGTGTCAGATTTTGTGGCTTTTGACAGTCTGGAACAACTGCCAAAGATCTACAAATGACAGCCGGGACCAACGACTTAACGTATTTTCCAAGGCGCGGAAGAATCTCGATGTGTTAAGATGGTCACCCATCCACAGACCGTCCTCGGCAAGCGGTGCTCAACCTAGAAGATCGACCCGTGCAGCTGTTGTTTTTTAGCCACCAGCTCCTCCCACTTCATCCTTTAAAGATCAACTACATCATTAAAGGAAGCCTTGAGCCATGCTAGTCCCAGTCTCAGTGGTTTGTCGATATGTCAGTCAGTCAGTGACGAGTATGAGACATGCTACCGAAAAGTCACATGGTCAATCACTAAAATATTGGACAGTGGATCTTTAGGTATCTCAGATAGAATGTCCCTTTGTTGAGCCCCTTACGGCTTTATGATGTCATCATTAGATAAACAATATAATACATACATATTTGCATTTGATGGTGCTGAACTTATGACAATAATTAATTAATGTCTACTTCAATGAGTCTTATTTTTTGGACCCTGATTCTGTATGTATCGCGACATTCTTCTTCAAATTCTTCGTCTTTTACTTCTGACATAAGTATTCAGATTCACCACCTTAACGATACTTATTATTAAAGAAAAACGAAGTAGTACGAGTATAATACTCTGTTTTGACGTGAACCGTGAAAAGACTGACTCAAAATCATTCTTTAAGATAAAAAAAAATATCCTAAGAGTCTTCAAGTATGTAAAAAGGTTATTTCTAGACAAGCGGCTCCATCTTTGACCACGTCATTGTTTACCATCAGGTAAGATAGTGGTCAAAGGCATGGGCGTACCCAGCTTCTGGCCTAAGGGGGGCAAGTCAGATTTTTTTAGGTCAGATCATTCGCGGCTGTTGTGTAATACTCACTTGCTTTATAGGTAGTCAAATAAATAAAAGTAAATTTGACTAGGTATGCATTTTTTTTTTCGCTTTATTTTGATTAGGCGAGTTCATACATTTTCTGCGAGATTTCCCGGGGGGGAGGGGGGCAGCTGCCCTCTCCTGCCTCCCCCCTGGGTACGCCCATGGTCAAAGGTATAGTTACTGAATTTTAGTTTTTTGCGTTTCATGATTTGTATGCATGTTAGTTTTCTATATTTCTTCAAACGCGAGCCAATAATAAAACTCCACAGTAATCCACTTCGCACTCAAATCAAAATTTAATAGCTCTCTCCATACCATAGCATACAGCATTAAATCTGCTCAGACACTGCGCACCGCTCGTATTGATATGACCTTCGCCTTGCACCCTAGCTGTTATTACGATACTTCCCGAGGTCCCGCCAGCAGTAAGTGCTGTGAGAACGTTACATCCGTAGGATATGGGTATTTTTAGAAGGTTGGGATCGTTCTTTGTTGTTCGAATGGCTGTGTTGCTTGGCAAAGCCATTTGGCTTTAAATCGTTAATTTGGGGCCTCGATCACAATTAATTGATGGAAAGTTGGTGATATGGTCGATGATGCGGGAATCTCATCTGTTGGAAAGCGACGTAAGGAAGCACGCTTGTCTAGAAGTAATTAAATCGCTTCTGATTTAAAGACCTCCAGGTCGTAGCTATCAGGAAACAAAGACTCCAAGACAAGAGATTTTAAACGATAGCTGTCTGAACTATGAAAATACTTATAAAATACCCAAAAATTTTAGTGGGATATCCACCATGGTTAGCTGTACGTCTTGTAGTCTGCTGATGGAACGGGCTTCGTGAAATTAAATTCTGTAGTTCTAACGCACGCCGAGAACAGTCAGGCTGGCAACTCGGCGTCGATGTTCATGGCTTTGGAACTTTGAATCGACCAATGCACCATCATTGCATTATGCTACTGGCTCTGCCGCTTGATCAGACTGGTATATCAAGCACAAATCGTTTCATACCATACCAATAAATTCGATTAGTATCTTGTAAAATTTTTCCTCATCATCTGGTCCTGGTACTTGATCAGACTTAGCTAAAACGTGCATCTATCACTTATTCTTCATCTAACATACTCGTGCTGCCTCCAGGCATCGCTCGAAGTTCGTCAGGTGGGCAGACGCGCCGTCAGTCAGCTGGCAGGACGAGGGATGGGAGATGAAGTGGTCATCATACACTTCAATGATGTTTACAACATCGAACCGACTACTAGTAAGTATTTGATTTGTTTTAAGAAGTTGATGTTCTTCTTAGGGGGGTTCAAGTATTACGTTACAAACAGAAGTCAGCAAAAGTAAGCAAGGCTCTTACCCCCCCCCCCCCCCCCCCGCTCGTTACGTAAACATATTTATAAGTATGATTGTTCATGTGATGGTTCATGGAGAGCTGTTAATAAGTCTAAAAATAAGGAATTTTTAGTCTGAAATTAAGTTCGCTATAAGGGCGTTGATAGCCCAGTGGGTAACACCTCGCCGGATTACCACGTGTTCAAACCATAATCGAATAAAATCTGAAAAATTAAATAAGTCAATATTGCTGACGTAATCACATCCCGGATCCCCCCATTCCACATGTCATAAAAAATAAGCAAATCAAGAATCCCCCCCGCTCCCCGTTAGTGCTTACGTAATACTTGAGACCCCCTTTTTTTTGGATGGGAAATCATCAAATGACCCCTCCCGCCCTGGGTGGTGCGGTAGCGAGTGTCGGACTTTTACTGACTAAAACCCACCCGTGGTCCTTCTTGTGCCCTATGCGTTCCAGGGCCGCGGTAACTCTTTCGAACAAATTCCGCAACTTGAATGACCCCCTACTGCTGATGTTTTTGTTACTAACGCCTGAAATTTTAATTCCATAACTTGATCCGTCGTCTTGGACGGCTGCATATGATTTGCTATCTCAAGACTGAAATTGGGAAACTCGGCCGTTGGGTGGTAATAGACAAGATTCTGATGACCACTAATTTCGGGCATGGACAAAAACTAAAATAGCTACGCTGAAGTGAAAAAGCAAACAATTTAGGCGGATTTTGCTTTGCAAATTCATGGCCCACGTTTTGTGGGCCATGAATTTGAACAACGTGTTGTGTGTGATAGTAATACAATTGTTTAGGATACGATGGGGCTGACATACGCAATGCCTAAAAGCCCCAATAAATAAATGAAGAAAAAAAAATGTTTTTTTCAATCATTCGTTTTGGAAAAAATGGAATGGATAAAGAGGCTATATTATATTAATCTCTTTCAGATACCGAGCCCGTGGGAGGTGCCTTAAGATTCAGCACAGCTGTTAAAGCACTTCAGCATTTGAATCCTTTAGTGCTGTTCAGTGGGGATGTGTTCTCACCTAGCATGTGTAAGTCATTTCTGTAGTAGATTTGTTTTTTACGACCCAATGGAGTATTCATAATGGGACCTTGGGCTATGTTTAGCATAATCAGCCTTTTAATGTTCCCGCTGCTGGGACACAGGCCTCCTCTCTAGAAGAGGGAATGGGCCGTAATCCACCACGCGGGCCCAGTGCGGGTTGGTGAATGTCACATGTCTTCGAATTTTTGATTCTAGGACATGCCGGTTAGGTTTCCTCACGATGTTTTCTTTCACCGTTTTGAGAGCAGTGGTGAAGAAATTAATTACAAAAAAGAATGCGCTTGTCTGGGTTTGAACCCGCGAACTACAATTCGTAAGTCGGGGCCCTTACCAGTCGGCCACCACTGCTCCGAGCTATGTTTAATTTAATCAATTGTTTTCCTTCAACAGGCAATCTGAGTCTGGATAAAAACAGAATTATTATTATGAAAAGCTAACTATTGCCAGCGATTTCATACGCGCATATCCCGTTTTTTCCAATCCTGTAAGAATTTCGGGAAATCCTCTCTAATTGCTCCCCTACACTCCCCAAGGAACCATAATGCCAAATTTTAGCAAATTCCATATCTAACTAATAACTGAAAAGTGAATATGT